>CM067359.1:1185946-1283446 GCA_034401795.1 Chaetoderma sp. LZ-2023a
ACGAAGTATGCGCTGTGTTGTGGACTCAACAGTCACCCCGGTACATACCACTACCTATGGACAGTGATGACCGGAAAGTAATTGTAGCAAATTTGTCAGATAAATGCGGGTTTCTTCACTGTCTCTGTGCGATAGAAAAGCATCCAGTTATGAAAGGATCATAGAAATCTGGATCCCTCTATTATAAGTATAAAGAGGCATTTTCGACTGTGCTATTATTGGGCTTAATAGATGCAAATCTGAAGTTTATTGCTATTGACGTTGGCTCATTTGGCCAGGGTGCGAGTATACCACACAAAGAATCCCGAAAATATTACCATATGGTTAAAGCCACGTGTGTGCTACACAATATGCTCCAGATTGAAACAACACTAGGCCAAGTTACCGCGTTATTGCTGGATGTAGAGGGTGTGCAACGGGATGGGCTTGCGGATATTAACGGAGTCGGAAACAGGACATGAGAGGATGCAACGAGAATTCGAAATCTATTTAAAGAGTACTTTTCTCGTGTTGCAAATTTGCCATGGCAGGATGCTCGGTGACGTCATATTCACAGATTAGTCCCATGCGAGTTCCTTGCGTTCGGGGATTTGATTGCTACCGAGAGCTATTTAAAAAGTTGCTCACACAAACGCCTTGCTAATCGCGGACGCGTCAAGGACTATGGAATCACACACGTTAAAATGTATAGAATTGATTTTAGACGCGGACGCGTACGCGAACGCGGACGCGCCTATGGACTCTTACCGTAAGGCGTTATAAATAGAAATGACTTAGTATGAGAACATATGAATCTCCCCTACAGTCGTTGAACACATTGGACAATCTGATCGTGTAACTCACGCTTTATATCGGGGGGCAGTCAATGCTCTGCGCGCGACACATACTGTCCGATTGTTAACACATATTGCATTGCAGCATTAGCGCGGAGAGGGGGGGGGGAGGGGAGGGGGGAGAGAGCTGCGGGAGGGATGGAGAGAGAGAGAGGGGGAGAGAGAGACAGAGAGAGGGAGAGAGAGAGAGAGAGAGAGAGAGAGAGAAAGAGAGAGAGGATTGCATGTTTCAGTAGAGATTTAATATTGCGATATCATGCCTGTTGAATACGTAAACATATCATAATCATGTCTGGTTATTTACGCTTCTGGGAGCAGCGCCTTAAAGAGCTCAACATGACGCGTTAATCACCAATCAAGCATTTAATGGTCTAGATTTTCAAAAGTGAAAATCGAAATATATTTGGTAGGTGAATGTCCATTTGAAAGCCAAATGAAAACCAGCCCTGTAAATTTATCACTGGAATTTATAAAACCTGCTCCATGTTGTCCTGCAAATTGGCATTCCCCAATACCACTACCGAGGCTATTTTACCGGCATTGCCGTTGAAAAGCATTATATTAAATTTCTCATTGAAAGCATTCATTTGCGGACCAAAAGGAGACTATTCTCGAAATCTTACGATTGGCATAATTGGCTCGGTTACCTTGCGCGAGGTAATGGACTTGTAATTTGTGCGTGCGTGCGTGCGTGCGTGCGTGCGTGCGTGCGTGCGTGCGTGCGTGCGTGCGTGCGTGCGTGCGTGCGTGCGTACGTACGTACGTACGTGCGTACGTGTGTGCGTGCGTGTGGAGGTAAACAGCGATGGCTCTGTGCGGCACGGGACTATAATCTGAACCGTTAGCCATGCGTCGGTTCCGTACATAGATTTGAATACTATATGGTGCCTTCAAATGTGGATTTTCGTTGTCCTGTAATTTTCGACCGAGAGCGATTGTCCCACGACACAGTGATTTCCATTCGTATCTCTCGAGATCTCCTTCGATATGAGGTAGTGAAATGTGTATTCTTGAAGAAGCCACGCGTATATTTTTAGATCGTGTGATTTCGTATAGTATCTTCTCGGCCGATCGCGTATATATGAGAATATCATATTACTAACAAAGACATTTTTTTGCAAATTCCACTACCTAGTCGAATAAAATGTCAGAATAATAGCTTAAAGCCAACCAAATTTTACTTACGATAAAAATGTAGACATTCTGGTCATGAGAGTCTGGGTGATTATTATGTTTGTGCGGAGAGCGCCGCAAGCTAACGATAAAACATGTTCGTTCACGCTCTCTAGTCTGATTACGTGAAATATTTGATCCCCGATAATTTGTAGGCTGGAATGCTATCAAATAGCAAGGTGAGTGGACCAGGCACTTTGCGAGAAGAACGAGAAGAGCGCTGAGCGACGATACTGGCGGCGGATTGTTGTTGACAAATGGCCGAGATGAAATGACACGCCTGGGAATAAAATGAACACGTCTGCCGAACATTTGTTAGTTAGTGCTTTTAGTGTGATCGACTGGCAATCAGCAAGGCAGATTTCAAATCCCACTCTATTGACAGGTGATCAGGTGGTGGACGAAACATCATCGTACTAACGTACGAGTAAGCCACTCACATCGCCTCACTTTTCGAGGCCATAATTGCAAACCCGCGATTTCTCGCTATGTTGACCGACGGTTTTCAGGTAGCCAATCCGATTTCTGCCTACTTCAGTATCTCTATAAATCTAAAAATAGAGGTAATAGTCGTGCCAATATCGATGGACAGCGTGTGAGACACGAATGCCAATCTATGTGATTGACAATGCATTACTAGAATGATAATAACCGAGCGGTAGTTGACTGACCTCATGTATGACGTTTCGCTAACTTATCGCAGACATCAAAAGTGTGCAAGCACAGGACTCGATACAAGAGCGTTAGTGGGAGGGCGAGACCGTACGATAGGACGATGTGGAAACAGAGCTATTCTCATTTGCTCCTCGTTGCCTCTGTCGGCCCAGGAGTATAGATGGGTACCAAGTTTCAAGTTTATTGAAGTACTCCCAGGTCAGTATGCGACATATGGGGATTACAAAATAATAGTTAATATTTGCAGGTCTGCGTGAGATTTATCATTACAATGAATATCTCCACATTTTAGAAAAACGTCGGGTATACTGTATCTCCGTCGGCCATCCGTCTGTCTGTCCGTCCGTCACGCCATCTCCTCCCAAACCGTTGGATAAAATTCAACCAAATTTAGTATGTGTGTTACCCATATGATTCCGCTTTGCAAGAGACTATTTACATTTCGCTTTGACCCAAACCACTTGTAAGGCAACTCCTCTAAAACCGTTAGACGGAACTGAACCAAATTTGATATGTGAGTTACCCATATGATTACGGAGTGCAAGAGTCCATTTACATTTGGCTCCACCCTTCCCAGGTGGGTGGTGGGTGTAGAGTGGGGAGGGGTGTGTGCACGTGTCGAAAGTTCAAATTTTAACAGGCAGGAATTGATTGTAACGCATCTCCTCCGAAACCGTTGGACAGTATTCAATGAAATTTGGTATGTGAGTTATCCATATCAAAGTGGACTACATGAGCACATTTACATTTGGCCCTGCCCCAGGGGTGTGTGATGGATGGGGTCAAAAGTTAAAGAAATTGCTTGCAATGCAACTCCTCCGAAACCATTGGACGAAATTCAACTAAATTAGTATGTGAGTTACCCATATCAATGTGGAGTGGATGAGCCTATGTACATTTGGCCTTGCCCCCATTGGGTGGGGAAATAGGGTTCAAAAGTTAAAGAAATTTTTTGTAATGCAATTCCTCCGAAACCTATTGACGGAATTCAAAAGAATTTGGTATGTGAGTTACCCATATCAATGTGGAGTGCATAAACACATTTAGATGTGGCCTCACCCCCAGGGGTCGATGGGGTGCGGTCCAAGTATCAATAGATTGATCATAATGCAACTCCTCTGAAAACATTGGACCGAATTCAACTAAATTTAGTGTGTGAGTTACCCATATCAATGCGGAATAAATTTACATTGTGTCCCGCCCACAGAGTGTGGGGATGGGGATCAAAAGGTCATGAAATTGATTGTAATGCACCTCATTGGCACTGTTGGACGAAACTCAACGAACTTTGGTATGCGAGTTACCCATATGATTGTGGAGTTCAACAGGACATTTACAGTTGGCTCCGCCCCCGGGGGGTGGGTTGGGTCAAAAGTTCAAAGCGGTGAACGTGGGGATTTACGATGATACGTCATCGACCGATCAATCAAGTATTATTATTATTATTAGTAGTAGTAGTAGTAGTAGTAGTAGTAGTAGTAGTAGTAGTAGTAGTAGTAGTAGTAGTAGTAGTAGTAGTAGTAGTAGTAGTAGAAGTATTTATACCAAGCTTAATGTTATCATCATTGCTATAATTATGAACATTATTGGTGTGGACATTCTTGTTCTCAACATTGGTGGCAGCATTATCGGCATAGACAATATAAACACATTACATATTTCACATTATTATGTAAACATTATTACACAATATTTATATAACTAATTACAATATATAACCACATTTAACTAGCATTTTATAGACATTAATGGTGGCACTATTGATATAAATATTGTATATGCATTGATGGTAACCACGTTATTGAATATAAGTATTATTAGTAGAAGCAGTAGCAGCAGAAGCAGCAGCAACAGCAGCAGCAGCAGCAGCAGCAGCAGCAGCAGCAGCAGCAGCAGCAGCAGCAGTAGTAGTAGTATTAGTAGTAGTAGTAACAGTAGTAGTAGTAGTAGTAGTAGAAGAAGAAGAAGAAAAAGAGAAAGAAGAAGAAGAAGATGAGGTAGTATTAGTAGTAGTAGTAGTAGTAGTAGTAGTAGTAGTAGTAGTAGTAGTAGTAGCAGCAGCAGCAGTAGTAGCAGCACCAGCAGCAGTAGCAGTAGTGGTAGTAGTAGTAGTAGTAGTAGTAGTAGTAGTAGTAGTAGTGGTAGTAGTAGTAGTAGTAGTAGTAGTAGTAGTAGTAGTAGTAGTAGTAGTAGTAGTAGTAGTAGTAGTACTAGTAGTAGTAGGATTAGTAGTAGTAGTAGTAGTAGTAGTAGTAGCAGCAGCACCAGCAGCCGTAGTAGTAGTAGTAGTAGTAGTAGTAGTAGTAGTAGTAGTAGTAGTAGTAGTAGTAGTAGTAGTAGTAGTAGTGGTAGTGGTAGTAGTAGTAGCAGTAGGAGCAGCAGCACCAGTGGTAGTAGTAGTAGTAGTAGTAGTAGTAGTAGTAGTAGTAGTAGTAGTAGTAGTAGTAGTAGTAGTAGTAGTAGCAGCAGGATCAGCACCAGTGGTAGTAGTAGAAGTAGTAGTAGTAGTAGTAGTAGTAGTAGTAGTAGTAGTAGTAGTAGTAGTAGTCGAAGTAAACGCACGCGTTTATTTAGCTCTGCAATTGCTGCCTGAATTTCCTAGTTTCTAGCGCGATTTTGTAGATAAATCTGATACATTTATTTCGTATTAGTATTTCCTTTCAAACTTTATGTTTAATTTGTAAATTCTTGTCTTGGTTGGAGCGCACTTTGTGTCTCTATTTTCTAAAGGCACTCCTCTTAGCTGGCGGTTTCCGCCATTTTATAGGTCTCCTCTTAATGTGGTCAATGCAATACATTTCTCCCCGCGCCAGTATGCTAGTTCGTTGGCTAGCGCATTATATTATTTGGTTCGAAAAGGTAGAACAACTTCTCCCAAGTAAGGTCACGATAGATGGTCGATTTATCTTGCCATTATGGTACAGGGGGCAAATCAAAGAGTGTAGAATCTGCCTAAGCACAGAACATCTTGTAACAGATTGCCCTAACAAAAACAAATGTCTAGTTTGTGGATCATCTGATCATTTTAAGTGGCGATGCCCGCAGAACAAATATGTCAAAAAGGGTGCTGTTAAAAGTGCAAAGCAAGTTGTCTCTAAAGAGAATGTCATAGAACCGGTAGCTGCTGGGATTGTAGCTGAAATCCTTTTTAATGGGAAGCACGTTGCTAAAGAAAATGTCATCGAACCATTAGTTGCTGAGATTGTAGCTGATGTCCAGGTTAATTAGAAACGTGGTGAAAAAACTAAGAATCCAATCGCTGTAGTCACAGGCGATAAATAGAGGTTCTAGATGAGAGGCTAAGTCTTACTCCAGTAACAAGTCAATCCAAGTCTGATGTCAGAGAGGCTAATTCCACACAAGTTGAAGATGATGATCAATACCCTCTGGAAGAGAGTTTTAATTTAGGACAAGTAAAATTCAGGTCGCAAGATAATGAAACTAACTCTGATTTTCCAATGAGTACACTCAATCTAGACGATTTAAATAATATAGAGAAAGTAATTGGTGTCTCGGATCGATTGAGTGGAACAAAGCGACGGAAAGATGGAGAGAGTTCTAAATCAGAAATAGAGGAAAGTGATATAGAAGACGATAATATGTCAGTCGCTGAATCCGATATATCCATTCAAACACAGAGTTCTAAATCACCCGATGAAATGGTCATGTACAGGTCAGAGGTAGGAGATGTGTTAGTTCCATATGTGACGGCAAAAGAGGTTAAATATAGGCATCTGCGTCATGATTCAGATACATTAAAATATAAGCATTTGGAAAAAGTTGAGCTAAGTAGTGCAGCGTTTGCGAGTATGTAAATATAATCTCAGTATCAGGTGCAAATGGTCGCTGGGTGAGAGTCACGCTAGATATACACCAAACACGTTTCACGTTGCTGTGTATATATGCACCTGCGTCTCATCAACTACGTAGTAATTTTTGTAATGAGATGTCTACAACAGCACTAGATAACATCACTGAAAACTTAGTAATGGGTGGTGACTTTAATTGTGTCGTAGACAAAGAAAATGACAGGAATGCAACTTCAACTTATACTGATACATCACATAGACTCTTAAAAGAAATATGTGATAATGAAAATTTAGTTGAGACCTCTAGAATATCAAAACCTCATGGTAAAGATCTTACATGTTTTTCGGCAGATGGTAAAGTTGGTTCAAGGATCGACATAATTTATGTGAATAGTTTGTTGACAGGGTACTGGAGAGATGTTAATATTAAGCCAGTCGCATTCTCAGATCATAACATGGTTTGTGTAATCTTTGCCAATGCTGATTGGGTAGCAAAAGGGGTTGGGTTTTGGAAATTAAACACAACACGGATGGGAGAAGAATTTTATAAGAATAATATAGAGAGTTGTTGGCAACATTGGATTAATAGGAAAGCATCATATAAGAGCACATTGCAATGGTGGGAGGATGTAAAACTGGATTTAACATATGTTTCCCGACAGTATGCTATTAGAAAAGCACTGGAAATGCGCAAACGCAAGAAAACACTTCTTCGATCACTGATGCAAATTAATGCTAAAGTAAATAATGGTGAAGATAATTATTATGAATTACTGGTTAAAATTAAAAGTAAAATACGGGCAATAGATAAGGTGATGTGCTCATTACACATGTCGGATGGTTCAACCGTCTTTACCAACAATGAAATGAGTACTATTGTATGCAATTACTATGAGTCATTGTACAAGTCAGAGGGAAATGATGAAGATGCAAAATTGGATTTGTTAGCAACTATAGACAAAAAGGTGTCAGACACAGGCAGTGAATTTTGTGATCAACCATTAACACTAGAAGATTTAAGTAAATCCCTTAAAGGTATGAAACTAGAAAAATCACCGGGGTGTGATGGCCTTCCAGTTGAATTTTACCAAACGTGTTGGCACCTTGTAGGTCCAATAATGGAAAACTTAGCCACTGAAACTTTTTAGAAAGGCCATTTACCACCAACTATGGCCAGGGCATACGTAAGGCTAATATATAACCGAAATGACAGACGTATAATTCAGAATTCCAGACCAATTTCTCTACTATGTGTAGACTACAAAATAATATCCAGAGCACTAACATTGAAACTAGGTAGTGTTTTAGGAGAAATCATTGGAACAGAACAGACATGTGCTGTACCTAGGAGGACAATTTTAACCAATACCATGTTAATAAGAGACCTTATACAATTGGTTGAGAAGGATAGCATCCCTTCAGCTGTGATTGCCTTGGACTACGAAAAGGCATTTGACCGTGTGGAATGGGATTTTATTTGTAATTCTTTGTAATCGTTTGGGTTAGGCTCAAATCTTATTAAATGGGTGAAGATTTTATATACGGATATCAAGAGTAGCTATTTAGTGAACAATCAATTATCCAGAGAAATTGTCTTAGAACGTGTTGTTAGACAGGAATGTTCCCTATCGCCATTATTATTTGTTATTGTGATGGAATCCTTTGGCATAGCATTGAGGCAAAATAATAACTTTCAAGGCTTATGTATTCGTGGCATAGAAAAACCACTTAAGCTGTCACAATATGCTGATGACACAACTGTGTTTGCTAGTTCAAACAGTGATTTTGCAATTTTAAACCACATACTAGAAAAGTTCCAAAATGCATCTGGTTTGAAAATCCATAAACAAAAATCCAAAGGATTATTTTTAGGGCCATGGAAAGAGCGGAATGACCAGCCACTTGAAATCAATTGGTCTAATGATACCATTAAGAGTTTAGGCATATATTTTAGCAGGAAACAGAATACAATACAAAATTGGAATGAACGAGTATCTAAGCTTAAGAGAATATTAGCAATTTGGAAGCGTCGTCGTCTTTCTGTTTTTGGTAGAGTGTTTGTTGTCAACAACTTGGTATTATCTGGACTATGGTATACAGCATCTGTTGTACACATGCCAAAACATGTAGAAAAGGAAGTTAATGAGTTGATATTGTCATTCCTATGGGAAGAAAAGAATCATTTAGTTTCCCATCGTGTTCTCAATAATGTTAAGTTAGAAGGAGGACTTGATTTAATTGATATTAAAGTGAAATGTGTTTCTTTAAGGTTAAAATTTTTGAATGATGAGATGTGGGCATGTGTTTCACGCCCTCTCATGGAGAGAATTGTAGAACCATTGCTGGCGGAGCATGTTTTTACCTCAAAGAAGCCATCTCCGAATAGCCAAATGATACCAGATGTGTTTAAAGATCAAGTTAAGGAGTTAGAAATATTTGACAGATACATGCCTCCACCTACGTGCTGATAGGAAGTACTAGAACAGCAATTGTGGGGCAATAGTAATACATGTTATAACAATGCAGTGCTTTATCTACCGTCCTTTGCAAAATATGGCATTCAACATTTATCTGATATGATACATAATCAAATACGTAGATAGATTTCAATGCAAGAAGTAGCTAGAAAAACACATATGAGGCATAAAGATGTACAGCGGTTGCTAAATAAAATAAAACATGCTGTATCAATTGAATGGTTTCGTCTGCCAAATGTAAATAATAATAATAGTTTGACTCCACAACCTGCATTAGTTCTTGATGATGAGATGTTAAAATACAAGATGAGATCCAAGGAATGGTAACCGCATCATGAGACGAAAACAAGTAACACCTCCCATAGCAAGTAGGAAATGGGGTGACTCAAGCTATAAACCATCCAGTTGGAAAAATGTATGGAAAATCTTACCTTCTCCATACATACGAAATATGGCTCGTGATTTATTGTGGCGATTACTACATCGACGGCTATGGGTGGGACACTTGACACACAATTGCAATATTACGACTTCTGATAGGTGTTACTTATGTCAAACAGACGAGGAAATAATCGAGCATTTATTTGCGGAATGTCCAATATCGTCACAATTTTGGGACTATATCAGCCAAATCTTGGCACAATTTGGAGCGATGCCCATTGTTCAAACGCATGTTGTCTTATTTAGAGAATTTGGATCAAGCGGTGTAAATATCATAAAGTCTGAAAGGACTATTTTAATAAAAATGCTAACCATAGGTGTTTGAGCAATTTGGAAACATCGGTGTGCATAGACGAAAAATCCATCTATCGGCAATCACAATAGAGCAATAAAGGCAATATTTCGTTCATTGCTGCTGAATCATATTCCTTGCGAATATTTTAGACTAAAGCAGCATGGTAAAGAAAAGGTATTCAAGGACATATGGTGCAAAACAAACATAGTTTCAATAGAGTTGGGAACTGTAAAAAATAAATGAGCCTGCACTAGCTTAAATCATTTAATTACTACAGCTGATATATCTGTGTCTTTTAATTAATCTGTGTCCTGTAATTCATTTTAGTTTGCACTTTGATATTGTTATGTTTAATAATTCATGTTAACAAATAAACAGACTGGGGTAATTTAATTAATTTAATTAATTTAATCGACTGCGATTTACTGAATTCAAGTCATCGACGGTGGCGACAGCCAGCCCCTGTAGTGAGGGTATGTGCATGAGTGATCTAATCAATATATATGATATCCATGGCAGGAGCGATCTAGCCAATATACGTTAAATCCACGATTCAGTATCGCTCCCATAGCCCATTGCATGGAAGCGATTGCACGAGACCGTGTTTGTTTACGCTGAACGTGGTGGATTTGAGAGCAATGGAGGAATCCGGTTTTAGCTATGCCTCGCCCATCTCTAACGCTAACGCTTTGCCCGTGTTGGGGGGGGGGGGGATAGTGTAAGGTGGGACGGTAAGGAATGCCTCCCACTGGGTATATTACATATATGTAAGCAATACACAGTTCGTTATCGGGTGGGGCTGGGGAGGGTTGTGGGGGTGAGGTGGGGCGGTAAGGAATGCCTCCCACTGGGTATATTACATATAGGTAATCAATACACAGTTCGTTATCGGGATAAGGAATGTCTCGCACTGGCTACACGTACATATAACCCTTTAACATTCATATTAGCCAAAAGACGGCTTCTGCATTGGTCTCAAGAAATGTCTATTTGCAGAGCAGGAGAAGACTATTTTTGAAAATTTACCACTGGAGTAATTGGCTAGATAACCGCGGCAGTTATTCCAGTGGTAAATTTTCAAAAATAGTCTTCTCTTGGTCTGCAAATGGACATTTACTATGAGAAAATTGACATTTTCTTGAACAAATTTGAGTGTTAAAGGGTTAAAAGACTAAATAAATACTCACCATGAGTACTTATAAATACTCACCATGAGTACTTATAAATACTCACCATGAGTACTTATAAATACTCACCATGAGTACTTATAAATACTTACCATGAGTACTTATAAATACTCACCATGAGTACTTATTATAAATACTCACTATGAGTACTTATGGAGGCCTGGAAATAGCACAGTTGCTAGGTTGTCCCCACCCGCAGGGCAATCAATGTGTTAAAAGTTGTCCTGGAGCGCAGGACTGCGTAATTTTTGTAGCCTGGTATATTACATATATAGAAGGTATTTCACACAATATTCGCCGTAGGTCTAAAGAATGTGTCCCGGTTGATCGGATTGCATAAGAAGAAGAGACAATGCACTCTATTGTATGTAAAGAATCTGTCCCACTGCGTGTACTACGTATAACAAATTGATTGGTACACTAGTCTACGATATAAGGAAGAACAGACCACGCTGTATTGGTTATAAAGACGGGATCCTGCCAGGTATAATACACATGAAGGAAGTATCAAATGCTCAATTTGATGTAAAGCAGGAGTACCCACATCCCATATTTTCATTCTTAGCTTACTAAATGTGTTTCCGTATAACAAGTGGCGACTGTTCATCTCCCGTCCCTCTGTCACCAGCCGTTGTCTGGATTTAAATGACGTCAAGAACCATAAGGCCACAAAGGAATCGGATTGTTCAATTTGGCAAGCAGCTATTTTGATTTAGCATTATTTTTTTTTTAGAAATATGTCTAAAGGGTTTTCCACGAAACCGCTTGCCCGATTAATTCACACCGCAAAAACATATTTTTTTCTCCAGAACTGCTGAAGCGATTACGCCGAAATAGGGATATGGACTGAGGGTAATATAGATATCAAGTCTCTCAGTCAATCATATGACGTGATAATCAGCTACGTCACGTGTAGGCTGACGTGATAATCAATTATGTCATGAAAGACCCGCTTTAGTCCGTTTTAAACGCTTAATGGTCTGTCAAGTAGCACGAGTTGTATGTCTTTTCTATTTAATAAACATTCGATCGACTATTTTGAAATAACTTGACTAGACGCTGTCTCTGCCATAGGCAGCAACAACACCTAATCAAATTACTTTCAAAATAGTCAACTTGTTACCTGTATAATTCACTGGTAGTTGAGATTCAGGGAGCGCAGGGATAGATGGATATCAACACGTGAAAAGGGTGAGTGGAGCTTAACTAGAGCTGGACGTGGCATAGCTAAAACTGGATTCATCCATTCAAGTTTATTTAACCCCTGTTGTTTCAGCTTAATCGTATAATGGTAAAACCTGCAAAATGGCACGTACTGTACTCTTGAATGATGTACATTTGCAGGGCAAGAAAAGATAATTTTCTGTCATTTCAGTGGTAAAATTTCAAAAACATTCTTCTCTTGGAGTGTACACTGTCAAATCAAAAGGTGTGGCAAGCTGAACAAAACGTGTGGCAACATAGTTATTTTTTTAATTTCTGTGTCAAATTTACACACATTGTTTTCTCTAAATGAGCCTTTACTGAGTGAGAATTGAAATTTTCTTTACGATATCTAGAGCTTTAAAGGGCAAATTATCATACGTAGCATTTTGAGTGCTTTGAGGCGCTGTTGACACAAGAGGGGTTAAGGGGCGTTGCTGGGTAAATAAGCACGGTCGCCGTGTAACAATAAGAGCATAAGGGTAACAGCATTGGGATTATTTTATTTGATGGATTTTGTTCGCGAAATTGGACTTGCACAGGTGACTATTGTTTGGGGACCGTCTGACGTAGGTCGGTCGGTCGGTTCTCACAATATCGGTTCACAAGAAAAGATAATCGATTATAACTGTATCGATTCTCAACTGATGCTAAATGGATCGATCGTTATTAGAGGTAAACTGTGTAGCTGCGTCTACGTTCGCCTCTAATGGTGAACGAAGATGATAGTTGACTCGCCTTCTTCGAGCGGTAATACTGAAGAATATTTCTATTAAGTATCCAGGTAAGGGAATTTGTAGTTTTTCTGTGATGATAACTAAAACTAGATTGATCGGTCGATGACGCATCATCGCAAATCCCCACGTTCACCGCTTTGAACTTTTGACACAAAATCCCTCCCACCCCCACCCCCATCCCCCCCTGCGGGCGGAGCCAAATGTTAATGTCCCTTTACACTCCGCAATCATATGGGTAACTCACGTATCAGATTGGGTTGAATTTCATCCAATAGTGTCAGAGGAGTTGTGTTACAATCAATGTCATGACCTTTTGATCACATCCCACACACCCAGACCAACACTCTATCAAACTTACTACACGAGCTACCAATTCTGTACTCGAGGATGAATGGTGGTACAATCATGTAAATACTGCTCTGCAGCAGTTTATATACATTCTCCATAGCGCACGTCCTTATGTTCATTCAGTTAAACACGTCACAGTTCACGCAAACCTACCTGATTGGTTCCCCTTATTGCTGGGTAAAAGAGATCCACCATGCCAACAATAGTTGAACCTTGAGCACCACTAAATTAGGTTTGAACAAGTCTGGCGCCGATCACGTTCCTCGTTTGGCGGGAAACTGAGGGTTGGTGCCTGTGAGGTTTCATCAGATATATTAATACATCCGGGCCAACTACAATCGATTCAAAGGGTGTTCGCCTACTCGTCACTAGTATTAACACCTGCTACCAGTTTCTTACGAAACTCAGTTATCGCTAAAATACATGAATAATAACTCTCCTCTGTGAATAGATAGTACCTGTACCTCGTACCTAAAAACCTTAGTGTACGAATTATATGTTCTCACCGTGTCTAAATCATTTGCTCCCTTTAATCCGCAACTGTTATGCCCACACATACATTAGCTATTATCAAACATACTTGCTGACTATTTAAATAAACTCCATCAGCGTCTGACGTAATTATATCATAAGACTACATTAAAATCTCTTTAGATCATTCTTCATGGAGGGGGATTCTATTACTATGGCAACTGGCTAGTTCCAATTATTGATTGTCTACCTCTATGTCTATCGTCTGTCCATGTCGCTGGCTTACATAATAATATCATGTCTCATTTCATGAACTGTATAAATCAAGCGCTACTGCTTAATTTTAAATCATTCCACGCCAATTATAATTAGCTCAAATTATGCGCTGTTGAATATCCTTGCTGAATATCTGAGTGAATACTTCACTGAATATCTTATCATTCAATCATTGCTTACTTCCACGCAAACAACATAACTATGTACATAATCGCATGCTTATAAGCACTACCTATTTAAAGTATGCATGGACTAATATTGCCCCTACAAGTAGTATAGCCGGGATTAGAAAAATACCACCACCCTCCACAGGCAACCGCTCCACGATCCGCGGCTCCCACCGCCCTCTCAATTCCTGAGGCATAGGAATTTGAGACATGGGCCACACAAATAGATAGCAGGGCCAAGGCCCCACTGAACCAGTACAGTTAGATATAAGTAACCATAGCGATATACCAACTACACATTACAGGGTCCGAACGTCCATTTAGAGACAAGCTGTCTTAGTGCTATACCGGTCATTTGTGATCAACCACACATTACAGGGTCCGAACGTTCATTTCAAGAGAGACATTCTTAGTGGTATACCGATCACCGGTAATCAACACCACATTACAGGGTCTGAACGTCCATTTAGAGACAAGCCGTCTTAGTGCTATAAGCCTCCATCATGGCTACTATAACACAGCTTCAAGTGATGCCAAAGCAATTCGGTCTTAGAGGCTATTCTAAGGCCTCCAAAACCGACCGGCTCCAGATGATTTCATGCGCCCATGCTGAGGAGTGGCGAAAGTGACTCCCTGCCCTTGCCAAGGAGTGGCTAAAGCGACTCTTCCGAGCACAACAGACAGGGAGGTTTCCGGCGGTCACCTCTGGGGATCAATGGAACCCTCACAAGACAGCACAGCTGCTCCGTGAGCTTCGTCAGTTGTATGAGGAGACGACTGTCAGCTTACCGGCCAAAGTTGTAGCAACTTGGATGGCAAGCCATCCACAGGAACGAATGCCTCTTCTACAGAGAATAAGAGGACGATTGATGAGGGGGTGAGCTCTGAACCCATACCCATGAGTATGATGTGAGAAGGTTGGCAGCTTCTCAACGACCATCCCGGTGAGAGGGAGACAGAGGAAAGAGGATGGCGAACAGTATGCTGGACATTCTTCAGAGGGCTAGAAAGAGACATTACAGGTTGGATCATGGAGAAGCTCCAGAACCTACAGAACGCCTTCTACCTTCGGTATACCCACACCTATCGAATCCGCCACATCGAGGATGGGAGGGTAATGCTCTTCCATATGAATGCTCCAGGGAGTCCCTGGATGAACACGCTAGAGGCAGCCCAGACGTGGGTGGAGGCCAGAGAGCAAGCCCGCCTCGACCCAGACAATATCGATCGACCCAACACGGAACGGGTCTTCATCCGATCAATCAACGTTGAGATCAAGGTTGTCATTGACCGCCAGCCTCTGCTAGGGACAGGTCCCCCTCCTAGCCTGGCTCAGATGGAGGAAGGGAATGGTGGCACTCGACACCTACAAGGACAACATGTGTCTCTGGAGATGTATAGCAGTCCACCGGGGTGCGAGGGCTGATAGAAGTACAGCTCCTGCATGAGAGCATATTAGACAGTTCTACGGCCTGAACAGGCCTGTGGGTGATGTACCAAAGACATCCCTAGAACGGTTGGACAAGGTAGAGTTCTTTGTCAAGACAGGGATTCGCATTTACAAGCCCACTGAAGAGGGTAGCTGGCATCTGACCAGGAAACCTGCACACTATCCGACCATCATGTCAATAGGAGTGTACGACCACCAAGACTTCTTTATTAAGGACATCTCCAAGGTGGCCCAGACTTTCATCTACATGCACTGTCAACAGCAGTTCACCCGAGCATGCCATCTCCATTGCCATGCTGACTGCTGTACAGGGGAAAACCGACCATCGATTGCCCTGGGGAGAAGGTAGCGGTACCGCAGTAAGCATACATGAAGGCCTTCTATCCACCGCAACCGGCCAGTTCAGCAGCTACTCATTGACTTGAATATGAGTCGAGAAACTGGCTGTCACTGGCATGGATGTTCACAACACCAGCGAGGTGGGGATGCCGAACAAAGATACCGCAAGACAGTTACGAGAAACGAGAAACTGAGAGCATCTGGACGCACACTTGTGGTACAGTGGGGGTGCTGTTTAAAATGCTGTCCAAGCGTCCATGCACCGATGCAGACGGTACCATACCCACACTTTATCATCCATGAATTTAAAGCCCTCTAGATGTGATCAAGACCCACGCTACAGAGACTCCCACAATCGAGAGTGCCCACATACCAATCTTGGTGTTAGTCGGCTGCTCCTTAGAGCGTCGTCCCGACAGCGCGAGCTTATGAAATGCTAACTCAAAAGTGCTGCCCTCAGAGTTCATGCGGGAGATCCAACGATGCGCCTCCATGATCCATGAATGTGTCCAGGCACAGTACTTACCAGCAGACTTGGACAAGTTACCTCCACGCCAACAACGTCCGATGCGCGAGTGGCGTGACCACGTGCCTGTTCTAGGGTTAAACTCTGGCCGGTACGACCTGAACCTCATCAAGAAGGACTTCGTAGACGAGTTTACTACCTCATCCAACGGATAAGCAACAATGGTGAAAGTCGCCAAGAAGGCTAGTCAGAGAATGTTCCTCATTACACCCGAACTAAGGTTTCTCGATGTAATCAACTACCTCGGCCCAGGGGTTTCTTATGAGAAATGGGTCAAAGCCTATGGTTGCATGCAACATAAGAGCTGGTTACCTTATGAATGGTTTGACTCGTCTGAGAAGCCTGACTATCCTGGACTACCTGATTATCCTGCATGGTGGTCCGAGCTCAAAGGTGGACCTTCTTGAGTTGTCAGAGTGGAAAGCTTGTAAACAGACCTTCAGAGATCTGAGGATGAAGACGTTTGCTGACTGATTGCGATATTACAACAACTTGGATGTTAGTCCATTCATTGAAGCCTTAGAGAAGATGTGAGAATTTTACACAGAACGAGGTATTGGCATTCTGAAGGATGCAGTGTCACTTCCTGGTGTGTCGCTTTGGTACTTACTTCGTGATACTGCTGAACATGAACCGAATATTAGCCTTTACTCTCCGGGCAAGGAAGCTTACGAGATGTTAAAGGGTGCTGTTGTCAGTGGACCCAGCATCGTGTTCACAAGATACCGTGAGTCGGGTGTTACTCGAATTCACCAAGGTAAACGAGTATGTCACCGTCTCCTTGGTTATGATGCAAATGCTCTGTATTTGTCAACCACGGCCCAAGCTATGAATTGTGGTAAGGAAACTGTACGCTGGTGGGGTGGTCGTATAATCAGTGATATTGAATGCTTTAAGTAGGATCTGCTAGAGGATCATTGGTTCATGTTTGCTGTGATCGATATTGAGGTACCTAAAGCTTTATGGCCAAAGTTCGAAGAGATGTCTCCCATATTCTATAATCGTGAGATCCCAGAAGAGGCTATACCTTCGGAGATCCTTGCATACCTTGATAAAACAGGTCGAAAAGAGTCTACAACTAGCAAGCTTATTGGTGCACTCTCTGGTAAGAAGAGGGAATTGTATGCACCAGCTCTCAAGTGGTACCTTGCCCACGGGTTAGATTGCACTATAGACTACACCTCGCAGAAACATTTTGAATGGTTTGTAGACTCTGTTACTGAGGCACGTCGTACCGGGAATGTTGACAACAGTAAAGCCTTGTTGGCTGGTCTCTTCAAACTCCTCAGCAACAGTGCATATGGGAAGCTGATCAAGGCATTAGAACGTCATATCAACATGAGTTTCACTAAGGATGAATGAGCGGTAGACAGAGCCTTGCATAGCGCATGGTCCGAGGATCTAGAGGAGATCGGTGATTCCTACGAGCTGCAGAGCTGTACGGCTAAAATCACCATTCGTCACCCCTTCCAGGTGGGTATAGCAGAATACGAGCTCGCGAAGCTGCGAATGCTGGAGTTATACTACGACTTCCTCAACCGCTACTTAGCTCATGACAGTTTCGAGTACCTGCAGATGGACACCGATTTGCCATAGCAGGCTCCAACCTCGATGAGATGATACGCCCAGAGATGTGAACGGAATATGCGGCCTGCAAACAGGACTGGCTGGCATGGGACAAATGGTCTGGCCACACCCCGGGATTGCTCAAGCTCGAATTCGAAGGCACTCGTGGTATTGCTCTCTGCTCCAAGTGCTACTACGTGACGAATACAGACCGCTGGAACAGCAGGAACTCGCAAGTCAAATGTTCGACAAAGGGAAAGTCTAAGTGGCAAAATGATGTCTTCTGGCAGAGGTTCAACAGCGCCCTCCATGGTGTAGTGGACAGAGCCACCAATCGAGGCCTCCATCGACGCAACCAGGTTATGGTGACGCATGAACAGGAAGAACTTGGGCTCTCCGCCTACTACGATAAGAGATATGTGCTACAAGATGGTGTCCACACCGAGCCCATCGAGTATCACAGCCCAAACGCGGCACCGCCTACCATGGTTCAACCAGTGCAAGTGCAAGTCAGTGCGTACGCTCTGGAGGATGTCTACTCGAAGTAAGCACTCGCGGTGGCGGTAGCTGGATGTCTGTAGGGATAAGCTGGAGCTCCTCTCGCACAAACGGCCACCTAGGACTGCTCCGCACTCCGTGCTGGCATGCCAGGTAGTACAACGTAGGCTGTCCAGCCGTATGCACATACCTATCTATATTGTGTACGTCTATCGACCAGTTGGGGTCAGTCTCCCGACTACGTCCACCCTCCAACTCGCCAGGCTCATACAAATACTGAATCAGGGAATCAGATGGACGTCTATCCTCCGAGTACAGTCGTTCTGATGGTTGTGCTACAGAGGATCGCTGAATGGCATTGACAGACCTCTGTCCTATCAGTCTAGTAACCTCAGCATTGGATCTCTCCACCACAATGGACAACCCTCTCACCCATACCCTGGAACGACCACCAGTCAGACGACGACAGCCATCTCCTGAGCATACTGATGTGAGAACGGCCTCTCTGCCAGTGTCTGGTTCCACTGCTCGACGATAGCCTGGGCACAGTGATGTCCCACCTCGCCTCGCCTAATTGCCACACTATGTTTCCGCATGAGGGCCGCAGTTCCACCTCTAAACTCCTTACCCTTATTCACTTGCAGCAACTCTGGCCACTGGACGCATGGCAGCCATCTGACCCGCGGACTTATCCGTGAGAGGCACTGCTACCTTGTATCTACTGGCGACATCGACGATGGTGAAGGCGTGCTTGTACGTCTTGCATGCTCCTCTGGAACAGACCTGATCATGCGGAAGGAGCAGCACATCAGCCTGATGGATTCTATTCGGGACATGTGTATCGAAGTGTGCATACCGAATGTGCCATGGACGAGGTCTGTAGATCTGCCATATCGCCTGCCTGGTAAGCCACTAGCTAACCATCTCTAAGGTGAATCTATGACCCTTGCGACATGCAGACTCGAGCAGCTGGTTAGGCTCGCGATAATAGCCACTGGGCTGGTAATAGAGATCTTCAAGACAGGCGGTTGATGACCTCTCGGACATCATCTCTGACACCGACACCTGTCCTCTCCTGTACAGCTCTGGCAAACTCTAGACAGACGAACAGACGACCGCCACTCATCTGACGACAGTGGTCCCCACGGCTGAACACCTCTTTGAATACCTGTGAACACTGCTGTCTAATCTCTGTGGTGCTAGCGCTGTCACTGAAGGGTAGCTTATCGACAAAGGTTTGCCAGTTAATGGACTTGACCAGGTCATACAGAGAAGCCATCTTATATAGCATGTCTTAAATGTTCGGCAGCCCAGATGATTGCAAGTGCTATTGCAACATATGGGAGCCATGGACCGGCAACTCCAAAGAATGTGCCTACCCACGAGGCGATGGCTGGCATGGCCTCTGAGATCTTCTCAACTTCATGGAGAGCATTGTTAGCGAGTTTGCGGACTGTATCGCCAGCCTCCATCGTGAACAGAGCAATCAGAGCCCCAACTGCCGCTAATGCGCCAAGAGAGCCCTTCACGTAGGTAGGATAAATTCCCATGGCTCGGTGTATTAGTCGGTGGGATACTGGCTCTACATCATCACCATCATAGGCGTCATCATAGGCGTCCTCATTATAGACATCCGCATCATTGTCCTCGTCTTCATCATAGTCATCCTCATCATAGTCCCATCGTAGTACTCAACTGGATCCTCGAAAGCTTCCGGTTCAAACATTGCCTGTAGTTCCTGCTGACAATATGGTGAATTTAAACTATATAGCGCTATAGCCATGGCATTTGCCATCTTGCATGCAGGCATGTTTACATTGGCGGACAGGGGTCTCAGCTTCACTGACCATAAAGCAGCCGAGGTGGAGAGAAAACGGCATAATCAGGTGATGGAGAAGGTGTCTAAGGAGAATTTTGAGTACAGCAAAGCACTCGAGCATATGCACCAAATGGAGGCACGCCGATGGCAACAAAAAGCTCATGCCATCCAGAACATCCACGAGGCCGATGAGAGTCTCGATGATTACTGTGAGGCTGTAAAGCTCTCCGAGCCGACGCTCGACTATGACTCATCAGGGAGTCAGAAGACGGCTGAGGCCATAGTAGTAGTGGCTGCTGTAGCAGCAGTGGTAGCTGGTGGAGTTATGCTCTACGTGGCTCACGGAGCTACAAGCTGAATACCTGCATTTTGCGAGAAGTGAACCTTTGCATATCCAAAGTACTACACCGTTACTCCCCAAGTGCGAGTGCCCCCTCGCTCTGTGCAGGTTCCCAATATGAAAGCTGAGCTGGTTGCCATGGTTAGGTGGGATGTCCCTTTCTGCGAGGTGGCACTGACCTTCGACCGCCGACTCGAGATCCCCGTGGCCACCGGGCAGGTGGAGTAAAGCATACAAATTCATTTTCTGTTGATAGAGACAGCAATCAGCCAGATCGTGCACCTCACCGAGAATGTTGGTCCCAGCCGCCACAAGTTTGAAGTCGTCTAGCTCCCCCGCCTCCTGGACCACCCCTCCCTTCTGAACCAAGACTGCTACAGCTACGCAATCCGAGGCACCTTGTTGCAATGTCAACTCTAGACGCTGGTTAGCCATGGCCTGGACCTGCTGATGCTCTCACTGTACATGTAGGCTTCGTTGTCTGGTGCCCACAAGTTTTAGTTCCTGGTCTTTCTCATCCTGCCAGACATGAAGTCGTGGAGAGGTCATCGTTACATCCGGGAGATGTTCGGTGTACACCCGGAGGAACAGCTTGTCCTGCATCAAGGCCGGGTTCATGTGTGTGTTCTCGAGGAGGGAGAAGAGTGGCACCGCAGCAGGTATTTCTACGTCTGGTTGTAAGTCGAATTCTTTAAAGCCTTCATTACATCCGACGGCAGAGTACCCTTTCCCCTTCATGTAATAGAAAGGTCCACGAGCCAGTGGAGCCGGGACCCAGTACTCATCATTTACATTGGTGGTGTCCAGGGTGGTGTTGCTCTGCATAATCTCCCACCTGTTCACCACCTGCGGGAGCTCTACCTCCTTCGCTGCTGTGCTCTTGTGCTTAAACTTGAGTGGCATGCTCCTAATCTTATGGATCTTTCCTGAGAGGGTGAAGTCGCTGAACATCCCCGCTGTGGATAAAGGGTTCGCATCATGGATACTAGGTCGAATGACTGTCAGACAGTCCTTCCAAGGATCAGTGTGGTGCGAGGCCGTGGGTTCAACTCCCCCATCTGGATGATGTACATACTGCTGCATGGCTAACTGCCTGTGTATACAGGTTTTAAACGGTGATGTTTGGTAAAGTTCTCCAGCAGATCGTCTTTGGAGGGCAGAAACCAGTTGGTGGTCATACAGCCTCGAAGAAGAAACCATATGGTGGCCACACCGTGCTGCCGATTGACAGGGTCTGACGACTATTTCGTGATGTTAACATTATCCACGATTGAGCCAAGGTCCCACCTCCATCTGATGCGGAGATACTGACTGCCATAGAGGAGACCACACACGGCCCGTAGTACGAAGGAATTATTGACTCAGATGCTCTACCGGAAGTTTGACAGTGTCCAGGGCAGGTCACTAGATCTCCCCAGACCACCCGCTAAGAGTCCTGTAATTCTAGCTCTCTAGAAGGATAGGGTTGATCCCATAGATCTCATAATGGTAGGGAAGTGGGCTGGCATATTTGATATCCACACTGATGATGAACAACGGATGTTGGATGATATACAGGCTGGGGCCATAGATTACTTCCGAGAGGAGATCAGTACACGTGCGACTGAGGGCCATGAGGCTGGGCATGCCACTGCTCACGCTAAAGGTAGAGAGGAGGGGTTGGTCGTCGGCCACAAGGAGACCGTTGAGCACATCTTCAACGAAAGAGGGCGCGAGCAGCTGGCGAGAGACGAGGCAGCATTTAGAATATTCCCTGAGAAGAACTACCAGGACTACCTCATCAAAGCTTGTCTCAAGGCAAATGCTAAGAAGGCATGTATGAAGTGGATCTTCTGTGAGAAGTTTTAGAAGAATAGTCATAGCATCTGAGTAGTACACATGGAATCTGAGACAGCTGGCAATGAGCACAGCTTCGGGGGGTACCAGAATAGGAGTGCAGCAAACCCGCGCTGACGCCGCATCCTACCATGGCACACCACATGGCAAAGTTCATCTGTTGATTCCAGAACGAGAGATTCAAGCCTGCCATCCAGGTATGAGCGTTCTTCGCATCCTTGATCTTGATTGCAAGGTTGGTCAGTGGTCGTGGATTGATGGAAACGCTGATGTGGGACAGCCCGCCGACTGTGATCGAAATAGGTGTTAGCTCCGGTATGTAATCCAGGAGACCATGTGTCGAGCTGGTCCAGAGTACACCCAGGGGCGGGGGGAGTGGTTGGCTCTGGTCGATTGTCGTGAGGTTCGTCGGGTAGGCCATCTATAGTAGTCATCTTAAAGCCACTGTTCCAGCCACTGACGCAACATACTATTTGGTACCGTAGGGATCTTCGATGTGGCCCCGCCGCAGCATCTCTTTTTTAACTTCTCCATGTCCACCCGCCCACTGGAGCCTTTGAGGTATTGCTGGCGCACTTTGGGTTTCTCTGTATGGTACAGGGTTTGTAGCTTTAATATATAGTGGTACTCCTCATCACTGACCTGCCCATCCTCGAGAGCTTTGCTGACAGACTCGTCGATAGCCCGTAGGCTGCTCTGTGCTAGTGTTACATATGTAGCACACTTCTCCAGCTTCCTGGTGATCTGACGCTGTCCAACCACCAAGCCGGTGGCGAGGACAGTAGCCGCAAGCATCACACCACCCAGTGGGATAGCGACGATAGCACCCACCCCTGTAGCGAGGGTGGCAACAGCGGCCACACCAGCAATGGTTACAGGCACACCCGCAGCTGTGGTTATGCGTGCTAGACTGTTGTAGGCTGTTTTTATCGCCTGCGTGTTCTGCTGTACTTTTCAGTCTCATGAACAAGATTCTGTCTGATGGTGTCAATCTGCTGGAGTCGCCAGCCGTGTACTGTACCACCCTCCTCAGGTGCTAATGCGGGATACAGTTCAGGCTGCTTTCGCCACTCCGATTTAGCCATGGTATACCTAGTTATTAAATGCGAGCTAGCTCTGCATCTCCTGTAGGATCTGCTGATGAGTCATTGTGGGATTCATCTTGGAAACCCAGGTGAACCGAACTAGCTTGTTGGTGTGGAGACATACCTCACTCAAACACACCGCATCCAGAATAATGGCAGGGGCCAGTTGTTTTCACAGCCATGACATCTGGAACATCACCTTGCCACTCTGATAGTACGCCCGACATTGGTGGAATTTCTTGGACTTATACTTCTGCACCGTCTCCTCTGCCCACTGCAAAACTTCTACAGACTCATCACACTCGTCATCCAAGTAATCCTACACGTTTGGCTCTACGATGCCCTCCTCCTGCCAGATGAGGCTCATGGACAGAGTTGTAGTCCCTTCGTCTCCTTGTCTCTCTGGCGTTCTGTTCATACCAGCTCACCCGCTGCAGTCGCCCGCCTTCGCGTCGACAGCGCATTTCCAGTACTGCTATGTCTGTCATCCTGGCGAAGGCATGTGGCTCCTCTATCTCCTTTTTCCACAACTCGGTGAATGCCTGGTAGGTCTGATATGATATCGTCATCGTCATGATGGGTATAGGTCAATAAGTAGTAGCAGAGTAAACTATAGTTGGGCATCCGACAGACCATCCATATAGATTAAGGGTGGAGCTGTCAAACAGGTGATTTACGTTGGTGAACATTTTGGGGCTGATCGCTTTCCAGGTTGTCTGCTCCCGCGGTTCTCGCTATAACACCAGATTATCTGTATCACCTGTGAACATGCTAGAGTCTGCGGAGGTGCAGATGGTAGGTACTTTAGCATTCTGCCAAGTGAACGCTGCCAAGGCAGCTGGAAGGGCCTGGGAGTAATCCCCTCATGCCGATGTGACGCTGGTCATGACTATGTGTTTGTTTGATTCAATATGGAGACATGAGGCATGTCATGTATTTGTGATCTAACATTATGTTTATCATCATCAATCATCATCATCATCACATCAGCAATCATCATCAATCATCATCAATCATCATTATCATATCATCACTCATCATCAATCACCATCATATCAGCAATCATCATAATCATCATATCATCAATCATCATCATCATCATCATCATCATCATCAATTATCATCACTCATCATCATCATAGCATCAATCATCATCAATCATCATCATCATCATATCATCAATCATCATCACTCATCATCATCATATCATCAATCATCAACCATCAATCATCATCAATCATCACATCAGCAATCATCATCAATCATCATCATTATATCATCAATCATCAATCATCAATCTTCATCAATCATCATCAATCATCACATCATCAATCATCATCATCAGTCATCAATCGTCATCATCATATCATCAACCATCATCATCATATCATCAATCATCAATCATCATCATATCATCAATCATCATCATCATCATCATCATCATATCATCAATCATCATCATCATCAATTATCATCACTCATCATCATCATCATATCATCAATCATCATCTTTATTTCATCAATCATCATCAATCATCATCAATCATCATCATCATATCATCAATCATCATCAATCATCATCCTCCTATCATCAATCATCAATCACCATCAATCATCACATCAGCAATCATCATCAATCATCATCATGATATCATCAATCATCAATCATCATCAATCATCACATCATCAATCATCATCATCAATCAGCAATCGTCATCATCATATCATCAATCATCATCATCATATCATCAATCATGAATTATCATCATATCATCAATCATCATCATCATCATCATCATCATATCATCACTCATCATCATTATCAAATCATCAATCATCATCAATTATTTCATCAATCATCATCAATCATCATCATCATATCATCAATCATCAATCATCATCAATCATCATCATCATATCATCAGTCATCATCAATCATCACATCATCAATCATCATCATCATCATCATCATCATCATCATCATCATCATCATCTTCCTCATCTTCATCATATCATCAATAATCACCACCAATACTCTTACTCTCAATAACGCATAGCAAGAGTTGAACCGACGATTTTAAGTCTAATTCGAGATATGATTTCAACGCATAGCTTGGCTATGTATGCATAAAAAGGACCTAGATTTAGCTGGTAACCTGTTATGCGTTCATGGAGTTTTAAATTTCTTTGACGTCCATCTTGGATGGCACAGTTTTCACAAAAAGGAAAAAACAATTTTCAGGAACCGCTGATGGAGTCATGCCGTTATTTCGGATATGTGATTTTGAAGTATGGGACATTTAGCTTTGTTCAAGGGAAGTTGATGGGGAAAAGAATCGTCACCATTGCCGAATCAATATTGATCATCTTATATAATTGTTGATGAATTCTGGGAGCGAAACTGGTAATATATATGGCGGTTGGTGAAAACGAGTTTCACACGTTCAAATCAATTAAATCTATGTGTTTGTTATTTGCATACTACTTTGATCAGATTATTTCTCTAAACTTGTTTAGCGTAGGTAAATTAGGGGTAGATCGGGCATCTTGCACACAAAATAACCCACACACCTTCTGCAATTTGTTGGCAGCAGTAATAAATGTATGAGATGGACACACTTTTTATTGGTCCTTCCAAGTCATATGGTTATAAGGCGGAAGTGCATAATTGACCATATATGAAGTGCCTTAAATGGACGTGTAATGGCGAATGCACCCATTCTGATACTCCATAGATGGTCAATTACGCCACACCCCATGGTAGCTGCATGACTTGGGACAACCAAGCAAAAAGCACGTCTATCGCACATATCTTTGGTGATTTTATCGAGAAGACGTGGCAGAGCTGGCGTAAAGGTAAAACAGTAAACATCTTAACAAGTCATTTCAAACTAAGCAATTAAAATTACGGTTACAGCCATCTTATGCTACTTATATCAGCACGATATTAGAAAAATACTAAAAAATAACTATTTCCATTGTTTCCTACTCCAATGTTGGTAACTCCAATAGTATATCCGCAAAGTATATCGCTTGGTACACTCAGAGACTCCAACTCCTGTTAGAGCTTCGTTTATGTGCTAAGATTCTAACTAGGGAGACGCAAAGAAGATGAACTAGCACAAGAAATAGAATAGACAATGGATGTTACCACTTCTCCATACCACTACCTAGTAATACTACTTTGAACTATTTTCCTGATAACAGAATTGCTGAATATACAAGAAAATTAAACAACCATCTTCTCTTCGAGAATGAAAATTCGGAAGTTAGATTGACCAGTGCAATTTGTCCACGGGTTTGGGTGACAGTCAGTAGAAAGGTCAAAACACTTAATGATAAGTCAGGAATCAACACCGAGATGAGACTCAACAGAGACGTTTTAATACTATTAAGGAGGTGATTGAAGGGATAGACGGGGCAATACATTCTGTTCCAGCATTTAAACAGAGATGCGTTTAATGTACTTTCTACAGACAGAGCACCTGCTTGCCATTTTTATTGCAAATACATCAAACTCGACTTTGATGAAACCATAACAAACGTTTTAAGAACGAGTTGGCCAATGCATAAGCATCAATATGGCCCTACTCCACCTAGCAAGGTCCCCTTTTCACAAAGGGAAGCAGGAATCTGTCAACACTGTCTGTCTTGTCTAATGCCATAGCACACTCAGTATTATGCAAAATAGATCCCCATTGATCCGCGCTATGCAATTAATTGGAAGAGGGAAATGTATCTTTGAGTGATCTTTTTTCACATTCATTATGCACATTTTTCCAGGTCTTACTCTGCGGTGATATAAATTGTATAAATCAACAGCTTGTTTGTAAATATACAATTTGAAGATGAAGATGGACCAAATATACTCTGTCCACATTTCAGAATGCAGTAAACAGTAATCTTTCATGAATAAGTATAATATAGCATGATATCAACATATTTCGAGATAGCAGGAAAATTGTAAAACACACTCACTCATCGGTGATTAGGGTCATTTATGAGTCGTGTTTCGAATCTTGTTCATGGAGTCTAGCCCGGAATCAGACAGCTCGCTTTAGACTGAAGGAAGTCAACAGCAGACTTAACTAACATCTGCACAAAATAAAAATTGCATGCATTTTTGCAGCTGTCAGAAGCAGGGGAATCAACAACAAAAATGTGTATGCAGCATTGTCAAATCTTTCGTGATCTCAGGCAAAACATGTGGCCACACCAAATTGGCCTGGAAGAAAAGCTACATGGAGGAGGGTTGGATCAATGAGAAAACCCGATTCCTTTGCTCTCCCGTCTGGAAAAAGAATTTGATTGAGTATGGTATGGGCCGCAGTATTTCATCCACGTGGCCAAAGACGATGAACTAGGAAATAGGATGAGTGAGGAACCGAAAGTAAATTCCCGATCTATGAATACTTACTTACGAATAGGTGAAAACCTTGATGATGATATGCAGACCACTCTCACTCGAAGTGATATCCATACTTCAAGGAAAGCATATTTCTATTCACAAGCATTGTAACAATCCATAATAAATTGTGAGCAGTCTTGGAATTCTACGAATGGGAGATCGTGTCGACCAGACATTTCGAGAGGTGATAATGAAAATTTCCTGAAATGAAGCTTTGACCCAGTTACCAGAGTAAAGGTACTTTCAGTCTTCAGATGACTGAAGATATGTACGACATTACCTAGAGCAGAACGCGTTGCGGCTGCGCATTTATCAAAGTGGCCAAAGTGAAGACCACACCAAACTACGCCGGGAGCGCAATAACATTCTGCCCCACACTAGTGAACGCTTAAAAGATCTTGCTATTCAACAGGCAGGCTCTCTAGTGGATGAAATCACTGCCACAGATGACTGTCACAAAATATGTCGGGCAACCCGGGGCTCTGAGAGTTACTGACTACAAACCACCACTCACTATACACAACTCTGAAGGACACTTTATCGGGACTGACCAGGGCAACGCCGAGGCGATCCGAGAATGGGTCAAAGAACAGTTCACTGACCATGATGATGAACCCGTGCACCCATTCTCAGGAGACCCCCGAGCATTACTAACACCACCTAAAACAGCAGAAGTTGAGAAGGCACTTAAGGCCCTGAAAAATGGATGTGCATCTGGATTTGATGGCATGAGCAATGAACTATTCAAATATGCAAGTGACATTATCTCAAAACCGATCACGTGCCTAATTAATTCAGCTTTTATGCACCACCTTCCCATCGACGCTGTAGGCCAAGGCACCCTTATCGCACTCCCCACGCTCAAGAAGCCACCTGGCCCCCAGCCAATCTGCGGCCCATTGTGCTCCTCAATAGCATACGGAAAGTCCGATCCAATGTTACTCTATGCTGCATCCGAGACACGATCGATGACTACACTGGATCGTGTCAAAGTGGCTTCAAACGTGGACGCAGCCGCACAACTATTTTATGTGCTCAACGCATGCTTGTGTCGGTAGGTATGTCCAAACACTGGGATTTCAACAAAATTGGCATTGACATGTCACAAGCCTTCGACACAATTACACGCTTAAAGTTCCTAGATGTACTATGCCAGGCCAGTTGCAATGAAGATGAGCTATGACTAGTGAGACTACTGCTTACTGACACCAAGCTGAGAGTACAAGTCCAGTCAGTGAGGTATGTAGGGTCTGAGACATCAATCGGCTTCCCACAGGGAGATGGTCTATCTCTGGTGCTTTTCACCTGTTGCCTTGCTGCTGCATTGAAATCCGTACGGGAAAGTTCAACAAGACAAGCCCCACCCCCTGTCAATACTGGGAATACTGCCGGAATATACCGATGACTTGGATTTCATAGATGAGGAAAGGAAACCCCTTGACGAACTTCTCCCAATAGCTGCCAGCAAACTAAAAACTGAGAATCTCTTTATGATTGAATCCAAAATAGAGTCCACAAACATATACCTATCTACAAAGCATGAAACTAAAGAAAATGGCAATCCGCTTCGTGGCGGCGAACCATGGAGGAAAAGTAAAATCCAGGGCTCACTGCTTTGTAGTACTGCTGACATTGCTGCACGCTGCGTCATGGGGAACATAGCTTCCAGTCCTTCTGGAAGCTATGGATTCGTAGATCAAAGATGCCCTTGATAAAAAGACTACGTTTATACAACGCATCCTGTGTATCCTTGATGCTGTATAACTGTAACAGCTGGGCAGCTCCTAAAGCATCTCTAGACAAACTCGATGCCTGCCACCGCAAACACCTATGCACGATCACTGGACACCGATGGCCAAACATCATAATTTCCAACGATGCACTATACAAGATGTCTAATACGTCGCCGCTGTCTGTAAAGATCGCCCAGCAAAGATGGTCCATGTTTGGCCATGTGCTAAGGATGCGAGAAGAGACACCAGCACAGAGAGCCTTGGTATTCCCCCCTACTCGGAGCCAGCAAATACAAAGCCAGGAGAAGACATCATAGCATAAATCTGGTAAGCGTGCTATGAGGTGACCCCAAGAAAGCAGTACTCGGTACACTCAAGTCAAGAATTGACCTGAGGAAGCTAAAAATTACGGCTGAGGACAAGACACAGTGGGCAAAACTGAAGAAGGACTGATTGTAGCTGTCGGATGTTTCTGTGAATATAGTAATTATACATACCTAGAGAATCTTGCAGTAAAGATTATAGATTGTTAAATATTTTACACAAATCTGAAGCAATTGCAGTTGATGCAATCAAACAGGTCAAATGAAGGTCTTTTCTTAAATGGTAAAGACATACACTTCGTAAAACCTGTCGGACTATTAAGCATTACATATGGACTCTATGGAGTCATTCATGACGTCGTGAGTGTGATGTCAGCTGATACATCACGTAGTTGAATATGCCGTCATATACGTCATATGATGGATGGAAAAACTTTGAAACGGCCATTCCCTCCATAGCTCATGGTCGGGATACGGCTCTGTGCTTGACCTATTGGGCCCAACGTGTCCTCAGTGGGCACTTCTGAGAATTACTCCATTAGACTGTAGAAAGGGGTCAAGTTGATGCGCTATGCTTCCTCTATCACCATATGCCTCTGGCTCATGCTCCTGGTCACGGCAATTTGACAACAGGCTCTCACACCCGAATGGACGAATTTCAGCTGTGCTCTCATCTGAATCCTCTTCCTCTTAATTAAAAATATGACTTACGTCACATGAGTGAGGTGTTTCTTTTAAGATGGAATTTTGTTTATCTCACCACTCTGCCCCTATATGAAAATGCCCTTCACCAAGAGTAGCTGGCCGTGGCATTAAGGGTGTTGTAACCATACACCTATATCTCTGCTCAAGCGAGATAGAATTCACATTGCCGACATTACCTCATCTTCTACACTGTCTGCTATTGTGTGAATGTCCATACAGAAACATATCTTCACAAGTACTATGACTCATTGCCATTTTAATAAATAATTTAGTGAATCGCATAATTTTAAGTGAATGCGGGATAAAATTCTGACTGTTGTAAACACGTTTTAAATAATAAAAAACAGGAGCCCTCTACTCAATAATCGACATTTTGTGCTTGAATATGTGGTAGACAGAGTGTATCACCTACCAGACAATGGACCTTTCCGGTTTTAGCCATACCCCGCCCATCTCCAGCTAAGCTCCACCCACAACTCGCTCGTGTAGGGATCGATCGATCCCTGAACACCCTGACTATTAATTTCCAAAAAACTACACTGGTAAGCTGTTGAATACTTTGAAACTAATTTTACTGGGTGCCAAGTCAAATTAGTTTCAAACTATACAACATCATGTTTATTAAAGAGCAACGAATTACAAAGACATAACATTCATACAACGTGTCGGACTATTTGAGATTTGATGACGGTCTGTATGGAACCCTTGATGACGTAATGAGTGTGACGCCATCATACACGTGCTGAGCTGATTATGACGTCATACGAGGTCAGATGATGGATGGATATTCTGGAAAGGTGAATTGGACATAGTTAAGCATGCCCAGGCGTTTTTAATTTGTCTCGTGCTTTTGCACACTGTTTTTTAAGCAATAAGTTTTACAGCTGACCACCTAATGACTATTAAAGTAGTGAATATGGATTTGTATACTTTTTATAGAACAACTGTGAATATGTGGTCATATATATTGCGGAGATCACAGGATACATCAATCTGAAGGCTATCTTTAATCTTATGACAAAACTCTTTGACAAACCATTAGATGTCTTATGGGAGAATACTCACACTTATGATCACACCTGAAAAGAATGCATAGTCTTACCCTTAAAACGAAAATGTCTACCAACTTAAATTATGCGTATAGAAAGAAAGACTGCTCGGGTATATTTATAAAGTACGAAAACTGCGCAATTCTATCCATCTGTAAATCACGCACACTGTACAATTATTTCAAGAGAGAGAGAGAGAGAGAGAGAGAGAGAGAGAGAGAGAGAGAGAGATAGAGATAGAGATAGAGAGAGAGATATAGAGATAGAGATAGAGATAGAGATAGAGATAGAGAGAGAGAGAGAGAGAGAGAGAGAGAGAGAGAGAGAGAGAGAGTCTCCACAAGTTCGAGTATAAATTACTTTGGCCCGTTTTATGAGTCGAACTTTCTGTCGCTCCACGCTAATGACGACTCGTTGACTTAAATAGCGGACATTTTCAGGTAGATTTAGCTGGCACGGCACAAGTGAAGTTAGACTTATAAATCGGGCCTCAGACGACCCGTGGCCATCTATAAAACACAGAAACTGTCCAATAAAACAGTCAGAGCCCTCCAATATTCAGTAATATGCTCTTTTAGTGCATCATCCGTCCACTTCGAAAGTGTGTGATACAATACTAATTATTGGCAGGAGTGATGCTTAAATTGACACTTATCGTAAGAAATACCGTTGCTTCTTAGGCATCTCTCACCTTTAAGTATTACAATAAATGATTGAGAGCAGTGATGGGAAAAGTAACACATGCGCCAATATCCAATAATTGTCATTTGATACTTAAAGTTCCCAATTTGCGTATCTATCGTTGCAATACATGTTCGAGAGCACTAGTTAGAAAATGTACACTTGCGCTAATATCAAATAATTCCATGACTAACCCATTTAACTGTTGCAATAATTGAGAGCAGTGATGCGTAAAGTGACACTTGCACGAATATCCATTAGTTCTGCCTCTATCACTTTTCAGTGGTACAACACTTGATTGGTACTCGAAGTGCCACTATCAATTGCACCTATATCCAGTATTGCAGTAACAGCTACCTATAACTTATGCATGCCCCTCTCTTCAGCCAGCCACTTCGATTTCCACTGTTACAAGAATTGATTGACAGTTCTAATGCGCGATGTGACACTATCACTTGCACCAGTAAGAGCTACTATTAATGTATGCATTCAATAAGATTGCGCATCTATCACGTGAGCCAATAATTAATATTGATCCTAACAGCTGGCTATATATCATGTGCTTCTATTAGTTCAGCCAATGAGTCCGTGCATCTATTGCTATGGATAATAAGCATCATGGCCCTACTGTAATCTTGAGGCGATGCATTCACGCTAGCATAAAAGCTCTCTAATATTCTGGTTAACATTTGCGAAGCGTTCGACGATACAGCTACATTCTTATGATCCCTTGGCGCCTAAAGTTCAACCTAAGCAGAAGCAGAAGAAGACAAAAAGCTCTCTGAGCATGGCCAAGGAGATTTTTGATAAAGTTCAGCTGACTAATACTTTAAAAGTAGCAGTAGCGAATTCAGAGCCTCGACGTTAGCTGGGCAACACCCACGGGCAGATTTCTATCAATGCATACAAGTAATAAGATTACATTAGCTATGGCTTACGTATATGGCAATAGCATAAGCCATAATGTAGTCGGCGATGCCACATCACCGCTGTTAAGAGTTATGCCATTTTCTAGCAGCCATGGCAGAGAAGATATTTGTCTATGGACATTTAGAACCGCATCGAAAAATTAGATTGACATGATAGGCATGGTTATAAGCGATAGGCCTGGAGGGAAATATCATTTGAAGATGGTGCATCACCGAGCGTACGTTGTTTACATTTTAGACCTATGGTCTAAGAATTGGTGCATAACCGCTAGTTGTATCTAATTATTTTGACTGTAAAAAACTACAAAAAACAATGCAAAAAATGGTGTATACGGTAAAAGCAGATTCAGGCACGTTGAGAGCGTATTACACAAATCAAGCCGGTGGACATTTACCAGTATTCGTAGGCACTAGAAGTCGAAACTGTAATGCTTTAGGAAATATTATAAGTTTTCTATTCAGAGCAGCCATACCATTAGCTCAAAGTGTAGGAAAAAGTTTGGGTACGGGTGCCCTGTCAGCAGGTTTGAGATTAGCTGAAGAAATTTTAGTGGGTAAAAAATTGAAAACATCCGTGAAAAATAGGGCTTTGAGTGTCGGTAGAGCTATTGTACCAAAAGCCATAGCGTTAGCGCGTAACAATATCTCGTGAGCTAATTCATAACCTAGACGCTAAAATACTAAGAGGGTTCAATGATCCACTAATCAGCGCAGAAGTCATTTGAAGTGTAACCATAGAGGGCGAAGCATCAGAAACTCAACTAATAAGATGGCCGCTTGTCACTGCACTAAAAGTGTATTAGATGTGTTTACTGTGTTACCTGTATTGACTACGATGGATCAAGTTCGTTGGCAAAGTTATCAACCCATTACAAACTTATCTAACTTTGTGGGAAGTCTTGAGTTTTTCGTCTCTGGCAGTGGGGACGAATACATAGATTTAGCTCAAAGTGACATTTATATTAATACTAGCGTTGTACAGGTTGTCGTGGGTGTGGAAACTCCTTTAAAAGTGAACAGCGATGTTGCGCCAGTTAACCTATGGGTTGGCTTTATGTTTTCTCAAGTAGATGTATTTTAAAATGGAAAACATATCTCTGATGCTAACGACGCATACGCTTTTCACAGTTATTTCGAAAATTTATTTAATTATTCGACAGGGCATAGGTCGAGTCAATTAACAGCTGCATTTTGGTTTAAGGATATGGCGGGACATGTGAGTAGTTATGGGTGCGGCTGGTCGCTATTGTTTCTTTCGTTGGAATGTGTTTTTAACCAATCAAAACGCTCCATTTCAGTCGCTATTGTTTGCCGAACAATGGCGCTCAGGGCACACGTTTTATAGATAACAATGACGACTATAATGCCACGTTTTCTAGATAACAATGGCGACTATATTCACACGTTTTTGAGAATCTGCAACACTCTGGAATGTTCTATTATTTTGAATTAGTTAACCCTTAAATGTTTAAAAGTTGTGTATTTTACGTTTAAATGTAGTGGCTGCGCTCCCCCCTCCGTGGTTATCTACCGTTGTAAAAATATTAAGAGAGTAATGTAAAAAAAATAGAGTTTAAGAGGTGGTCTGATTATGGAGGTCGTAGGAGGAGGAGGAGGAGGGAGTATGAGGCTGAGGAGGGGTGAGGAATTTCGGTATTGATGTTTGAAAATAATTTGACTGTTTCGTCGGTAACGTTATTAGTAAACTATTTTTGTTGTATATTTTGAAAACGTTTTGACTTGTAACCGTTATTACGCGCAAATTGTTTTTAAATAATTAATATTGCATTTGCAATAACGTCAGTCGTTTTAGATTTTGGGAACAGTGTAGAAGTGCCCGATATCGGTGTTATTTTGAATTAGTTAACCCTTAAAAGTTTAAAAGTTGTGTATTTTACGTTTAAACGTAGTTGTGGTGCGCCCCCCTCCGCGGTTATCTACCGTTGTAAAAATAATAAGAGATTAATGTAATATAATAGAGTTTAAGAGGTGGTCCGATAATGGAGGTCGTATGAGGAGGAGGATGTAAGAGGAATTACGGTATTGATGTTTGAAAATAATTTGACTGTTTCGTCACTAACGTTATTAGTAAACTGTAGAATATTTAGAGACTGCCCGTATGCTGTTAGTAAGCATCAGCTACCAGACAGATTAGTAACAAAATATTAAAAATAATGTATTAATGGTATGTTCGGTTGGAATGGTAACCAAAACTTGGTGGTGATGGATCGTATCCTGGGTTAAAAAAGTTAACCCTTTCACCGATGAATACATATCTCATTTTCATCGATAACATACAGGAAAACTGTTGAATATTTTGAAAATAATTTGACTGCCTGTGTCAGTTGAGGCGGAATGCTATAGTATTCCTCCTCAGTTGATATTGCTGGATGATTATGAGGGCGATGCTAGCGTACTTGTTTACAAGGTATGCACGATGTACGAATATTTTGATAATTTGTTGCTGAATATTTTGATAATTTGAGTGGTAGCTGAATATTTTGATAATTGGTTGCTGAATTTTATGATAATTGGTTGCTGAATATTGTGATTCGTTGCTGAATAAATTGCTTGGTTGCTGAATATTTTGAAAACGATTTGACTGTGTAAATTTTAATTTCTTATTAGGCGATGTTAGGTAAGAGAGGTGGTCTTATAACGGAGGTTGAAGGAGGAGATAGGAATGCTATCTCGGACACCCTCTGCTAGGCATTGTTCTCCGTGCATGAGCGCGCCTTTATTCACCTGGTAGTCCTTTAAGAAAATGCAGCTGGTCGCTCAAAGAGATGTCGCAAGGGATGAGGAGGATGGCTGACGTATGCTAGCGTATTCGCCGAGGCAACGTCTTGCGCGATATCTCTGTATGAAATATTTTGAAAATAATTGATTGTAAGCCGCTGGTGGTTTAGTCACAATTAACCTCCTCCTTGGTTTAAGTCATTTTAAAAATGGCAGTCATTTAATTATTAAATTTTCAAAATTGTTGTGGAAATGGTCATCGTTGACGATTGATGTTGTATAATATTATATAGATAGTTTTATCTACCATATTTATGTCTTTAAAGCATCAATCATTTAATTCTTAAATTTTTTAAAATATGAACAAACCCCCACTTTTCAAAAAAAATCAGAGCGTTGCATTACACAGGTTATAGTGATCTACGTTGTATATATATATATATATATATATATATATATATATATATATATATATATATATATATATATATATATATATATAATTTTATCTTACGTATTCAAGGCGATTCTTTAAAGTGGAAGTCATATAATCATTAAAATTTCAAAAATATGAGCAAAATGTGTTCCCCAGTCATTTAATTTTTAAAAATCAGACACGTACACAGGAAGTTTTCCTATGCTATTATATAGATAGTGTTATCTATCGTATTTATGTCTTTAAAATGGCAGTCATTAATTTAGTTCCTAGTCAATGGCAATGCATTACTCGTCCACGAACAATGGTGTACAGATGGCCATTTAGAACAGTAGCATCCATCGACCACTTTTGACGGATCAGAATGTGTGCTTGCGTATGCATGTGTGAAGCGGGTTGTTGTGTGTAAAAACTTTATTACATTATTTTATTTTTTTGAACAGATAAAGAGTTCTCTTTCGAATGATTTGTGGGCCCTGAAAAGGGCCGTGTTTTGATATAGGTCTCAGTCTTCGCAGATCCGCACAGGCACGGTTGTCAGTTTGGTAACAAACTGTATCATGTTTGCTTTTTGTATATCAGTCGGAGTATCACCGATTACAGGACACCCATGCGGATACTGTTTGATTGGTAATAGACAATAGCACTCCTTGCAGGTGTACACCATCTCTTTAGGTTCTGTTTTCTTGATCATACGCCTACAGACCCTCTCGTGTTTCGACCATCGGCATATGGTGTCGTGGATGTCAATGGAACACCAACGACATCGCGCATACCCAGTGTCTGATCCATCAAAGTTTGTACTGCTGGCCATTATAGCCAAATGTACATTAACATTTACATTTATACCACATCGCTCTACTACAAAAATAATATAAGGAATATCACGTGAGATGAAATCTGACTGCCTAAGGCTACCTAACTACTCTGCAGTTACACATCCAACCACTTTGCGATGTTTAAACTGGAATGAAAAAATAGATTGAATTTGTACTGTTTATAGGAATATATGTACTGCGCCCGCAAGTCCACAACATGCGGACCGCATGCGTCCACACATGTATGCGTACATTTTGGCGTGTATGCGTGTTCAAGCATGTACATATACTTGTTGCCATCCACAACACGCGCCCGCAAGTCCGCATTATGTGCCCGCAATTCGCAACATGTGCCCGCAATCCGCAACACACGCCCGCAAATCCGCAACATGTGGACCGCATGCGTCCGCACATGTATGCATACATTTTGGCGCGTATGCGTGTTCAAGCATGTACATATACTTGTTGCAATCCGCAACACGCACCCGCAAGTCCGCATTATGCGCCCGCAATCCGCAACATGCGCCCGCAAGCCGCAACATGCGCCCGCAATCCGCAACACGCGCCCGCAAATCCGCAGCACGTGGACTGCATGCGGCCGCACATGTACGCATGCATTTTGGCGTGTATGCGTGTTCAGGCATGTGCATATACTTGTTGCCATCCGCAACACGCGCCCCCAAATCCGCAACACATTTTAGCCGAATGTACATTAACATTTACATTTACACTACATCGCTCTACTACAAAAAATATATAAGGAATATTGCGTGAGATGACTAGCGTCCTATCAAAAACTGTCGCGTACTGGCCTCAATATAATGATGCATACATGCAGGCGAAAATCTTGGATATGTTCACGGGATATACGCGATGGATCAGTTTGTTAAATGGTTTTATGTGCATAAAAATCTGTGCATGTTAAAAAAGTATCCAGGGAAATATGTTTTCTCTGACCACCTCGTTATTATACATAAAGCATCTATGATTCGCTTTTAATCCTTCAATTTGTATGCAAACGCATTAACTTTCATCTAAAACCCTCAAAACTAAGCGGCTTCCTACCAGTCATTAAATTTTTTTTAAAGGGAGCAAAGTACATCTCTATGCGGGTAATATATAGCTAAACCAAGCGATGTTGTATGCATAATATTATATAGATAATAATCATGCATCTCATATTTAAGGAGTGCTCTTTAAAGCAACAGTCATTTAATTATTAAATTTTTTAAATTGATATAAAAATGGTGGGAACAATGTCCAACGTCGTCATCGTTGACGAATAATGACGAGCACCCTTGTATCATTTAACGTATTAGGTGGTCGATGCGGTCCCTAGTGGTTGTAGTAAAAAACTATTTTGAGACTAAGCGGAATCGTGGCTTCCTATGCCAAATTGTCGCATTGAACAGCACTTTTTAAAGAGTTTGTGCGCACGAAGGCGCTAGTGCGAATTGTAGCTTCCTATGTCAAATTAGTATCAAAACTATTCACTTAAACTACCAATGCGCCATGATATAGGTTTGAAGAATCAGAAAATAACATCCCTGGAATGAGTGTAGGGGTGGTCGCATAACTGAGGACGAACGAGTTAGGAGGAGGAGGGATGATGTATGCTAGCGCGGTGCTGCCTGGCACGAGGGATGAGGTATACTAGCATACATGTTTACAAGGCCGACAATGCGCGTTGTACGAATATTTTGAAAATAATTTGACTGAGGTGTTAGCAACAACTTTCTATCAAATCATTTCCATGCTATTTAGTGAATATTTTGAAAATAATTTGACTGTCTGCATCAACTTTTTCTCAAATCGTTTCCATAATATTTTGCTAGAAAGTAGATCCATGAAATGTCTGAAACACCTCGCCAGTCAGCGAGTTAAAGGTAATAAAACTAGGAATAATTATCATGTCCGGGTACACACAGTATGAATGCATTATGAGTACCTAGTCAATGAGACCCCCGACAACAAAAATAATATAGTTGGCTAACCATTGTCTGGACATTGCGACCGCAACCACCTACTACCAATACCGACCAACATCACCATCACCACTACCATCACCATCACCACCATCAACATCCCTCTATAACCATCAGCACCACTACCCACTAAGCACCAACACCCACCACCAAGCATTAACCCCACCACATCATCCACCACAACACCTATTTTCATCAACCGCCAACCCCACCACCGCCACCACCACCAACAGCATCAGCACTCTGATTTGTATATCGAGGGATGTGGGGGACCCGGCTGGGAAACTACAATCATCAAACACACACATAAAGAACCAATGTTTTATTTGTATCCATATTTTCACATTGAAGTAAATATTACATATGATAAAACATATAGTTGTAGTAGCATAAACAAATAGTCAATGCTCTGGAGATCCATTTATCGATGACTGATTCCTTATGGATCAGATCTATCGCCGACAGAATCATCATCATTGTCCTCAGCATCTAGATGGTTCCTTATGTACTTCTTGGTCAGAAACTCTCTTTTTCGAAAAGCTGAGAAGATTGCTTCATCGTATGCATACCCCTCGTCGATAAAATCTTTAAATTCCTGACGAATTATTTTAATGAGGGTAGAGTTCTGTAATCTTCTCGACTGGAGCATTATGTCTATACACTTTGTAACTAAAGCATCAGCATATACGGAAATAGGCACATTGCCTACACCATGCGGGTCTGTGTCCACTTCGCCATCCTCATCTTCTAAACCTGATTGTTCAACGTCTAAGACCTGCTTAATATTTTGGAATATGGTAAATAGTTCCTCATTGCCTATGTCTTCTTTTTCATCTTCACCTTCATCTTCACTCTCAGTCTCCGCTGAGTCATTACCGGCTTCACTCTCCGACTCCGCTGACTCATCATCTTCACTCTTCATCTCTGTCATTTCTTCATCTTCACTGTCTAGATTTTCGCTATCTTCATCGTTATGGAATAGGATCTTATGCCGCTTCAGGTCATTTGACCTATTAAAAGTTGAACCACATTCAAAACATTTATGTCTCGGCATATTGATTACAGGATAAATCTAGCAAGTATTCAAGTTACAAGGTTCTTCAAAGAAATCTGGCTGCCTTACTACTCTGCAGTTACACGTCCAACCACTTTGCGATGTTTAAACTGGAATGAGAAAAGGGATTGAATTTATACCATTTATAGGATTATATGTACTGCGGCCGCAAATCCGCAATATACACCCGCAAATCCGCAATATGCGGCCGCAATCCGCATCATGCACCCGCAATCCGCAACATACGCCTGCAAATCCGCAAATGCGGCCCGCCTGCGGCCGCACATGTATCCATGCATTTTGGCGTGTATGCGTGTTCAGGCATGTACATACACTTGGTGCCATCCGCAATACGCACCCGCAAATCTGCATCATGCGCCCGCAAATCCGCAACATACGCCCGCAAATCCGCATCATATGCCCACAATCCGCAACATACACCCGCAATCCGCATCATGCGCCCACAATCTGCAACATACACCCGCAAATCCGAAAATACGGCCCGCATGCGGCCGCACATATATGCATGCATTTTGGGGTGTATGCGTGTTCAGGCATATACATACACTTGGTACCATCCGCAACACGCACCCACAAATCCGCATCATGCGCCCGCAATCCGCAACATACACCCGCAATCCGCATCATGTGCCCGCAATCCGCAACATATGCCCGCAAATCCGCAAATGCGGCCCGCATGCGGCCGCACATGTATGCATGCATTTTGGCGTGTATGCATGTTCAGGCATGTACATACACCTGGTGCCATCCGCAACACGCACCCGCAAATCCGCATCATGTGCCCGCAAATCCGCAACATATGCCCGCAAATTCACAACATGAGGGCCGCATGCATTTGCACATGTACGTATACATCTTAGCCAGCAGAGCCAGTCATTCCGATGATAAATTTTCAAAGATAGTCTTCTGGCGCACGCATGCGCACAAGGGCACACACCGCGGCACGCACACACACACAAGGGTACAACGTATAACTAGCAGCATCGCGTATTAGCACTTGTTCATACGAGCGTGACCTATATCAAACCCTCATGACATACCCTCTCCAACCTAAATAGCATTTTTCTGATACCGCGCTCTCGCACATTATGACCACAATGTCTAGACAAATGGATAGCTGTCAAAGTCAGTCGTTCCGATGATAAATTTTCAAAGATAGTCTTCTCTAGGGCTGCAAGTATGAATATTAAGAAATTCGCTATGAGTTGTCGGGTGGGTGGGTGTTGGTGTGTAATGCCTGGTGTTGGGTGTAGGTCGTAGCACAACGTATAACTAGCAGTATCGCATATTAGCATGTGTGCATACGAGCGAGATGTTTATGAAATCCTCATGACCCTCTCCAACCTATATGCCATTTTTTCAAACACAGAGCTCTCACACATTCCGACCACAATGTCTAGATAAATGGATAGCTGTCAGAGTCAGTCATTCCGGTGATAAATTTTCAAAAATAGTCTTCTCTAAGGATGCAAGTATGAATATGAGGAAATTCGCTATGGGTTGGCGGGTGCGTGGGTGGTGGTGGTGGTGGGGTTAATGCATGGTGTTGGGTGTAGGTCGTAGTGTTGGTGGTGGTGGGTGTTGGTGGTGATGATGGTGGTTGGTGAGGGGGGGGGGGGGGGGGGGGGTTGCCGGCGCAATGACTAGACAAATGGATAGCCTGCAGTGCCAGTCATTCCGATAATAAATTTTCAAAAATAGTCTTCTCTAAGGATGCAAGTATGAATATGAGGAAATTCGCTATGGGTTGGCGGGTGCATGGGTGGTGGTGGTGCTGGGGTTAATGCATGGTGTTGGGTGTAGGTCGTAGTGTTGGTGGTGGTGGGTGTTGGTGGTGATGATGGTGGTTGGTGGGGGGGGGGGGGGGGTTGCCGGCGCAATGACTAGACAAATGGATAGCCTGCAGTGCCAGTCATTCCGATAATAAATTTTCGAAAATAGTCTTCTCTTGTACTACAAACATGAATATGAAGAAAATGGACATTTTCTTGAAGAAATCCGAGCGTTAAAAGGGTTAAGAAAGTCTATAGCGTCCATGTAATGGTGCAACACGAGGTGGTCGCTTAGGGCAGGACTGAATTATATAGTAAAAACATGGTTATAACGTATCACTGCTCTGTAGCCAAAAGGATATATTTATATTTGAAGTAAACGGTCATCTATGATTATGCTACTACGCTCAAAATGTTGCTCTTAATTGCTGTATCTTTAAGCGTCGGTAAACAGCAATAGCCTATGAGTGGGTGCACGCTTTATTATCGATTTTCACAAACTCTCGGCGAGGACATTGTAATATCCCATGCTTAGAACGAGACGGGTGGTATATTCTTATAGTATTCCTTAACACATGACATGTTTGTATCTCGATTCAAGATTGATCTTGGTGCTTTAACATTCTTTCGTTATTAACACGTGCCGTGTGTGTATCTCGATTCAAGCTTGATCTCATGGCTATTCGAAACGTATGGTTAAATCATACGCAACAAATAATCTTTTTAGCATAAGTACGCTCTACATACACTTCTATAAACGGAACCCTCAGAGATATAATGACCACATTTTAACCATCGTATCTAAAACGATTGACGTTATTGCAAAGTATTTAAAAAACAATTTGCATGTAATGACGGTTAAAAGTCAATCAAAATATTCAACAAAAAATAGTTTTACTAATAACGTTAGCGTCATCAAATTATTTTCAAAATATTCAACAGTTTTCCTGTATGTTATCGATGAAAATGAGATATAGATTCATCGGTGAAAGGGTTAACTTTTTTAACCCAGGATACGATCCATCACCACCAAGTCTTGGTTACCATTCCAACCGAACATACCATTTGTAGTGTAATGCACTAGTCTGTTATTGGTATCACCCCGTATATTTCGGCTAGTGGATTTTGTGCCCGGTCTGTAGGTTGTTATTGATTTAGCTGGCTTGTTTGTAGCCGTCAATCAAGGGTTTGGCGGTGGTCGCTGTGTTACGTGACGTGTGCGCACGGATTTCTGTGGTCTGACTGGCCTGTCAGACGTTATTTTCGGACTCGTTATATTTTTGCCTAAGCGTGAAGTCGAGGTTTTGCTCAGTAATTATACTCCGTTTGAGTTATGGTTTCAGTGCTATAATGTAACATATTTTCGGTATTCGCTATGTGCTCAATTTGGGTAGCGTAGGCCGCTGTTGGTGTGTGTGTCGAGTCGACATGTTTCGTATTTTTTGGATTACTTTAAGTTGGTATGGATAAACACGCACAATACACTTCGCTCTTGTTATCCCGATGTCCGTATATTTGCAAATTTGTTCTGTTTAAATTATATTAAGTCTGATGCTGATCGTTCAAGGGGTTGGTGGTTGATGTAGCTGTCTTAGACAGCGACGTCATCCGCCAAAGAGGTTGAAGGTCTGAACCAGTGCGGTCTCCTGTTGTTGCAAAAATCGAGAATAGTGACATCGGGTTTCTGAGGGTTAAAACACACCACCGAGCGTGGCTGGCTGTGTGTTTCCTCGCATGTATGATGTATGTCAGCTTTTCCGGGGACTGTGTGTGCTGGCCTGCTTTGTCAGTATAGCTGGGGTGTCTGTTTCCAGTCGAGGTCACGCCCAGTCGAGGTCACGCCCGGTTGAGGTCGTGTCCGGTCGAGGTCATGTCCGGACAAGGTCATATTTCATTGTAATTTATTTAGTGCGCATGTGTTCGCACATGTACCGTTGTTGTGGTTTTATTCTGTATGCGGTTTGGTGGTCAGTCATTATGGCCTTTGGGCTGTGAGGATCGGCTATCGAGGTACATGCTGAATAAACACCATAGTAGTCCATGCTGTTAAAGGGTGAGATTATTCTTGCCGCCCTGTAGATAGTGTAAATACTTAATTCCCTTTCTTGGGTTTATGGTCAATGTGGCTGTGGTTTATGTACCATCGCCTCGGTAAGATGTACTATTATGACGGGTTGTAAGTGTGCTGTCTATATTATGCTGATGGCAGATCTTTTAATGTTTATTATTTCATTGTAGCTCTTGATGCTCGGTGGCGGCTGTTGCCGGGATTCTGCATGGCCTCTCATGTCTTATGGTGAATTACGGCGTCAATCAATATGATGTAAGACACTAAATCCTTTTCAGTAGTCTAGAGTTTGATAATATCTTTGTTACGTGTCACGTCATGGATTCTCAATGTCATTTGGCTATGACATCACTAACTGTTCCGTCACTATATTCTGATGACGTCACGGTTGATGATGTCATAATCAATTACGTTCACAATCTGTCACTACATTCTGATGACGTCATAATCAATTAAGTGCTCAATCTGCCCTTATTCTGATGACGTCATTATCAATTATGGTTTCCGGTTTCGGTGTTGGTCATTTAGAGCCTAATTCAGCAACTTAGTTTATTGTTTGTCTTTAATTATATTATAATGTTAGACCTGTTGGGTATTTTTGGAGCTTTCCTGACTGGCGGTGGCTGCAGCATAATGCAGTGGCGGCCCTGGTCGAGTCGGTTCCTGAAATATTCAACAGCCTCTGCTTATATTTGATGGGCAGCCATGTTGTCTTATTTTTTACATTCTTTATTATTAATGTTTACATTCAGGGATGTTTTCAAAGTAACCTGTCTATTGGGACCCCTCTTGTTGGCACAAGTAGGCAGCCCTGATGGAAGGTTGATTGCTAACATTTCTGAATGGCTTCTTCTTCTAATGCCGTGGGTTTATGGGGGTCCGGTCTGGTATCTAAAATGTATACTAGCGTCTCCATATGCATGCCATATGGGCATGCTTGGTCTCCTTTAGGCATAGGATTCAATATTGAACCTTGACATCACTTGAACTTGTATGTATTTATGTATTTATTTATGTATTTATTTGTTTATGGACATTTATTTATACAGTCTACCGTCATTGTTGTCATGTCGTGTAAGAATAAAGCCGATTAAATTCACCATGGTATCCTGTCTCCTTCGGCCCCGGTGTTCATTACACCATTAATACATTATTTTTAATATTTTGTTACTAATCTGTCTGGTAGCTGATGCTTACTAACAGCATACGGGCAGTCTCTAAATATTCTACAGTTTACTAATAACGTTAGCGACGAAACAGTCAAATTATTTTCAAACATCAATACAGTAATTCCTCTTACATCCTCCTCCTCCTCATACGACCTCCATTATCGGACCACCTCTTAAACTCTATTATTTTACATTACTCTCTTATTATTTTTACAACGGTAGATAACCGCGGAGGGGGGCGCACCGCCACTACGTTTAAACGTAAAATACACAACTTTTAAACGTTTAAGCGTTAACTAATTCAAAATAACACCGATATCGCGCACTTCGACACTGTTCCCAAAATCTAAAATGACTGACGTTATTGCAAATGCAATATTAAGTATTTAAAAACAATTTGCGCGTAATGACGGTTAAAAGTCAAAACGTTTTCAAAATATACAACAAAAATAGTTTACTAATAACGTTACCGACGAAACAGTCAAATTATTTTCAAACATCAATATCGGTCCCTAATTCCTCACCCCTCCTCAGCCTCATACTCCCTCCTCCTCCTCCTCCTACGACCTCCATAATCAGACCACATCTTAAACTCAATTTTTTTACATTACTCTCTTAATATTTTTACAACGGTAGATAACCACGGAGGGGGGAGCGCAGCCACTACATTTAAACGTAAAATACACAACTTTTAAACTTTTAAGGGTTAACTAATTCAAAATAATAGAACATTCCAGAGTGTTGCAGATTCTCAAAAACGTGTGAATATAGTCGCCATTGTTATCTAGAAAACGTGGCATTATAGTCGTCATTATTATCGAGAAAACGTGTGCCCCTGAGCGCCATTGTTCTCCAAACAATAGGACTGAAATGGAGCGTTTTGATTGGTTAAAAACACATTCCAACTAAAAGAACAATAGCGACCAGCCGCACCCATAACTACTCATATGGATAATAAGACCATTAATAATACAGGTGATGCACACCTAGAAAGCTTAACGGTGCCCTTAGTAACCCTGTGGAAATGATCGTTAGAATTCATTCTGACATTTTTTTTCGGGAAAAAATATTTAATCAACGGAGTTTCTTTAAAGCTACGTTTTATGTCGAGTAAACCTGATTTTAACCTAATTTGTGGCAATGCACATACTTACAAATTACGTCTGCATGAAGCTACATTAAATTATGTAAGGTAAAACCTATTCCAGAAATAATTAATCCTCACGTGTCACCATTACTAAAGTCCATGACACCCTATTAAAAGAGTCATCGTCAAATCATTCAACCGCAGGGACTAATAGCGTCAATAGGGACAATGTTTTTCTCCAGAAATTGAGTAAGGTTATATTTGGTATAGTTAGTAATATAACTTCTAACGGAGATTTCGATACAAACCCGTATAATTTTTAATACTGCGATGCTAACCACATTTAGCAGCTGGCGACGCTCTTACACTGAATTTCATGTCTGATGGTTATAATTCTTGACGTTGTTTAATGGAACTGGTACATTATTTGATGACAAATGTATAGGGCTTAACATCGATGAATATAACTCAGGATACACGTTTCTTGCCTTTGACTACACTCAAGACCTCGCTACAGGTGATCATGTCTACCTTACGAAGCAAGGAAGCCTACGCCTCCAACTAAAATTTAAAACAGTGGATCATTACCTGATACTATGAACGTAATATGTTATGTGGAATTTAATAACATTATAAGCATTGAAAGCGATCATAACATTACCACAGACTACTAGAGCCCTTGACACACACCCCAACACCCCCTCCCCCCCACAACCAACAACCACAAACCCATCAACACAACCCCACACCCGCACACGAACAGACACACATGCACGCACGCACGCACACACGCACGCACGCACGCGCGGGTGCATTCATCAAAACGTATACCAGCCATGTACAGCTGTATAGTTGTTTGGAAAGAAACTTTATTAACAAAAATAATATCCAATTGTATTCAGGAGTGTTCGTAAGGGTTGGGGAGGGTTGGACCATTAGCGAGAAAGACACTCTGTTTTAGGTTGAGCCTTATATATAGCATTTTTAAAAGCTGTAATACGAGTGAGATTTGATTGAGAAAACACAAATGAATTTGATAATTATAGGTTATAACTCTGTCAATAGTAGCAGGTTATATATATATATATATATATATATATATATATATATATATATATATATATATATATATATATATATATATATATATTTATATATATATTATTCACACAGCTTATAAACAATGCATATTACATCGTTCAGCCATTCAGCCTTACGGGCTTTGTACAACTCATATACATTCCAATAAAAATCCGGATCTGTAGACAATGCCCAAAAGAAATCGCTTTTAGGTGCACATTCTAATGTGTTTAAGTAGTGTAATTCTACATTGTCAATAGGTCTTAAGAAATAGTCGATACCCATACACTGTTTGTGCTGAGATGGCCTGTCATGTTGGCGACCATAACAGTCTCACATTCTTAGTCTACGGATCACTAAATTCACAAATTTTCAAAAATAGCTGAAGCATTGGCTCTGCTAGATTGTGGAAAACTTGTACAGCCAAAACTCAGATATTCACACTCATTTATAATCTCGATGGAACATGGCGGGGTGTCCTACGTAGCTACTGGTTGAGCATAAGTTTCGACAGCGTCGGGCCAGTCAGGTAATGTAAACACTCATCTTCATCATAATCCTGTAGATCATTAGAACTCAACGTATCCAGTAAGGGTTCGAATCCTGATGGTATTTCATCCTCTACATTCGTAGACACCTGTTGAATAGCATAATCTAACTCTCTGAATGTATCTGGGGATGCGTGTTCCATAAGGGTCTGACTGGTCCTGTCTATTTCAGAATCAGAATCATTTACATCGACAATGTTACCCGGTTACTTAGACGTTAATCCCAGTAATCGAGTCATGCAGACTCTCGAGAATATTTAATCCTTAGTCTTTATGGTGTCACCCTCTAAGCCATAGTTAGTTTAAGTTCTTCATCCGTAGCAGTAATATATAATCCATCCAATATTAACAAAACTGCTCAGGGTTCTGACTATTTCAAACGAAACGTCTTCATCAACCATTAACTTTAAGCTAACTCTAGAGATGGAGAGTGAAGGCACGTTACTGCATAGGTCGATTTGTCTATGCCCATCGTCTGAGTGACACGAATCGGCCATTAATCTAATGCTTAATAACTGATCTCTGTAATCTTTGGAGAGCATCGCGTCAACCATCGCAAGTTTTATCTAGATATTGATGATCAGTTGTAGATTCTTTATCAATATGCGTGGCCACACTAAGCCTGTTCAGACATGTAATACCAATCGTCCGGGTTTTTTCGGGTATAAAATGCTTACACGAGCGTAGAGTTCATTATAGCTCCGAGAATTTCGTGCAAGTTCTCCTCCAGAATTCTCCACGAGTCGGTAGGGAATGTTACGCTCCAGAACGATGGTTTCATCTCAGTTTGACCTGGTGAAATAAAGTACCAAGTTAGCTTGATGAACGGATTTTTAGTTCTGATAGTGACCTTTAATTGAGGTTCTAATTCGTTTATGTAATTAATCTGCTCTGCTCTATCGGAACACCTAGCCCTAGGCACAGCTTCTCCGAATGCAGGTATCATAACAGTGAACTTTTGCAACGTATTACCATACATACACATGCCTTGCTTGGTGGGGTAAACACTACCAACACTAAACTCGGGTATGTCTACTACAAATTCATCATTACGTTTCATGGCACGTGCGCTTGTTACCAATTGTGATGGGCATGTCACAACCCATAAAATATCCTGTATTCATAATTATAATAAACGTTGAACAAATCGTTCAAACAAAAATCAAAATGTTAAACTTAACAGATCAGATTTTTAAACATAGCTTTTATACTCTAACGCCTATTGATTAACGCTTGTCATTATGCTAATTACCCTTAAGCTCACCTCATTGGATGATAGGAGGCATGTGATTTAACGAGGGGGCCATGGGCTTTTGCACTCGAATGAGTTCCCAGAGTAAGGAAAAGACGAGTCCAGACATGTAACCCATCAATCATCCGTAATTACCCTGTCATTAACCCTCGCCCTACGTCATTAAAACATAGCTTTTATACTCTAACGCCTATTGATTAACGCTCGTCATTATGCTAATTACCCCTAAGCTCACCTCATTTGATGCTAGGAGGCACGTAATTTAATGAGGGCGGAGGGCTTTCCCGCTCGAACCAGTTCCCAGAATAAGGAAAAGATGAGTCCAGACATGTAACCCATCAATCATCCGTAATTACCCTGCCATTAACCCTCGTCACACGTCATTACACTAATTACCCTTGCGCTCGACTAGTCGGATGCCAGGAGGCACGTGATTTAATGAGGGGGAGGGGCTTATGGGCACACTCTTCATCGAACATCCAATCAGAACTGTAGAAGATATGGGGGGGGGGTCTGATTTTAACACCTTTTCAAAAGGCGGTGAGATCAATGGAAAAAAGGTGATAATGATGCAAATAAAGTTGGTTGCTCTGACACAGCAACTACTTAAATGGTGTGAAAATCCGACACCCCTATCGTCTCTCCTCTACTTAAGTGCATCTATCAGTTCAGCCAATCAGATGGTGCATATATCACTATAGCCAATAATTAATATTGGCTGTGGTTTATGTGTGTCTATCACTTCAGCAAATTATTTTTTAAGATTTTTACTGTTTTACCTTTACCTAAGCTATGCCACATCTTCTCGATCAATACCACTGTAATATGTGCGATAAATGTGTTCTTTTCATTGGTCCTCCAAAGTCACGTGGCTAGAAGAGGTCTTGACATAATCTACCATATATGGGCTGTCCAAAATGCGCGTGTTCTCATGGGGTGGGTGGGGGGGGGGGGTTTATACAGGATGCCCACATCACCCCTCCTGCAGAACACACTCCTTTTGAGCACTCCATATATGGTAACTTAGAACACGCCCATTGTAACCACGTCAATTGGGAAGACCAATGAAAAAGCGCGACTATCTCACGCCTTTATGACTTCTGTCTATCTCTTAACCTTTTACTTTCACATATTAACAGCTAGATAACGTGTAAATAGCTATGTAAGTTTACTCAGAAGGGATCAAGATACAATTGGCAGTTGTATAACTCACAGTCGGGTTGTTTCACGCACTAGGCCTACAGCCGGCTAATATCCTATATGCACAAAATTATACATAGCATACTGGAGGAATCCAGTTTTAGCTATGCTGCGCGCATCTCTAGCTAAGCTCCACACACACATTGGCAGTGCTGCGATCGATCTATCCCTGAACAGCCTAACTATCAATTTCCAGAAAACTATACCGGTAAGCTGTTGAATATTATTGTCCGGTTATATAATGATGTTCTAGTAGTTGGAAATAAATAAGGCAATATTTCCCTCGTCGAAAATTATCACATTGCGCTCGCTAAAGCACGTGCAATGTAATAATTTGGAACTAGTTGGAGAATAGTGATAGGAATTGAGACCTCGTTCCATATACTCTACATGCGCGCGATGTAACCCCGAAATAACATGTGTCAGTATGATAGGCAATACATTATTCATAGTGGAATGAATTTATTAGAAAAGGGGGCCAAAATATATATATAAATATTATGGGCCCACAGAAATAATCGCAAAATTACACACAAAAGACGTGCTCCTGATGCGCGATATTAACCGAGTTACCCAAGTCTCATTGAGTGGGCTTGCCAGGCACGATTTAAGCCATGTGGCAATGTCGTCGTCATAAACGTGTTAGCGACACATCTGGTGCGTGTACAGGACGAACCATTACTATTTTTAGCCTAACTTAAAAAAATGGTACCACCGACGATTTCAAATTTTAATAAATGTAGTTTAAAGGTTATGATAAATAGAGGTTTATCAATGTTTTCTTGTATATCGAGATTTAAAATCTCCTATGTTCAGACGATGTCAGGATCGATAGCGAATACTGTTTGACAAACTTCATCATTTCTTGAGTGGTTGCATTTGAATCGGCGGGATCGATAGCAATTACTGTTTAGCAAACATCAGAATTTATCGAGTGGATGCATTAATTTGTGCTGACTCGATTAACAAATCGTGAAACACCTTTTTGCGCGAAATAAGTCCATGCGCTATAATGCCCATAAGGCCATGCGCGATAATGTCCATAAAGCCATGCGCGATAATGCCCATAAGGCCATGAGCGATAATGTCCATAAAGCCATGCGCTATAATGCCCATAAGGCCATGCGCGATAATGTCCATAAAGCCATGGGCGATAATGTCCATAAAGCCATGCGCGATAATGCCCATAAGGCCATGAGCGATAATGCCCATAAGGCCATGAGCGATAATGCCCATAAGGCCATGAGCGATAATGCCCACATTTACCCTATGTTTTTCAGCTACCACGTACTTTTATCTTTCTTTTTTATACATGTTCTATAATATGTGTCTGACAATAGAGACTAAGAGATATCTGCAATGTCTATAACACTTGATATATGCATAGTTATTTTAGTTTAATTGTTATTAGTAATCTAACTTTTTTGCATATTAATATTTTCTTTGTATTCGATGCATGTCCAGGCACACGTCTGGTTCCTGCACCGTAGTGTCGCATGTTTCACTCCGATCTGTCATTCAAGCATATGACGTCATAATTGCAATATGTCAGTAGTTAGTTGACGGCACAGCCATAATGACGTACTGCTCTGTTATGAAAATCTAAAAGTCCGTCATGAGGTCTACGAATTGTGTATCTCTCATGACTTTACAACATAATAAATATTATGTTGAATATCTTGAAACCAATTTGACCCGGAAGCTGGTAATGCCTTAGGAATCAACAGCCTCCAGTCAAATTAGTTTCAAAATATTCAACAGCTTACATGTATACTATTCCATCACGCCTAACATGTGGACGGTTTGTAATTATAGATAGGCGGTGCATAAGTAGAAATGGGCGGGGCATAACGAGAAATGGGTGGGCATAACTAGAAACAGGCGGGGCATAACTAGAAATGGACGGGGCACAACTAGAAATGGTCTAGTTCATTAACATGATAAATATTGGCGTTGGAAGTCATGTAGTGATGAATTTTCAAAATGTGGAATCCTCTACTAGATCAACTCAAACTAACTATATAGAATTTTCGTGTTATTCAAAGAGTATGCAATAATCATACCCTTTTAATAGCCCTGCAGATAAAAAGGCCATCTGCTGCGACCATGCTGACGGGGAATTACATACCGACACTCAAATACAATGAATGGATACGATCTGCCACTTAACAGTTTATGACGTCATAATCATTTACCGCTACGTCACATGTAGGGTGAGGTCACACATACAATGCATAATGAATGACGTATCAAGCTCCGTCACAAATATTGAATAGGACGTTAAATATACAAATTGTATGTCTTTAGGCCTACTATTTAATCAACAGTCTGTTGAATATTTTGAAACAGATGTGACTGGGCGCTGATGCTGCAATAGGTAGTAAAAGCATCCGGTCAGATTAGTTTTAAAAGTATTCATCAACTTACATGAATAGTTATCTTGAAAATGGGATTCTAGGAAGTCGGCGTTCAACGTATATAAATCGATTCCAACACGCGCAACGCGTGTGTGGTATTTAGTTAGAAATGGGCGGAGCATAGATAGTAATGGGCGGGGCATAGCTAGAAATGGATCCCTTTATTTAAACGAGACAACATCATCATTGATAAACAATTGACCTTACCAGTTTATCCATCCACCATACGGCATCATAATTAAATAGGCCGCGAGTGTGATGACGCCATAATGTTTTATCTCATGGACGATGTCTTTGTTCTCGCCACGTGGCAAACACTACTAATAATAATTAGCGTGGATTGAACAGACATGATGCTAGTGGATGGATCCGCTCTGTCACTCAAGTACCAAATGATGTGGTATTCAAATACTTCACATGTTAGCTGACGTCGCAATCAAAATTACGTAACTCCGTCAAGGAGTCGAACAATCCGTCATTAAAGTGCAATAATTGTATGTGTTTGGTGATTTTATAATGTAATTAGAATTTCGTTGAATATTTTGAAACTAATTTAATTGCAAGTTAGGCAGCAGGCTATGCAGTATATATATATATATATATATATATATATATATATATATATATATATATATATATATATATATATATATCAAAATTGTTGTAATAATAATAATAATAATAATAATAATAATAATAATAATAATAATAATATATTGTATCTCTATAACTGTGCACAGTTCAGAGGCAATAAACCATTCACTGAAAGGCTCTAATCAATTACGTCATGAATAACGGGATTTAGTCCGTAATAAACCTTTAATATCACGTCAAGTTGTACGAATTGTATGTCTTTACTATTTAATAATCATTATGTTGAATATATTGAAAGTAATTTGATTGGACGCTGTTGCTGCCATAGGCAACAGCACCCAGTCAAATTCGTTTCAAAATATTCAAAAGCTTACCTAAATTGCTTTCTGGAAATTTGTATTCAGAGAGTTCAGGATTCGATCGAACGGGCAAAGTGTGGGCGAAGCCTAGCTAGAGAGGGGTGAGGGCTATAGGTAAAGGTGGATTCAGCAATTGCAAGACATTGAAACGATTACCTCTATGGATTTACAACACGGTCTGATCCCTATCAAACATTCTCATCAAAGAAATGTAGTTGAGAGTACACGCTAGATGGTATACCTATTACAACAGCCTGAGTTCGGAGAAGTTATAGCATTATATATCATATGAATTGTGTACTCTCTATTATTTCTATTATCTATTACATATAGTAATGTTTGAATTTCAATTGGTGCAAATACATCGTTTTCATAAAGTACATTTCTAGCATGTTAAAGTTTGACATCGTCTGAATATCTGCCCGTTTATATATTTATGTATGAGTACTATATTCTTCGGTTGCAGTAATAGAAACACATCACAGCTGCAATCAGTCCTTCTTCGGTTCTGATCACAGTGTCTTGGTAGTTCTCCAATGGTTTTCTGGTCCTTGTCTATGAACTCCACACCGACGACTCATTCCATCTCTAGGGGAATACGAGGTATGGACGGTGGAGAGGGTGGGGGAATTTTCACGTAAAGATGGCAATGCAGCATCAAGGTAACAGGTGAAAAGCACAGGGGATGGACCATCTTTCTGTGGGGAGCCGATTTATGTCTCAAACTTTGCGGACTTCAACGTTTTGACTCGTACTCTGAGCTCGGTGTCTAAGTAGCTCTCACACTTAGCCGATTTCGATGCCGAGACACGTCCCGAGTTAACTCCTAGAAATTCGTAGTAAAGATCGTTGTAGGTAACATTATAAATAAGTTAAACTCGGTGAGCTCGGGCCAACTTCTGTTAGATCGTGCGAGCGGCGAAAAGCTTTGAACATGCTCAACACTTTCGTCAGCTTGGCTCAACTCGTACCACAACCCGTAGCAACTGGAGACGACTCGGCCTGAACGCGGGTCGACTCGTGTAAAGTTGCATAACAAATTTTGCGTAGATTAGATGCGAACTGCAACGATTTAATAAGAGTCACCCCGAGGCCTTTATGAGCCAACCCGAGCCTTCTATGAGTTACTTACGAGACATAAGGATTTAGAAGCACCACCACGTGGAACCCCGAATCTCCACGAATTTTGAACGAGTAATGTAAGAGTTAGCAGCGAGTTGGCAAGAGTCGGTCACGAGCTTTGTTCGAGCTATCTGGGGTTAGGGCGATTCGAGCCGGGTTTCACCGAGTCTGCTACGAGCAAGATGGATCCAATAGGAATACAATACGAGATCGCCGAGCCTGTCCTGAGTCCAACACGAATTTGCTACGAGGTGCAAGGACCACGTGACTAGGTGACGTCAGCTCGAGCCTTTATAAAGCGGACTCGTGGGCGCTCAACCTTATTTCGACGGTGTTCACGACATTGGCTGGAAAGAGTATCAAGGCAGCAAGGGGACTCAGGGACAAGACTGGCAAGAAGAAGACCCAGGTAAAACAGCCACCTTCCTTGAATGTGCATAGCTCGTAGCAACTACTACTGAACTCGTTGCAACTCATGGCAGTTCGTGAAAGCTCGTGAGTATGTCTGGAAACTCGTGAATATGTCAGCGTAACCCGTACTTATACCGCTACAACTCGTAGCTAGCTCGTACTTGCATCGGCCTGACTTATGGGTAGCTCGGCACAGCTCGTATTTACCTCGTATTTGCATAGAGGCATGCTCATAGCTGGGTAGTACAGTCACCAAACGTACGCCGAGCAGCAAGATTAAAGTAAGAGTTAAATGTTAGATTGTGTCTCGGATACGTCATAGAGTAACCTTGAATAGATTTTCCATATGCTGTTCAGGAGCACAACGGTCCACAGATTGGCCAGGGACCGAGTGGCTTCATGGACTTGTGTAGCACGATGAGGGTGCCTTGGTCTACAACATCGATGTGAAGGTTCTGCATAAAACCTGAATTGATTAGGTGCTAGATCGGTTTTGAGATAATGCCACTTGCGTATTTAAATAGTCCATTGCTCATGCAACCATGCCCGGATGCACGTCCACATCTTTTAGGGATTTGAGTACTTTTCAACTTTGGTTCTTTTAATTAGTGTTATTAATGGCCCGATAACACCTAACAAATGCAGCAACGGCTCGTTGTCGTGGTCAGTGAACTGTTCCATGATCCATTCTCGATTTGCACGAGCTATACCCTGGTCAGTTCTGACAAAGTGCATGTCAGCGTTGTGTACAGTGAGTGAGTGGTGGTGCATAGTCAGTAACCCTTAGGATTTGGGCTGTCCGACACATTTGGTAGAGATTTCATGTGCTAGCGAGTCCGCTTGTTGAATTAAAAGATCTTTCACTTTTGCTGTTCTGATAGTTTTACCACTAGTGGGTCATCAGTGTACCTAATGTTGTTGTTATTGTTGTTTGTGAGACCTCTTTTTGTGCTGGTAGCTGATGATTCCATCCATTTGACTATTTTGATTATGGCTTCGTATGGATCACAGTTGACGTCGATATTAGCTATCGTTTTGTATGAAATCTGAGTGTCAGTGTCGCTGATGAGCTTGTGTATGTTGTAGGTGCCTCTACCCTCTTGCCGGGTATGGCGTGTATACATTAGGTAGATGGTTCATATGAAGGCGTGTGGCGACTTGCGTATGGTTAGAGCTCAGGTGTTCAACTTCATAAGATCGAGCATCCCAAGGAAGAGGATGTGGTTCTGTTTCCAATAGTATGAAGTTTATTTGGTTGAAAACTTGTGCCCTAGCCTTAGAGCCTTTTGTGGCTTTGAGATCAGGAATATGTCCTGTCCATGTTGTCTGCTAACGGCATGAGTGTTTGAAAGCCGTATTTGTGGCAAATAGGCCATTGGAACTAAGGAACGTCACCCGTGTATTGCCATTGCAGTTGTGTGTGCCATCACTGCATGACCCAATGCATAAGCCCTGCAGTCGTCTTCGTATTGCTGAGTTTACTCAGCTTGGATTTGAAATCGCCACATACGGGATCAGTCTACTCCTTTACTCAGGTCCTGACTGACGAGGAAGTCTTCGGTACTCTATCACGCGAGATCGCTTAGAGGAGTATATAGTGACTAAGTGCACACACGGCAGCGAACAACATATATAAAAACACATATGGGCAACATAAACATTCATGACAGCGAATGCAAACATGAATATTTAAGACAGTGCATGTATACACAAATAGTTAAGATAACGCATGCTGATACAACTACTTAAGACAACTGTGAATGAGAGCTGCAGCACATGCACCCCATTATTCTATCCTGTGATGAGCGGGTAGAGCGGCGTTTGGCTACGGTAGGAGGCGCCATTATGTGAGCTATGTAAGCTTGGTTGGCTAGTCATATCTATCTAACTTCTTAGCGAGGAGACGGACAGATAAACGTACTCGAGACAGCTGTTGTGAGAGTGCAGTTATTTTGTTACTTATATCCTTCAATTCACCTTTCCAGAGTATCCACCCATCATATGGCGTCATAATGAACTGCGTGGTGTGTACAATGACAGCGTCATGAATGACGTCGATAAGTACGTCACGAACGCATATTAGAAGACGGTCTATGCGTTGTTGTACAACTTGTTTGCTTTTACTATTTAATAAATATTCTGTTGAATATTTTGAAACTAATTTGACAGGGCGCTGTTGCTTCCATAGGCAGCAACAGTACCCTGTCAAATTAGTTACAAAATATTCAACAGCTTCCCTGTATAGTTTTCAGGTAAGTGATAGCCAGATCATTTGTGGATCGATCAATCCCAACACGGCGAGATGTGGGTGGAGCTTAGCTAGTGATGGGAGTGGCATAGCTAAGAATGGAAAGATCCATTGGGTAACACGCTATCATGTGTGAATATAACAACAGAGAGCACGCTTGCGTATGCGGGATGGTGAGAGTGGCTGATGCAGTCGATGTCGTAGCTGTTCGTCTGGCAGCCCGAAATGTTAGGACATCGGCAGCGGTAGGCGAGAGGAACGTATAATGTTTCCTAATTTGTAGCCTTAGCACGTCTGGTTATGACAAGCAGCGAGAAGCGAGTTCGCATATGCTTTCCCTATCCATTGTGTAATATTATATAAAAGTAAAACCTTCACTTCTGCAAATGGCCACTTGATGAACTGATTGTGGTGAGTGCGGGAGGGCAATGTTACAAGTTCTCTACCTATCAGTGATGGTTTCTGTAGACAGAGGTTAGTCCAAGCGATTCGCAGTCTAGTGAGTGGTTTTTTCAAGTAGCAGATGAAGGTGTGAAAAAGCTGCCTAAATTGTCTGGATGAAAGGAGATGGTTGATACAATCCTATTACAATGTGCACTTAGGAAGCGGTCGCTATAATACATAGTTGTACAGCAACAAAGCAATAAGTTGGTACAGTACACCATAGAGAGGTTATGGTAGAATGTAATGTACAAATGAAACTGCTTGCATAATAAGAAAAAGGTGACGAAGCCATGTATTAAAATATTCTAACAAAAACGTTTATTAAAAGCAAATCCATGATTCTAGTGAGTACACAATGCACCTTTCCACTGCATCCATACTTCATATGACGTCATAATCAACTACGTGACGTGTAGAATGACATCACAATCAATGACGTCATTATGACGTCATGGATGTCGTAGATAAGTACGTCACGGACACATAATTGAAGACGGACTATACGTTGTTGTAGGAATTGTATGTCTTTAATATTTAATAAATATCATGTTGAATATTTTGAAACTAATTTGACTGGACAGCACCCAATGAAATTAGTTACAAAATATTCAACAAATTACCTGTAATGTTTTCAGGAAATTGATTGTCAGGGCATTTGCGGATCGATCGATCCCAACATGGCGAAGTGTGGGTAGACCTTAGCTAGAGGTGGGCGGGGCAAGGCTAAAAAATGGAAAGGTCCATTGCGGTTTCCAGCACTCAATTGCCGTTTCCAGCTAATTTAGCAGTTCAGAATCTAAGAATAAGGCGCAAGCAGTCGGATGCGAGCTCAAAGATACATATAAGAAATCACAAGTTCAGAACATTTAAATTTTTAAGATCAGTTTTCAGTCCATTCCATGGAAAGGATGTAGATGACGCTTTCCATGAGATGAAACAGCAAAGACAATACCATTTATAATCAAAGCACACTTCATAAAACAGTAACCGTAACAACGAAGAAGCGACGCATAATGAATACAGTGGTGGATGTGGTGATGTGATGAAAAATAAGGATGAAGGAAGATGAAGGTGATGCCGCGACGACGGTTTATCTTGCAATTCTAGGTGGCCATGGATTGCAAAGCTGGTCGGTAGTCGCATCTTAAAGATATGTAAAGCTTGTTGGCGGACAGCTGTCGGATGCAGGAGCGGTCGCAGCATGGCGTTCGATTTCTTGGGTGGCTTGCTACAGATCGTAACTGAACGTGCGGTCAGTTGTCTGAGGTCACAGAGTGGTCGGCTATCTAACTGATACGCTTTGTCAGCTGTGTAACTGATTGCAGCAGTCGGCTGTCTAACTGATTAGCATTGTCAGCTGCTTGACTGATTACAGTGCTTGGCTGTTTGAGTTACTGACGATCTTCCATATAGCATTTTGGCGGTGGTGGAGGCCGATGACAGCAGGCTCCTCCGCGGTCTGGGAATTCGAATTTTCAATTAGCATCGATGGATCAGCGGATTATCCCAAAATGGCAGATCAGGATACAAACAGAGTTGTCTCCCTTAGGATTGTCGATGGACCACTTGTCAGCCGAGTGGGTTGGACTGAAGCGCAGCCTGCCGCGTAGGCAACCTAATTCACAAGGCTTTCCCTGGCTGTACCCCTGACGCAGAATCCGGTCTTCGTGGTGGTTTCGCTTAGCGGGACAGCTTATATCCTCTCAGGATGGAGTACTGACTCAGTCTTCCCTCGCTTAGCGAATCAGATTGTTTGTTTACCTCGGCTGAGCATGTCATCGTCTTGCATGCCATCCTCCTTTTCTAAAATATTCCAGGTAAGCACAGAAGAGCCAATTTTCTGGCGAGACTTATAAAATACAGTTTGAGAAAGGTCAAGAAGTCAAAGGGTATATGGCAATACAATTGTGCCAGAGAACTATTTTTTGGAAGTATACATGTCTCTCTGTTCCCATTGTTCTGTAGTCAATAGCTTTCGAAGCCATAATGTATAGAATTCAGATTTTTTGTAAAAACGAATTTCCGTTTATCATCCTGCACTATCTATCAACCCCACTCCATGTAGGCGTGTGTGTGTTGTAATATTTAAGGCGTTTATATGCTAGTTCCCAATGCTAGGGTCTAGACTCACGCCTGGGTCTCCATGTAGGCCATTATACACTGTGGGATAAACATATATGCCATCACAGACGAGTTCACATCTGGATGTTACAAAGCTGTTGACTACAGAACAGTGGGAACAGAGAGACATGTATACTCCCAAAAAAAAATTTATTTGCCAAATTATTTCGGATAATGACCTATCATCCAATCCCATAGGTGAGCGGACTGATTTATACCATACATCTTTGATGGCTACATCAGAGTAGCGAACACCCTGTACCACTCCCTGTTATGCGAGGACAACAGCTCAGTCTATGGATTGCTAATATACCACATCAATGGTGGTACAGTGCATCTCATCGATAAAGCTTCAATGTCTACAGAATACACAGGTGGTAAAAATTGCCTATTGCGTAAATTGTGAATGTCGAGAGCCTGGCAATCAATGACTATAATCACATGCTCGTCCAAGAGAGTTTGCCCCATATCCACTTCTGGGTCAACACATACATTAACTTTCCACCCAGCCTAGCTGTCAGATTGACTGCCACCGTAGGGACATGCGTTGAGATCAGCACAAAGGTTGATGCCATACTGACCATCGCCCGTGATCCAGGCGAGAATCTCTACCAGTTCATGCCATCAGTTATATGTGGCTCCAAACTTGGCAGTCGTCAGGATGACTGGCCCTTGAGATATTATTCTCTCAGCCTGTGCTGGATCACGGGCGATGGTCAGTCTGGCATCTCCTGTGTGGAGAGCACTGAGAGCGTTGAATTATGCATGAGAATAACGTTCCCCATCCCACAGTTTGCCATCAATGGCGTCTACCACTCATTTCTATGGCTGGCAATTTCGTCTGCCTACGCCCATATATTTCACCGGGCACATGGTTATGCCTACGATCTATAATAATTCAGCCATGAAAATATCTCTAGTGTTGAACGTGGCTTATGTCGTGCCATATCATTTATCTGGTTTCAAACTTCCTGGAGGATCTTCCAGCTTTACCACAGGAACTTCATATCTCGCCTCAGGTCCTTAGTTACTAATACATTCTCAGTAACAGCATTTTCCAGAATTACTTGTATCTGTTTCCATTGATGCCCATGACGTTCCGCTTGTGTAACTTCCACTCCAAGCTGCAGGCTCTACACTGGCATATGGGACCAAGGGCTAGACGATAGGGAAACAATCCTGATCATTTGTGGGTTCAACTTAACAAAGCTGATATCATGATCTTCCTTTAACGTTCCTCCTCACTGGGCGTAAAGGGGCGTCTGATAACAGGTGACAACCTGGCCTCTACATGTCATTAGCCTTAGGTTAATATCGGTTCAAACCGCTGAATCCACTGTGGTGACCATACCAGCCTTTCCATTGGCGTTTATCCAGACATTTTCAAGTTACATCCAGTGTTGCCACAAGTACAGGAGTTGCCAACGTGTTGGGAAGAATCTTGCAATATGCCCTCGTTCATGACCATAGTTACCAAAAGCAGAATGACGGCAGCACCAGTTCCTTTCCAGCTGGTTGCATGTTACTGCATACGATCCTTTGACTTGCTGACCTGCTTTGTCAACACCACCACCCCACCCCTATCTGAGTATGGAAGCTAGCCTGAAATGGTCACCACCTCTATGTTTTCTACTGTTCCAGTGGCTGACCTATCTTGGGCCCTTTTAATGCTGCTTCATACCACTTGGTGCCATTACGCTGGATGCGGGATCTACTACTACCCATGCCTCTCTGTCCTCGTCGAACAATACTCGCCCCTTTAGAAAAGGAAAAACCTTCTACTACTCACAGACAGTTTCAACATCAAATCTTTTGCTCGGCTCATTTAACAGATGTGCAAATTACTGATGTTCTTGGTGTTCTCCCATAAGATATCCAACTAAAGTGAGCACGGTATTTACCAACTCTATCATATCACGAAAGTCAGAACAATTGTTGCACGAGTTGTTGTTTTCCGGTTACAGCAGCTATAACATATTTCCCACTGATTCCCAGTTTTTAAAATCAGTATGCCTATAGTGAAGATTTTGATAGCTTCCAAACTATTAAGCTTGTCAACATACCTTTCCATCTTTAGCTATTCCCCACCCATCTCTAGCTAAGCTCCGCCTACACTTCGCCGTGTTTGGATTGATCGATCCCCGAATACCATGACTATCAATTTCGTGAAAACTATACAGTTAAGTTGTTGCATATTTTGAAACTAATTTGACTGGCTGCTATTGCCCAGTCAAATTAGTTTCAAAATATTCAACAGGATATTTATTAAATAGTAAAGACATACAATTCCTACAACAACGCATAGTCCGTCTTCAAATAGCTTATCTACGTCATTAATGACGTGATAATGACGTCATTGATTGTTGTGTCATTCTACAGGTCACGTAGCTGATTATCATGGCATACGATGGGTGGATACTCTGGAAAGGTGAATTCCGGGAAGAACCTCACATGTATCTGTTTTACATGTCATCGCAAGAGTTGTCTAGCCCCCGACTGCACAGGATTACCGACCCAATATGTTATGGCCTTCGCTGGGAGACAGTTGCCCGGCGTACTTCTAGCATACAACTGCACATTCAATGGTCCAAAGTATAATGGACCGATGATGATTCATAACACAGTGTTTCTGAATATGGTCGCTTCACTTCGACATTACTTAGCCATGTATCAACACCATCGCGTGTTTGTCCTACCATGTGTGCGTATGTAGCGTACTGTCAGAGTGGGTCTCGGTTCCCTTATCAGAATCATTCTAAGTTTGACTGCCTCTGGTTTCGTCAGATTCTCTGGCGACATTATCGTCATCTCTATGTTTCTTTTGGGAAACGCTAACAGTCAAAGAAAAAAGGTACACGACTCTATGAGAAAAACTGAGAACTGGGTTGCCATAATTCATCAGTTAAACAGTAATGTTAATGGGCATATAACACTAAGATTAAAACAATAACATCACCATAGTAGCGTGTGGTATATGGAACTCGAACAGGCAATGTTGGTTCACGACGAAACCACTCTTTATCAATTCGCATATGCTATCTCCATTTTACAGATCATAAATGTGTCATTTGTGATGGTTACGAAACCTCACTGGCCGATAAGCAGGTCTGGATATTAGCCAGTCAAACATTCCAAACTACGCTAACAAATACTGTTTTAGGGTTCAGTAACCAATAAGACGATTCTTGAACTGAATGCAACTTTTCCTTTCACTTAAAATTGGTTTCTGTAATCTATACCATTATTATAAGTGCTGCTGTCGGTTCTGATATATCATTGCAAAAACAACCGCGCACCGGGCATCACTCGCAACCATTACAGTGGAACAATGAATCTTAGTAACAGGTTGTATCCGATTCAGAAAGCCGTACTTGCTTAGACCTGCTCGCACCATCTTTTAACTGAGATTGTTCGTGACTTCGGACGATATCCCACTCCATCAGGGTGTTTTAAATCCGAATTCGCTATCCCAGTGGTTTAGAATTGCGGAATCATACATACGCACGCACGTACACACACACGCACGCACGCACGCACGCACGCACGCACGCACGCACGCACGCACGCACGCACACCCACACAACACATGCACATGCAGGGGCACACGTGCACACACACACACACGCACGCACGCATGCACACCCACCAACCCACCAACCCACCCACCCACCCACCCACCCACCCACCCACTCACGCACGCACGCACGCACGCACGCACGCACGCACGCACGCACGCACGCACGCACGCACGCACGCACGCACACCCACCCACTCACGCACGCACGCACGCACGCACGCACGCACGCACGCACGCACGCACGCACGCACGCTCACACGCACACACAAACAACACAACACGCACGCACGCACACACACACACAAACACACACAAACACACACACACACACACACTCACATACACACACACACACACACACACACACACACACACACACACACACACACACACACACACACACACACACACACACACACACACACACACACACACACACACACACACACACACACACACACACACACACACACACACATACACACACACACACAAACACACACACACACACACACACACACACACACACACACACACACACACACACACACACACACACACACACACACACACACCTAACTAATCAGTGCCAAACCATGTCTGAGAACACTCCTCTATTTTCAAGACTCTTCTATATCTGAGGGTGCCGCAAGCGGTTCCTATTTGACCACTCGTTTAACAAGCGTTTTACTAGACCCGCTACTGAGGTAAGCGCCGCTAATCATCTTGTGCAGTGACTATTCTAAAACCAGCCTCTTCATCAATAGAGGTAACTTCAATTCCGCACCAAAGATTCGCCGTGCTTCATCCACTCGAGAAAATTCGACTGTATATAAGCGTTCTGTGATATGTGATGTGTGCCAACAAACATAGCACTGATAAGTAACAGGCGCCAACAACCACTGCTGTAAACAAACACTGCCCTTACAGGTAAACACGGTAGGTCAGCTAGATCTCAGTGTACTGTATCGAATTGTAACGCGATGAGCGCCGTTAAACACGTTTATTTTTCATTTGTTGAGTTAAATGGTAATATATTTTTAAACTGCTCAACGCTTAATCTTACACTATACAGCTACAATAAACACATCACCTATAGACTAATCCTAACTAGTATTAGCTCAGATATTTTCTTAGGATAAAGTAGTTAGGGACAACTTCTCGAACGAATGAGTGCTGCTTATTGTAAAGCCACGTTCCCGGCTTTGCTGCAGTTAAATAGCAAGGCGTATTTTCATTAATGGCCACTAATCTTACAGCCTTCTAAATTACTTTTAGAGCAGCTGTCTCTTTCTGTCTCACACACTTTCCCTGTACCCTCACCCGGCTCCGGGTGGTAGGTGACGTCATCTTGCTCTCCCCAACCCCTCGGGCGACCGGCTTAGGGAATAATTAAGCACGTCTATAAGCATCTACAGCAACTGTGACTGTATATAAACTTTCTGTGATATTATATCCGCCAATGACTAAGAGGCCCGAATACGACTGCTCTGTTAACGAACATCGCGCTAATAACGATCAGGCGCCAACAACTACTGTGCCGTAAACAAACACTGCGCTGATGACTAACAGGCGCCAACAACTGCGCTTTTTCAACTACCACACAGATGACTAATGGGCGCCCTTTTTATTGTAACATAGTTATTTTCTTTTCTTTAGGCGCTGATTACAAGTAAGCGCAGTAGGTCAGCTAGACCTCATTGTACTGTATATAATTGTAACACGACGCGCGCCATTAAACACTGTTTATTTTTCATTCATTAATTTAAATAGTTATATATTTTTAAACTACGCATCGCTTAAACTTACACTATACAGCTTCCATAAATGCATCACCTATTTCTCTAAATTCAGCATCCCCTTTTCACTAGAGCCGTCTCTCGTGCCTTCACCAATAGACTCGAGATACGGCACCTAATCCTTCTAAATTACTTCTAGCGCATCTGTCTCTTTCTGCGTCTCCCCGGCCTTCTGGCCAACTAATTGTTTGGTAATTTCCTCGAAGGTTTCTCGACGGTTAGAATTGAAACGGCGATGTCTCACACACTTCCCCCAATCCCCTGTACCCTCACCGGATAGTCTTTAAACCAAAGTAGGATTCGCTGCGGAAACATTAATTATTGTAGGAACAGCCTAGCAGTTAGTTCCGAGCAACTGAGTCTTATATGGTTAATTCTCGACATGCTCGGCGCCGGAAAAAGGCCCGGATCGCAGACGGCAACCTTTACGGTGACTGGGAGTTTCTAATGAGCTCTCCAAACCTTCCAGGAAGGTCACCATAGTCTGACATCTGCTTCTTCAGCCCCGCCTTAAATAGATACGATGCTTATTCAATGCTTCTGTGTGTTATCGTGTCCTTGTCTTGTTATATGTGGTTGTGCTGTCACGTGGTTAGACGTTGCTCATCGACTTCAGACGCATCGCCCAGACAACATGAAAGCGCCGTCGGCGCGAGGGAGTGCCTCAATGGGTACGTTCCGGGATGGATACCCAAGTTCATCCGCCAGGAAGCCAACCCCATTATCAAAGTTAAGTAGGCTTAAGCCGTATGAGGCCTAAAAACCAATATGTTTGGACTCAATAACTAACGGTTAGACTAGCTCCACAAGAAGGACCGCTAAAATAACACGGCGCCAACTATCCCAGCGACTAGTACAGAGACGACGCACCGCCTCCACGTAAACCAGCGTGCATCCCTATATAAAAATAACAATACAAATCTAATTTAACACCCTTTTAGCATTGTTCTAGATAAGAAGCGCAGTCTTGACCGTTTCCCCTCCTCCGCTTCGGCATGTTAGGCATTATATCAATTCAATTGAAGTATAACATCTACACTACTATAATGTGACAATCTCTATCTTCATAATTCCCCACAGACATAGCTCTACACCCTTTCCTTACCCATAGCAACTCATACACACAGTATCATAAATAGAATGACGCCATAATACGTTAGAAAACTAATATTATCGAATTAAATTACAGAAGAGTGTTAAGGGATTCCTAACAACGGTAAACAATCTGGCCAAGATTAACGCGGTCCACCCATTGTCTATCAAAACCCGAAAATGGTAAGCCATGCGCTGCATTAAAATATATGTGCACCATTTGAAATTCAAGTATTTCAGTAGATACTATTATAATGAAAGTAATCGATAATCCTGGAATGATACCGGGCTCGAAAGTTGGAAAAATATTGGGTTGCCCCCAGGGACAAGTATGCCATTTAAATTAGGTTGTCCGACTGTATTTCCAGGTTGGCCTATTGTGTAAGTTCTGTTGAGAATATGGATTCTTGTTATTAAGCTATAGACTACAGAAACCTTGTAAATACCAACTCAATCATTATAGTAACCCTTTATCCCTCATATCAGCTAAAACGGCTTCTGCAGTGGTGAGAAATGGCTATTTGCAGACCAAGCGAAGACTATTTTTGAAAATTTACCACCTGGAATGACTGGCTCGATAACAGAGTGACGTCATACTTAACAAGCCCTTAGAAGCTTAAATTGTGTGGCTGGACGTAATGAAACGAAATACATCTTAACGTATGATGAATTAATCAATTAATTAATTAATACAATTTGTAAGTTTTAAAATTGAATAGAGACATTAATTCAAATTCACAACTAAAAGATTATATTAATGTATACGTATTGAAATCATCATATGCTAAGATTTATTTCGCTTTACTACGTCCAGGCGCACAGCATAAGCCTCTAAATGTATACAATTTTAACAATTTTATTTTCAGGCATTCTGGTGTGAATATGCACCCGTAATCAATAGTGTGTGCCAAGTTACGCGGCCAGAGCGATGTCTTCTGTGGATAAACACGCAGTGTTACAGCAGGCTTCGTAATGGTTGCAGTTGTCTAAATAGGCATCTGTTTAACAATCATCTGACGGACTCGACAAGTTGTTGTTGTGGATGTCCTAATGAAACCGTTGAACATTATGTCTTCTACTGTCCCCTTTATAGGGAGCAAAGACGTGCTTTTCATAACGCACTTGTAACTAATGATATTCCCCATATACTCACGTTAAGACACATCTTGTATGGCGACACTAATGTAAATATAAAAAGGAATCTCAAGACATTAGAAATTATTTGCCAATATATTGTCGATACTGGCCGTTTTTAACAAGATCCCGCTTACTTATCCAACTACTAAACAAAGTATATTAGAACACGTATTTATAGAACTGACTATTTAAATAAAACAAATATAAACGATTGAGCCAACAATGTGCATATGTGGATATATTCAGTACAGCGCAGCTCGTGAAAGACTTGACGTGTCTCCAGGGCAAGATAACAAGTACTTTCTAATGTCTTGGAGGCAATTGGATTGGAAGATTTTTCTGCCTACGACAGTAATGTCGTCCCACCCAATTGCGATCAAATATTCAATACAACTTTCTTAGCGTTTCTGTTCTGGAGATATTCAGACTTATTTATGCTCTGTATTGTACTGAAACTATGCAAGCATGTGAGTACACAGCACACTGAGTTCCAGCCACACATACTCTTCTTACCCCCCCCCACCTCCTCTCTCTCTCTCCCCCTCTCTCTCTCTCTCTCTCTCTCTCTCTCTCCTCAAGTTTATTTTTCTTATATTATTATTTAATAATGTTAATGCTATATTGCGCATCCGCCACTTGTTATTACACTCCATGTACAACAATTGTATTATGTCCGAGATACGGTCATAAGACGTATGTCTTATTGTGCTCCCACGTGAGCTAAATACATTTTGTTTAAACCAATGTTACAGCAGATTCGACACAAATACACGTTACACATACGATATAGTAATTATCAAAATACATGTGCGTGACTTAAGATTTCCTATTCAGTGTAAATAACGTAACGCTTACAATGAGGGTGACGAATACAGCGGCCCTTGATAATGGACCTTTCCACTGTAACCATCAATCATATGACGTCGTAATCCACTACATGCCGTTGCCGATGAGGTCATAATCAATGAGGTCATGAATGACGTACATAAGTACGTCAGGAAAGCTTACTTGATGACGGACTATGCGCCGTTGTACGATGTGCATGTCTATACTATTTAATAAAGATGCTATTGAATATTTTGAAACTAATTTGACTGGACGCAACAGCACCCAGTCAAATTAGTTTCAAACTATTCAACAGCTTACCTGTACAGTTTTCTGGAAATTAATGGTCAGTGAGTTCAGGGATCGATCGATGATGGAGTTTTATAGCTATAGGTGTGTAATCTTATTTTTGGATTAAAATATATTTGATGTTTTTGCAAGATTGAATAAAAACAGTACAACTAGTAATACATCACATGTTATGGTTTGATTAAGAGTATTATTTCTGTGAAATGGCCACACACACACACACCCACATATTGTAAAGGATAGTTTGATCAATAAACCAGTTAATTAGTCAAGATTATTCAAGAAAATTTAAATCTTATCTCAATGAATGACCATTTGTAGGCCAAGAGACGAATACTATTCTAAATTTATAACTCGAATTTATGGAAATAGATTTTTTTAAGAGGTGATTTTTGACCGGCTTGACGATTAAAAGTTTAATGGTCAAGAAAGTAAAAAATGTACCAAGCCAGTGTCCATTTGTAGGCCAAGAGAAGAATGTTTTTTTGCCGAGCCAGTTATTCGTTGGTAAATTTTCAAATATAGTCTTCCCTTGGCCTCCGAATTGACATGCATCAAGGCCACTGCTGATACCATTTGTGTCCCTCCTGACATTTAAAGAGTTATAAGCATGTCTCTATAATAGTTATCAAATATGTACTCTAAATAACAGCTACAAATGTAACACGTTTGTTTTCGCTAAAATGTACCATATCGGAACCCTGTTAGTCACTGGCTAACATACGCTTAATCCTTTTTGGTACCTGGTGAAGAAATAATTAAGTTTACCTGTATGATCGACCACAAATTGGTCATTGGGCGTCATAATGTTATACATTTCAACACACACGACGCAACCATGGTTTCCTAGTTCAAAGGTTACATGATTTTCTCTGCTTATAAATGTAAGTAAATTAGCATTTTATTGTTGTCTTTTGTCTAATTAATGGTCCTTGTCCAGCCATAGTAATCAGGTTATATAATGGACCTTTCCGGTGTTAGCTATGCCCCGCCCATCTCTAGCTAAGCTCCACCCACACTTCGCTCGTGTTGGGATTGGTCGAACTCTGAACACCGCGACTATCAATTTCCAAAAAAAACCTCCACATTTAAGCTGTTGAATATTTTGAAACTAATTTGTCTGGGCGCTCTTGCTGCCTAAGGCAACAACAGCGCCCAATCAAATTAGTTTCAAAATATTCAACAGCATGTTTATTAAATAGCAAACAATTACAAAGACATACAATTCATACAACGTGTCGGAGTATTTGAGATTTGGTGACGGTCTATTTGGAACCCTTTGTGACGTAATGATTGTGACGTCATCATACACGCGCTGAACTGATTATGACGTCATACGAGGTCAGATGATGGATGGATACTCTGGAGAGGTGAATTGTGTGGGCATTACATTCTGATGCTTTTTGTTTCTCGTAGCAACGTACATGCACAGGGCTGAACATAGGACTGAGGGGGCTATCTGCAATTATCTGAAATACTTACCTGGTGCCCCAGGAACTGCAGCTAGGATCACGAATGAGCTAGGGTTCAGTTGCGGCCGTACTGCTGTTGAGGCCTCTGAGGTATTTGAATGAAAAGATACGGCTGAATAGTTTTAACATAATTTGGTTTGGAAGATTTTGCTGTCTAAGGCAGCAATATCTTCAAATCCAATTATGGTAAAAAGATTTCAACAGAACATTTTCTTTTTGCATCGTATTCAAAATTGTTTTCTTTCGGAAACGTTTTGACTGATTCATGAGCAATACTATAGGTGTGGCATCTATGCGTGTAAACTGAAGGTTAGGCAGGGGCCCCAAACATTAAGATAAAAATAAAGAAATTTCGTGTCACTTTTTGGATGTCTCTGGAAATTTGGGGATCCTGTGCAAATGCACTTGTTTCGCTGCCTTAAGTTCGGCTCTGTTGTAACATACGTTTTGATTGTATAACCGAAATTTCGATGTTGTGCTTCTCTAGAGTGAGTATTTGAACACAAGCAGCATGCTCATAAGATCAGTAAAATACAATTGTAAGGGAACCACTATGGACGCGATCGTGAGTTAAACCATACATCATTCTATCTTAAGTATCACATGGACGAATGTTATCAAGATTCAAGAGTATGTATTCAATAGTAAAATATATTCAAGTTCATCATTCACATCAGGCTGTCCGCCGAATGCATTGCATATTGCATTGGCGGGAACCTTACACGTATATACATCTTTATATAAATAACAAATGCGCAACTCCAAACATCTCCCCTGAGAGATTCGGGCATCACATTAAGTATGACAGCAGTAGACTAGTCGAGTCGTTACGGAGCTTGTGACCCGAATGTTGTTGGGTCAATTGACCTTTCCAATTTGTCCATCGATCATATGATGTCACTTGACGTCATAATCAACTACTTGAGGCGTATGGCAACGCCATAATCATTACGTCATGAATGACCCGATTTAGCCAGCCTTAAACCCTTAATAGTCCGGCAGGTCGTATAAATTGTATTTCTTTACTATTTAATAAACATGCTGTTGCAGCCATAGACAGCAACAGCATCTAGTCAAATTAGTTTCAAAATATTCAACAGCTTATCTATATAGCTTTCTGGAAATTGATATTCAGGGAGTTCAGTGATCAATCGATCCCAACACGAGCGAAGTGTGGGTGAAGTTGAATTTGATATGAGCGGGGTCTAGCTAAAACTAGCCATCTGACAACGTAAAGATGAAAGCATAGGCTGCCGAAATAAGCTATGCGTTCAGTTGGTGTCAGTTGTTGAGGCTCTATCTTTCCCACATTCGCAACCATCTGCATGCATTGGGCGTATCTAAGATAAGTTAGCATGCCCTTCTCAGTGATGCCATGCAGGCAACAGAATAGTCTAAGTTCAGCACTACCCACTTCTTCCTCTAATTTTGGAAAAACGTCCGACTATGTCAGACAGGTCCTGTACTTCTTTGAGCATAACCATGATCTTGCCATGGCTGCGCGTGGCGCATCCACTCCAGGCATGAATTATCAGAATACCCTTTCCGTATCTCTGCTCGTACTACATCAGCAGCTATCTTGAGACTATATCATTGATATCAGTCTACTCAGAAACAACTATGACTGGCTGGCCACCACTAGCATTGCCCATTTCTATTGATACTATCCATGTAACTGCGTCTCCCTTACTTATTTTCGTGGAATGGCCCAAGGAGTGAAGATGACTTAACAGAAGGGCAATTAGCTTAGTCTTGCTTCCTTCATTCGAGAGGAATGCCTACTGGTCAGAATGAGTTTTCGCTGGATCTGCAACACTACACCAGTATAGATCTTGCATATTAGCCATCGACCGTTCGTATGGTCCACGCTAGAACTGTACTGTTCTAGGATCTGAGCATACATTACCTTTTTACCATGTTGCAATGTAGCAGCCGGCCACCATCTATCACAGCCATGCTATGCTTGGGTAGCAGGAACTTAGCTTCGTCGATGTCTGTCAGATCTTCCTGTATTATTCTAGCCAGTTCCGATTTATCCATCTTCCTCGTGGAAAAATATTTAAAAAGTATGTAGGGAAGGCGACCATTTCGTATCCAAGGTAAGGAAGAATATCTTCGTCCTCTCTTTGCGCTAGTGGGGTATATCGCATGAACACTACTGATGGATCAATTCGCACAGGTTGCTTATCAATATCGATGCCCGTATCATCCGAGACCTCTTCATGGTTATTTTACTTACGTATATACCATCTTTGCTTTGTTTTAACGCGAAAACCGACATTTTCGGCTTCGTCACAATTGAAGCCATCCTCCTCGCATGCAATAGAACACTGGCTATAGATCGCACTTGCGGAACATTGACATCAAAGGGGCCGTACACTTGAAAGTAGTCCATGGTCCTTCTCATATCTCTCCAGTCATGTTCGCGTCTAGCTCTCCCCATGTCCACGCACTGCTCGCTCTCAAGGTTTCGCTTCCCATCAGACAGTGCTTGAAAGAATTGTTGCCACCTTAGTCAGCAGTGGCTTTCATTCAATTTGTTAGCAGTACCTTATGAAAGAAGTACTACGTTGAATGACATTCTGATTATTTTGTGAACAGTTTGATTGAAAGTTGTTGCAAGATTAATTTTCAGTAAACTCCTTTTCAAAATGTTAGCCAGCGAGACTTGCATTTTCTGTTGATTGTGTTGCGAACAATTTGAAGGAAAGTTGTTGCTGTTATAAAAAATATCGAGACTAACGTGTTTCAACTCTATGCTACAAAACACACAATGCGAATCGAACTGGTTTACTCTTGCTACGTACTGTTGGTGTAGATTTTCCTACCTTGGAAGCCTACTAATCATTGCCCTTTATCGAAAACAATAGAATCCTAAATAATCGCAGCTACAAATATCAAACTGAAATGGTGGTTCCAAAGAGGACGATCGCCACTAACGTTTCTATAACTGATGTTACTACTTCAGGATAACTTTAAATGACCCTAAACCAACTGCAAACATATTTTCTCTCAACCTGGGACAAAGTACGGGCGTTGAACGTTTGAATTGACAAGAAATACTAAAAGTCCCATTTGTATACTACCGGATATCCCATTATAAAGTAATGTATATAGTAAAAAAGCCCAAAATAGTCATTGACTTCGAACCCTCGTAAAATATTCCGCCCAAAAGCAATCGATGGGTATTTTGAATATGTGACACCAACAAACCGTATGCGAAAATTTTGTCCAGGTTGATTCACCAAAACTGGCTCCTAAGAGTACACAATTATCTGAGCAACGCACCTGTTGTTCCAGTGCACCTACCTGTAAAATAAGATGACGTGAGGGCAGTGTCAGCAATAATAAATGTAAAAGCCATTGAACTCTTAATTAAGGCAGCCTGGTTGTATGCTCCCAAAGCGTGCGGAGGAATGAAAAATAAATACGACCCAATGACCATACATTAAATACTAATTCTGACCGGAGAACGTAGGTAATGCACCGTGCACGTGTTATAATTAACGTATCGTAAAAGATAAAGAAATAATAGGTACATTGCATGCACAGCCAATAACCATTGCAATACCTAACTCTTTACAACTGTGGCGCTACCGCGAAATATTGCCAGAATAGACTGACTGGTCAAGCTAATATTTCGGTGATAAATGCTAGACACATAGGCATACATAAAGTCAAAATGTATACCATATACTGGGCAATTCAATCATCTATCTATATATCACCATACTCAAATGAACGTAATTGGACACATTGAAAGAATGACATTAAGTAGATCTATTATACTTCTTGCAGCAAATAAATCTCAACAGGTCATCGCGTATAGATTTGACTGCGACACAATTGACAAGTGGGTTAATAAAAATGTTAAGACACGTGACGTAGAAAAGAGTAAGATATATACTGTATGCATCGGCTAGTAAATTCCGTACATTCGTGTGCTGTGACACAGCATATATCTGCTGTGGCAACCAACAGAGAAAGAAGATGGCAATGACGAATGTGAGACCTCTAGCGCCTGTGTTGATACGTTGTTGTTTAGAGTCTGATGGTATATTCGAACGAGAGACAACCCAGTGTTTGATGCAGTGGAGGAAGAAAATGGCAACACATGGTATGATGCCACATGCAATTAGAACGCAGATGTCCCTCAGTTTATTGTCGCCATGGAATATGCATAATGTTATCGTATTTCCATGTTGCACATATGGAGTATTCCAGAATAGTGTACTATACCAAATAATAGTCTCAAAAACTACTCCAATAATACAAACACACCACTTCAACACAATCCGACTTGTTACTCTACTCCTGGCTGACAATGGATATGCCATTTGACACAATCTAAGTGCTGCAAAGACCACGAGATGGTATTCACTAGCTGTCCCACATGCCACGCATACAAATGCGTGCAAAGGGCAGATAAGTGGTACATCAGGATAGACTACAGTAGGAATTAAAAACGCAGCCCGTCCAACAGTAGCTAGACAACTAAACATATCCATAACCGCTAGACTAGTGAGTATTGTAAATATCTGTGATCGAGATTTCTGTGATTTGATGAAATAGATAATGATCATTAAATTGAGTGCAGTGCCTATAAGGATACAACCCCCGCCCCCCTTTTGCACGTTTTGTGTCGTACTTCTGAATAACGTACCGTGCGCAAGTATACTAGTGTTGGTTACAATACGTGTTTCCATGTTTATTTCTCCACTAACCATATACACATATTAGCATATTATTCAGACATTAAAATAATAAAACGTCTCTATGTATATGAAACCATTATGAAGTCTGTGTCTTGCTCAGATTGTTGCTGCGATGTACAGCCTGTTTTATCTAAATAACTAATGATAAACCGCTTAAATATGGCCAGTGTGTATTGATAGTGATTTCGCTGAACACAATCACATCTCTTTGATGCTCCTTCACATAGTTTTTTAGAAGAACATACAGTCAGCGTCTATTGTGATCGCAAACAATTGTTTTCTTGTTTCCTATGATGTGATATGAGTTATTAACGGCAGACAAAAGACACTCAGTGCTGTTCATATTGTCGCTCCTATACACGTCACAGTCCGTTCTGATCCCAAAAGCGTGTCTGATTAACCCGTCCTGTGTCAAAGCGCTCAAAATAACTGTTATCAATTAAGCCTGTAATTTGTCAAGCGTTTTGAAGCAAATTGAAATTTTTGATCAGTGAATGAACATTTGCTGGTCAAGAAAACCTGGAGTTTTGTAACTTTATAACTGGAATTTGTGAAAATCGTTTCAGAGGTTTGTTTGAGCGGTTTGACGACTAAAGGCCTAATAGTCAAGAAAATCTAATTTTTTGTCTAGTCAGTGCCCATTTGGATGGCAAGAAAATACTATTTTTGAAAATATATCATTGGAATGACTGGTTCGCTAACCAAGCCAGTCATTCCAGTGGTAAATTTTCAAAAATAGTATTCTCTTAGCATGCAAATAGACAGCCCCCAAGACCACCGCACAGGAAGTATTGGCCAGTTTTACCATTATAAACCACAAGTTGACACACGACGGTTTAAGCACAAAGTAGTCACAACATAAAACAAGAGACAGCCATATGTTTCAAGCTTATTCTCTCAATGTAATGCATCTGCCATATAAATGTTAATAAACAGAACAATGTTGTGTCATGCTCACGGCTATATTCTCGCACGCATTTCCTTGCGAGACCTCTATAGGCCCTACTGTTGTGGTAGATGCGCTATGGTTATTCTGGGATAAATACTAGAAAGAGCGCTTCTCCTGGTGCGCCACTCCGATCTTGTGATCCCAGGATGGTGTATTTTTTATGATAATTTAACTGGAAAAGTGGCCACCTGCCTTAGTAACCACACATTAATTCGGATGGTCATTCAAGATGTAACTAATTGTTTGATTATAATCATATACCCAATCGTAAGCTGCGTGGAATAGGTATTCATGATTCCATTTGACCTGAGTTGTAAAATATTAATTAGGTGTAATAGGTGCGATTTGACTATTGAGCTAATGAAAGTATTTTGCTTGGGGAAGTTTTAGTACACGGAAAATAACAGCACATCAATAAAAAAAATTCCCACAGTAAGTCCATGATCCTATTAGTTATAAGTAGATGTGTGGCGTGTGACGTCATCTCATTTACATATTATGCCACACCCCTTGATGACACATATTCTCGACAGGCTTCCAACTCATAAAATTGGTGCGAAACGCCTGGAGCCTGGAGCCCAAGCGGGGTGACGTGCGGCCTAATCTACAAATGAGATGACGTCACATCAACCAAGACTACCGCGAACAAATCAGGTCCTGGATTACTGATTTACCAATGAATGGATTCTCCACAAGTCCAACGTCTTCCACATACACCTCACGGCTTCATAAAAATCTATATTATCAGTTCTAATATTCACACAGTAGATGTGATCATTTACTTGACACATATGCAATGGATATGCATTAGTCCTGGGTGTTGTAACTGTATCTGTGTATGTCTAACAATCCATACATGGACGATATCATTGGCTATGAAGATATTAATAGAGCGATCTAGTTTATCGTATCATAATAATCAACTACGTCACATGTAGGCTGACATCATAATCAATTACATCTTGAATGACGCGATTTAGTCCGTCAGAAACACTTAATAGTCCGTCAAGTTGTACGAATTGTATGCCTTTCTTATTTGATAAACATTATGTTAAATATTTTGAAACTAATTTGACTGGGCGCTGTTGCTGTCATAGGCACGGACAGCACCCAGTCAAACTCGTTTCAAAATATACAAAAGCTTACCTGTATAGTTTACTGGAAATTGAAATTCACGGATTGATCCCAACACGGACAACTCGTGGTTGGTGCTTAGCTAGAGATGGGCTAAAACTGGATTTCTCCATTAACCGTAACCCATTCTTGAATGGATAAATAGAGCTATCGACAACATTGCACCAAACAAAATGCCACTCAAAGACCCATGGCATGCCCAAATGGCTGATAGAACCTGCTTTGATAGTAGCCGTTAGATGAAAAAGGCAGATCAGTAAATGGCCAGGCTGATTCGTTATTATCCAAATCTGTTCAGCATGACAATAGAAGAGGAGAACTTAACGTACATACCATTGTTTAACCCCTATTGTGTCAACAGCACCTCAAAGCGCTGAAAATTGTACATATGTCAGTTAATGGTCAATATTTTTCAAGAAGATTAAGATGAAATAGTTCAATATACATTAGCTCATACTTTATATATCTCATGCATAATAGCTTTAGTAGTATATCCGGCGTCAGATATATTACCACCTCCTGTGGGAGCCGCCCTTCAGTGATCGGCCACTCCCTGGGGCATAGGCAGAAAATCCCTAGGGTATCTAAATGACGACAGGGGTATAACGATCTTCAGCTTTGATGCATAGGCTACTATCGAGTTAGAGCAAGAATATCCCAAAGACGTATAGAGCAGCTCAAACAACCCCGTGGCCACATCATGTGTCACGTCGACATGAAGGAACTACATATAGGGGTTTCCAGGTGCCTTGACAACGCTCTCCCTGCAGAATGCTAAAGTGTCTACCATCTGCTCTATGGCAGACTCTAGTGTGTTCACATGTTACACGGAGGATCTGGTGCTGAGCGGGTGTATCTCCGCGGGTGCATCCTCGCCCTACCATCTCCACACCATCGAAATGGCAGACAGAGTCAATCTTTCCACAGTGGAGACAACATCAGTCTGGACCTTATGTACGGTTCCCAAGACGAGACTACTCAGGATTACCCTATGAAATACCACACAAGATCGGCCGTTGGAAGACTGCAACGTTCTCATTAGACCCAGTCGCAGTGTCCGAGGTGTTGGTGCAGAATATACACATCACTAGCATCAAGCAGGACCACCGAGTTGCGTGGATGTATTTCGTCCCACACACAATCTTGGGGATCACACCAGCAGGGATCACTCGACTCAACCAGCCATTGGAATAGTTCTGCTACTGCCTGCTTACCACCAGACTAAGCTTCATCACTCTATCAATGGGCTGAGCGGAAAAGAGGTGCAAAACCAAGTTTAGCAGCCTCATCGAGGATATGATCATCATAACAGAGACGGCTATCGAGTTAGAATAAGAATATCCCTCATAGGGAGGCAAAATCCTGCTAGCAGGTCCTCTAGAAGATCATCCTGATTCTCTGGCACAGGTGTCGTGCCACTTGCTGCTGAGATAGCATTAACCAACTTAGCCTGCCTGACAGCCCCTATGCATGTCTCCAGAATGAGCAGCCAAGTTCAGTAGTACTGCCAATTTCCAGCTTGTAGTAGCGCAGCGCCCTATTCAATTCAGAGTCAGGGGATACAATGGGTGTCTGTAGTAACTTAAATACATCTGACAGCGACCCCACAGTCTTGTAGAATCCCTCGACGATGGTGACACCCATAACAAGGTACCCGACGAAGCAAATCCGTCCCTTACCAAACCCTAGGTAGAGCTTCAGGGCTGTCAGCTATTCTGCTCGCTTAGCACTAGAGAGAGCCGAGTGAACTCGTCCACTGTTTTCTTCTTGTAGGCTGTCACCGCTGTGCAGAACACATCATAGTGCTTCGCAAGCAGGTCTATGGTTTAATCCGCTTAGCATAGTGCAATAGAGATGGATATGCCTATGTACCGACCTGATCAGTTGGAAGATGCAGACGGGGCAGGTCTGATTACCTCTCTCGGGGCGGAATGCACACATTTAACCGCCTTGCATACACAGAGCTTAAACAATGATTTCGATGGTACAGATTGAAAAGCAGCTATTAGACAGCCAGACGAGCCTGCAGAAGACGGAAAGGCTGCTCAAAAGTAAGATACAGAAGATACTGGCAAAGGCTAAACCCATCGCCATTCATATCGCAGCAACGTGGTGGCGAATGTGACCATGGTGAAGATGGGAATGAGGTTCTTCCGATTGCCGATGCAGCTGTCCTCACTGCAGTGGTGAGTTGGATGTAGTGTCTGCCAATAATGCATCTCATCCCAAGCTTCACTATCAGTGGTTCCTCTTACACTGCTGCCACCAAGTTCGTGGGCAAGCGCATTCCATTAATGGATGCAGTGTCCCTAGCTAACAAAGTCATGGCTGGCCTGCTACCAGTCTTTGAGACCATCCTTATGCGACTCGAGGCACTCTACCTCGTAGTTAAAAACAGGACAGAGCATGTGGCATGTGCCGCATGAGGACCGGACTATGGGAAGGTGAAGAACAGTATGTTGTTCTGCCATGCCATGTGACCGACAGACCCTGAGTTTCGGACGGAGTTCAGAAGCAATAGCAACAAAGGCAAGGACATCCTGGCTGCCAACTACTGCGTGGCCAAGAAGGACAATGATGAGGTCGGCCTCCTGTCTGAGGGTACCATTGCCTGAATGACGGTCTTCACCAAAGTGCAGAAGAGGGTTATTTGTGACGGCTTCAACCAACGGTACATGCATGCGGTATCTACCGCAGAGTCACACCTCACCATGTTGATGTCGACTCAGTCGGAGTTAGTGCCCTACTAACTAGACGCATGTATGGCAACACAGAGAAGGAAGTCTGGCAGGACCATGAAAAAACATCAGCATATGAGGCACGGCATTCCATGCCAGAGTCAGTCACATATAGTCGAGCATGAGGGCTGCGTATCTCCACAGACTGAAAATGGTTGTTAGCCCACAAGACATGCCCATGTAGAGAGGCCAGTATCCTGAATACTACTACTTATTTCCTTGGCGCACTGCATGGTCTACCTATGTTCACATAGTTCACTGGTGATATGACTAGGTTTAAGAGGTCTATATTGCCCTTTCACTATGTCTCTGCCACTCACAGACCTAGAGATCAAGGAGCGTGGAGACTTGGCACACTTGGGCGAGGCACGCTTTATTCAGATGACACCCATCTATTTCCTAGATTTCGACGTGAAGGAATATCATCATGGACCTGCTCAAACCACGGAGCTCTTTCCAACAAGATGGAGATACTCTCAAAGTAGGCACCATCGCCCTAAGCCATATCACCGTCGATGGCGCAAAGGGTGATACCTCTACGTGATGTGAAGAAATTAGGCTTCTTCAGGTTGCCATTTAAGACCTCTTAATAGTCACATGCTTGCATCATATGGATACTCGATGTCCTCGACGCTGCGGTCCCAGCTACTGACATGGGTCCTCTGCATTACCTTCTCAGTTGTTGCTGTGAGTTCATACTCCATGCCTCCCTCACATCCTCCATCTTCCCTGGAAGTATGATGCTGCCCAGGTTGCAGGCGAAAGAGCTTATACGGCAGTACTCCCTCTTAGCCTCTCAGACATAGACGAGGCAACAGTTGAACATGTGCTGGCCATCTTCTGGCTATATGCCTGTACCATACAGCAGTAGAGCAGCTGATGTTGGGCAGGTGGTGCTGATAATCATCCCTTTAGTACATGGACAAACATCTTGCTGTGCACCCGGCTGCCAGAACATCTGCGTGAACACTACATACGTCTGGTCTCCTACTCTCTGCCGCTGAGGCAGTTGATACCAACGACCAATGACACAAGGGTCCAATCGCCAAGACACAGAAACTTCAGGCACTGCTGGAGAAGCTGCCAGCAGCCCGACTGACCGACCCACTTGTCCTAGTCATCGATGATCCTGCAATGGACCAAAAAACAGTCACCTACCACAGCAACATTAGCAGATGGCTCCGGCACACCATGCCCACTGCCCTAATCCTCTTTTAGAAGCACACCTATGGGATTATACCTGATATCCGCCACAATGTGAAGCTTTATGCGTCAGCTCCAAGTATGGGCGTACACCACCCAATACCATATATGACAGTCTTGCCCTCAAGAAGACCAAACAGGACTTTGTCGCGGACATACAGAGGGCAGCTGATATGTATCGATTCATCTTCAGCAACAAGGAGATGGAAGCGCTCTCACCCTTCAAGCCCTCTTTTCGGAAGGTGCAGACCTTCAACTACAAGCTGAATCCGGGCATGAATCTCGCATGTAAGTCTGGGCGACAAGTCTGGCGTGTCAGCCGAGATAATTGTTTTCAGGCTTTAGGGACTTCGTCAGGAACCTGATGCACTTCGTAAAAAGCATGAGGAGCTTCGTTAGAAGCTTGAGAAACTTCGGCAGAAACCTGAGGATCAGGAAGTTGTCCCTGGAACTCTACCCACTTCGTATCAGAGCCCATGGCCCCCTTCTTCTGAAGCCTCTCAAGGCCCACTTCGTTCACACTTTGGCCATGCATCGTAAGCGGCATGCCTCTGTGACATTATTCCTGAACAACTCGAATGGACACTGTGGCTCATAGTCTATGGTGCAGTATATGGCACCGATCTCTAGGCTGTGGGCGATGTAACACATGAGTGTCAGTGCATGCAGAAGCCTCTTCTTGTCAGAGAGGTCACCGACTAGTTTAGGGTCGGGGGCGGACACATCCGACCCATTTTATTATGGTCCAACGTCATTTCAGAGGATATTACCTTTATTGGGATATCTCGGTTGTGGAATATGGGGCATTTCCTTTAACTTCGTCTGCATGGCCTGCGGTACCCCTATGTCCACTTCGTCAAATCCGAACCGGCAGTCTGCTAGACAATCCTCCTTAAAGTGTTCTACATCACCAGCACCAGACCAGTACCGTACTCTCTCTTTACCACATGGCATCTCTCTGGCCATGGTAGACAAGTCCAGGGTATTCGCCAGATAGCCGTAGAGACGACGACACAGTGAATTCTAGTCACAACTGCTTCATGGTATCGAGAGAACACGATGCTTGGTCCACCGACAACTGCACCTTTCAGCATCTGATAAACATCCTTGCCTGGAGTGTAGAGGCCTACATAAGGCATGTGCTGAGCAGTTCTACATAGGAGATATTGTAGACATACAACTGGGAGCGGCAGTGCATCTTTCTGGATGACTATGCCTCGTTCTGTGTAGAACTGTAACGTCCGCTCTAGGGCGTCGATGAATGGGCTGACGTCCATGTTGTGGTAGTATCGCAGCCAGTCTGAAAATGTCTGCATCCCTTGATCTCTGAAGGTACGCTTACATTGTTTCCACTGTGACGTCTTCAGGAGGTATCTACCCATGAGCTTGGACTACCACGTTAGGTAGTCAGGAACTCCTGGATAACTGAGCTTATCAGGTGAGTTGAACCAGCTATTATGCTGTGTGTAACCATAGGCTGTGATCTATGCCGCATTGGAGACTCCCGATCCAAGGCAGTTCAGCACATCGAGACACCTCAAATCGTGAGTGATGAGAAACATTGTCTGGCTAGATTTCTTGGCGACATTTACTGAGCCTGCACGGTTTGAGAGCTCATCTACGAAGTACTTCTTTGTGAGATTCAGGTCATACTGGACAGAGAGCCAGTGGCCCCCATAGAACAAACACTTGGATACAACAACTACTAGCCGCTGCATTGGCTTGTTGGCATGGATAGAATGCTTTCTCTTAAGCAGACTCTGCTGTGCACTCAGTTGTGGGTTTCCCAGCTGTGCAGTGGTTAGCATGATGCTAAAGGTCGTCCGCTCAGGTAAACTGGTGTTGGCAGTGCCCACAGATGAACGTATGTGCCAGCTTGGAGATGTCCTTGATGAATAATGCATGCTGGTCATGCAGTGCCAGCTACTCTCTGTGGGTTCATAAACACGAATTCCAGTATTCACGAAGAACTCAACCTTTTATATCTGATCGAGTGCGATCTTCAGCATATCATCAATTACCTCGTTCAGATCAGAGAACTGTTTGGAATGCTCTCATACAGTATCTGTACTTCTATCTAGTCTCGTTCATTTGTGAACTGCTAAACATCTCCAGAGATACAGGTTGTCCTTATAGGCTTCGAGTGCCACCATTCTATTTCTTCATCGTAACCATTATGGGAGGGGGGCTGTGCCTAGGAGAGGTTGGGATAGTGGGATAAGGGTTCAGATATCGGCGTCCGTATTACATGCCTAGTGATTCTCCGCAGATGAGGCAGATATTCCAGTGGATGGTTTGCCTTCTGAGTAGCTACACATTTGGCTCGCAAGCTAGCGGTCATCTCCTCCTTCAACTGCCTATGCTCACAGGGCCGCTGCCCTTTCTTGTGGGGGTTCTCATAATCGCCAGTGATGATCGCTGGAAACTTCCCTGCCTATTGTGCTCGGGAGAGTTGCTTCATGACCTCCTCCACACAGGTCTGCCAAATCATTTGGAGAAGGTCGGCTTTGCAGGCCGTAGAGGCTACTCTACGGCCAAATTGCTTTTCCCTCGCACGCAGCTGTGCTAGTGTAACCATATTAGTTTACTGGTATACCACTATGGATGCTTGTCTATAAACGGATGTCCATACTATGTAGTTGATTGTCCACTCAGAATGTCACCCTGTTGGTTTACTGGTATACAGCTATGGATGCTTGTCTCTAAACGGATGTTTTGACTATGTGGTTGGTTGACCACTCAGAATTACACCACAACGCAATGTGTGGGTGGGTGTGGGTATGGGGGCGTGTGTGCGTGCGTGTGTGGCGGTTCTATGGGCGTATATTAGTGTGGGTGGGGGTGGGTTGGGCGGGGTTGGCGTGTGGGGTGGGAGTGGGCATGTGTAGGTGTAGGGTGTTTCTGGGTGTTGGGTGGCTGTGTGGATGGGTGTAGGTGTGGGGCGCATATGAATAGGTGTGTGTCGGGTGTGGGCGTGTATTGGTGATGGATTTGTAGGCTTATATTTGTGTGGGCGGGAGTTTTGGTTGGACGTGTGGGTGTGGGCGTGTGTTGGTGTGCAGCGTGTGTGGATGTGGGTGGTTGTGTGGGTGTGGGAGGGTGTGTTCAGGGATTGACGGCCATGGCTGACGTCTTGCACACTGTGATTGACTATTCCGTCCTTTGGTGTCTACTTTGGTGTTAGATTATGTGTGTGGGTGCATGTGGGTGGGTGTTTGTGGCTGTAGTATATGTAGTGGGTTGTGCGTAATTGTTGTGTAGAGACTGGGTGTTATCTGCCATGATTTTATCTAGGATGGACAGTGTTTATCTAGGCGCACGCACTATACAATCTTCACTGAATGTCAGATGCCAAATATATCTGCCCAGTTGGCTTCTTTGCGTAAGCATCTTTTCCGGGAGCTGTGGATAAGCTACTCACCGCGCAGTGGCTCGTTTGTATAAATTGGCCATAACCAAAGGCCTCCTAAATTAGTTGGATATGAGTAGTTGTCTCTTTCTTCTCTCCTCCGGCCTCAGGGGCTATTAATTGTTTGGACTCCCTCCGCCACGTTGTTTAGAACTGACTTTAGAAACTATTGGGGTTTCTGAGCAGGTAGAATCAAAGTACCCATGGCCGCATACACCCCACCCCTAACAGTATCTTCGGATACATATTAGCTAGTTCCATGCCAAAGTAGGACTCGCTGCAAAATAAGTATGTTATATTCTCGCGCAGTGCATTCTTTCGGCTTTCTGAATCAATCCTAAAGACAGGTAAATGTTAAGTCCCAGAGTGCGGATCTCACATGATCGGCACTCGAAACGTTAGGTGACGGCTAGAGACACAGATCACCATCTAATTCTACGGTGACTGGATGCAGCCTTAGATCCCACCACGCCTTCAGAGAAAGGTCACCATAGTTGGGTATCTGTCTCACTCTCCCCACCGTAAATAGATATATGCTTTTCAAATGCTTATATAATGTGACTTGTCCCTGTGTTGTTTTTTGTGGTCATGATGCTGTACGTGACAGGATCGTTTTTTGAATCCGAAGCTACCACCAGATGATATATTTGCTGGCTGTCTGTCTGATGGGGATGCCCCGTCAAGGTGACGATGCAGAAACCGATCATTCTCGCCAGGCTGACCTATATGTTAAAGATTGGGAAAACACATAGCTACTTGGGTGGGTGGGTGGGTGGATGGGTGGGTGGATGGGTGGATCGGTGTGGTGGGTGGGTCGGTGGGTCGGTGGGGCTGTGGGTGGGTGGATGGGTGGATGGGCGGATGGGTGGATGGGTGGGTTTGTGGGTGGGTAGATGGATGGATGGATGGAAGGATCGATGGAGGAATGGATGGATGGATGGGCGGGTGGGTGGGTGAGTGGGTGTGTGGATGGCAGGCTGGCTGGCTGGCTGGATGGATGGATAGGTAATAATATGGTTAAGGCGCTGGCTCAGAATTTTCAAAAAATGTGAAATATGTTGTATTTATTTTATTGCCTGATATCTGTTATTTTTGTTTTATGGAGGCGATATGGCCTTAAAATATTGGACAGCTTTAAGATGATGATGTTTGTCCAGTTAATTTAGATTTGACCAATATATCACGTAGATTCGGATTTTTCCTAAATGCTATTACTGGAAGCAAGTTAAGAGGTTGTCTTAAATTGCCCTGTAATTTATGATATTCATCTTTCAAAATTTCGGAAATTTCAACATTTTTTCGATTATATGTCAGAGTGAATGAAATTATTTCAAGCTGATCAGCAAGACCTGGGTCCACATTTATGCCCCTCGGCCATTTTGTTTCTAATTGCTTAATCCAAAATGATTCTCTAAGTTTCCTTTGTTTATCAGTTTCTTCAGCGGTATTAGAGAGAGGTGTCTTTTTCATGTCTAATATCGCAAAGGTGCCTAGTAGCTCGCCATCTTAAAGGGCATTTTGTTTCACCGACATATTGCTTTTGGCATAATTTACAAGATATTACATAACTCACGTTTTCGGAATCGCAATCTAAATTAGACTGAATTTGAAATTTGTTATTGTTCTTAATGCTCATAAATGTTGTTTGATTTGGAAGAAGTAGGTCTAATTTACACCTTTTCTTTCCACATTATTCAAATATTTCAGTTAAGAGCTAAACAAAATTGAAATATCATCGGTAGGCATGTACACACTACTAAGAAATAACATTGACCCAAAGGTCAACCTGCTTCTTTGGGATACAATCCGTGTGCATAGACGCAGTTCGAACATTTTTCGTTAAAAGATGACCGTGAGTGTTATAGGGTAACTTCTAATATATGGATTAATTGTTCATGCCAACAGGTATTCATTTCTGGGGGAAAAATGGTAACAACTTACAGGTAAACCTGGTCTTTTACCTTTGGCCCCTAAAATCAGCAATCCAGCATCGGGAACCAATAGTTACGTCCAATCAACGCGTTGTTAAGCCTAGAAGAAAATGTACGTGCAGTCGCGGTTGTGATATCCATAATGCAAATTCCTATACCAGTCATTGGTAACTCGACATCCATAGGATCCAATTACAAATTAAGAGGAAATCAAGTCAAGATGCCCGTTGGGTCTATCAATTTACAATTTTTCACATTGATCGGACGTAACATTTTAAAAGAACTTTTTTCAATCCAATTTAAGAAAATTTTATAATTTTTCATAACATACGAATATAAGTATGCCATGTAAATATTCCTTCATATTGGTCTATTTGAAGGACTATTAGAGTATTCGAATATTCGAACCAACCACTAATTGCAAGGCATTTTATGCAGGTTGTGCCTGGCATTCTCAGAACATGACCAAACAGAGTCATTCACGTTTGTTGGGCCTTAATTTAACCACCTCTTGAGTCAACAGCGCCTCGAAACGCTCAAAATGCTACCTATATTAATGAACACGTTAAAGCTCTAAATATCACATAGAAAACTGCACTCGGTAAATGTCAATTTAGAGAAGATAATGTGTGTAAATTTGCTACAGAAAAACACAAAAACCTTCTGTTGCCACACGTTTTGTTCAGCTTGGTCATTAAACGGTTATTATTCAACAAAATCCTACCTTTTGCTTTGATATGGTACATATGCAGGCCAAGAGAAGACGATTTTTGAAATTTTACCACTGGAATGACTTCAAAAATTATATTCTTTTGGCCTGCAAGTGTGCATTACTCAAGGGTACTGCAGGTGCTATTTTGTAGTTTTAACCATTATAGGATTAAGCTGATAGGTGTGCATATGTAAGCTTAGTAAGACATGCGTTGAGACCATTGATAATTAAACACACATTGCACGATCCTATATCTGTATATAGCGTAGGGAATTAACGCCTCGTGTGATAACTTGTGGTTTGTAATGGTAAAACCGGCAAATACTTCCTCTGCAGCTGTCTTGAGGACTGTCTATTTGCAGTCTAAGTGAAGACTATTTCTGAAAATTCACAACTGGAATGACTGGCTCGGTTACCGAGCCAGTCATTCATGCGTTCAATTTTCAAAAATAATCTTCTCTTGGCCTGCAAATGTACACTGACTAAACACAAAGTGAGATATGTTTTACTATTAACCCTTTAATCGTCAAATTCGTCAAAATATCAACTCTTAAAAACAGTTTTCCTAAATTCCTGTTATAAAAATACAAAAAACCAGTCTTCTCTTGGGTAGTAAATGAGTGGTTAAGTGAGTCATTAAATGTAAATCGGCTATCAGTGGCCACGTTTCACCAGACCAATAAGCACAAGCCTTCACCGGCATTACAAATACTGGTGATGAAATATTGCCAGCATAAACAGACTGGTCATAATGTCATTATGATTGTAATGGATGAAACAAGTTTATCAATCGGGCCATAATCGACTACGGCACATGTAGGCTGACGTCATAATCAATTACATAATGAATGAAGCGATTTAGTCCATCATTAACATAAACGCTTAATAGGCCATCACGCTGTACGAATTCTAAAGGCTTTATTATTTAATAAACTTTCTGTTGACTATTTCGGAACTAATTTGCCATAGGCAGCAACACCAGCAAGTAAAATTGTTTCAAAATATTCAACAGTTTATCTGTATAGATTTCTGAAAATTGAGATTCAGAGAGCTCGAGTGCAGGGGTCGATTTATTACCACACGGGCAAAGCGCGGGTGCAGCTTAGCTACTGATGGTCACCGCATCGCTAAAGATGTATTCCTCTATTTACCGGGCCTACTCATCTACTTTCTCGCCAAAATGAAATATTACCGAGCATGGCACGCCTTTGAATACAGTAGCGTAAGTACGTTTATTTTGTCCGTTATGGAGAACGACTTTCAAAGAGTAGAATAGATAAATCTATCAAACGATTTAGTGACTGAACAGTACGGTAAGCGTGGACAAACATTAGATTAAGTATGTTGGGTTTTTTTCTTATAGAAAACGAGTTTAATAAAGTCATCACGCAATGATTTGACGGCCACACAGTAGATTATAGGGTTAATAAAACTGTTAAAAGACGTTAGATAGAATAGTGTTGCCAATATAGCATATGCGTTGCTTAGCAAATTACTTCCGTCCGTGACTTGCAGTGTAGCATATATAACCTCCGGTAACAAACAGATATAGAAGATGATGATGATGGCTGTAAGAACTCTAGCATCTGTGCCCTTACGCTGGTGTTTGTCGGCTGATGATACATTAGCCATAGAGACTACAATGTGTTTAATAACATGGATGATTAGAATAACAACACATGGTATAATACCAGATACAATGAGAAAGATAACATTTTTCAGTTCATAGTCCCCATGAAAGGCGCATAATGTAACTTTCATCCCATTTTCGAAATATGTGGTGTTCCAGAACCGTGAACTATACCATATCATAAATGCAGACACTACCGTGATAATACACGCACAGTACTTCAGCATCAAGGCACTGGTGACTCTACTCCTGGCTGCCAATGGCCACGCCATTTGATACAATCTCAATACTGTAAAGAATACGAGATGATATTCACTAGCCATTACACTGCTCACCCATACAAAAACAAGCAAAGGACAGATAAATTCTATCTCTGAGAATATTACAGTTGGAAATAAAAACGCAGCAAATCCAGCCGTAGATAAACAAGTAAGCGTATCCATAACCGCGAGGCTAGTGAGTATTGTAAATATCGGTGATCTGTATTTCTTAGACATGATGAAATATGTAATGATCATTATATTCATTGCAGTGCCAATAAGGAAACACAGGATTAGCGGTTCTGTTGGTATGATGCGTCCATATGGCGATGCTTGCTCCATTGAGCTGATGTTTGTTGCATTAACTATATTCATGATTGATCGTCCTCCACCTAAATACACACCACGATATCTGAATGATTAAGCCTTTCCGCTCTGATGTCACTATTCTATCTTTAATGGCGTCAATCACAAAGAAGCTGGTGTACATTTTTCAGCAATTATGGTGGACGATGTTGCCGTCTCCTACAGAAACATCTTGCACAAGATTTGTTGAAAAATGTACAACAGTTCATCTCTTAATTTAATTTGAAAATTTAAAATTTTGACATCAGAGTGGTACGGGTTAAGTAACATCACATTTAACCCTTTAAGACGAGATTTGGTCAAGAAACGCAAACTATTCGTTATGTAATATCCATTAACAGGCCAGGACAAGACTATTTTGAAAATGGTACAAGTAGAATGGCTGGCTCCGTTAATGAACCAGTCATTCCAGTGGTAAATTTGTTTAAAAAAATTAAAAGGTTAATGTGATAAATAAGCTATCTGTATTTATGAAACTCTTAAAAAAAGTTGACATTACGGATTTGAAACTGATCTTTGCTGAGATGGAAACCAATCTTATCTAGCTAACAGATTATACGAGACAAAGTTTATATAGTGGTGAGCCGTATTTCTTGTGTTTGTATTGTATAGGACCATTCCTATTTCATGTCCTTAAACACCTTTTGAAAATAGCAATCAGCCACACAGAACAGCTTGATAGGGCCGGTGTCTCATTGTATCCTGATTCTATATGAGACACGATACTATCGTATGGACACAAAGTAGATACTCTCGAAGATCAATGGTAGTATCTCCACCATTTATTCTGATCAGTAGCCATTTATTGTTTAAGCGTGCGCGGAATAACCGCAATGGAAATCAATGCAGGCTAACAGCTAGTGAGCTATTCCTGTTCTGAGAATGTATCTTTGCTAGAACTATTTCTATGAAACAATGTGTTATTTTTCTAACAATAATCCGGCAATAGAGCCAGCTCACCTGCCACTAATATATCTGACGTTACATTCATAGATGCCAATATTTATTTGCAATTGTGTTTTAGCATCCCTTAAACATGTTTATGATGTTAGTTATTAGAGTCTGTCTGTCTGACTGTCTGTCTGTCTGTCTGTCTGCCTGCCTGCCTGCCTGCCTGCCTGCCTGCCTGCCTGCCTGCCTGCCTGCCTGTCTGTCTGTCTGTCTGTCTGTCTGTATGTATGCCTGCCTGCCTGCCTGCCTGCCTGCCTGCCTGCCTGCCTGCCTGCCTGCCTGTCTGCCTGCCTGCCTGCCTGTCTGTCTGTCTGTCTGTCCGACTATCTGTCCGTCTGTCTGCTCCGTACCGCAAGAAGATAGACTCACTCACGACTCATTGAGAAATGAGAGAGAGAGAGAGAGAGAGAGAGAGATAGAGAGAGAGAGGGGGGGTGGGGAGAGGGATGGGAGTGGGGGGGGGAGCGGCAGAGGGAGATGGAAAGGGAGAGTGAGATGGAAATAGGGATAGATGGAGAGAGAGGGGGAGGGGCAGAGGGGCGAGGGGGGAAGGGGGAGGGGGAGGGGGAGGGGAGTGGGGGAGGGAGGGTGGAGCGAGGGAGGGAGAGAGGGAGAGAGGGAGGGAGAGAGAGAGAGTAAGAGAACGAGAGATTAAGGTACAGTGAAGTGTCAAATATGTAGGTTACGAGTCACAAGAAAGTAGCACAGACCAAACTGACACAGACATTCACATTCTGGCGGGCCAGAGATAATTTGACTTTTAACTCTAAGGGACACAAAGCTAAGTTTCGGCGTCACTAAAGCTATGTTTCGGCGTCACTAAAGCTAAGTTTCGGCGTCACTAAAGCTAAGTTTTGGCATCACTAAGTGCATTGGCAAAATAGAGTGTAACGGCGTAAGTCGGCCAGCACCTCATCAGAGTGTATTATAGTTAAATTTGCACTTGCTGTATTTTCATAATCGTTAAACATGGTTATGCTGTTAGTTACTAGATACTATATGACCCATTATTTACTACCTTCATTCCTGGGATCATGTTGCTAACCCTGGGTAAATCTGGTTAAGCTTAAGATCTGCTTTGAACCCTCTTGGGTCAACAGCGCCTCAAAGCACTAAAAAGTATACCTACATAAATGGACCTTTCAATGTTTAGCTATGCCCCGCCCATCACTAGCTAAGCTCCACCCACACCTCGCCGTGTTAGGGATTGATCGATCCCCGAATGCCCTAGCTATCAATTTCCTGTAAACTATATAGGGAAGCCGTTGCATACTTTGTAACTAATTTGACTGGGTGCTGTTGTCATTCTACACATCGCGTAGTTGATTATGACGTCATATGGTGGGTGGCCATTCTGGCAAGGTGAATTAACCCGTTAAGGCTCTAGATATCTCAAATAAAATTGCAGTTCTCACTCAGTGAATGTCCATTTAGAGAGGACAATGTGTGTAAATGTGTCACAGAAATTAAAAATAATAACTTTCCGTTACCACACGTTTTGTTCAGCTTGATCATTAACTGCTTAATATTCAAGAAATCCAAATTTTTGCTTTTTAATGTTTTTCCACTGGAAAGACTGGCCCGGTTACCGAACCAGTTATTCCAGTGATAGATTTTCAAAATGTATCTTCTCTTGTGCTGCAAATGTACATCTATCAAGAGCACTGCAGGTGCCATTTTGCAGGTTTAACCGTTATAAGATTAACCTGAAACAAGTGGGGTTAATGTAGGATATGCCATTTTGTGTATGTTTTGTGGAATACGCTGTGCCAATCTTGACGAGGATGAACGTAATCAATATATATTTTATTTATTGATGATAATTTAATAATGAATATATCTCTTACACATTTGGAGAAGGTGGAAGGAGGTGTGTGTGGTCTCTAAGTAGTATTAGGTTATTTAACATGTACGTATGTATGATTACTGTATTCTGTGGCTGTAGTAGTAGAAACATCCTACAGCTGCAATCAGTCCTTCTTCGCTTTTGCCCACTTTGTCTTGTCCTCAGCCAAAATCCTTAGCTTCCTCAGGTCCATTCTTGACTTGAGTGTACCTAATCCTGCTTTAGTGAGGTCACTTCGTAGCACGCTTAGCAGATTTATACAATGACGTCCTCTCCTGGCTCTGTATTTGCTGGCTCCAAGTAGGGCGAATTCCAAGGCTCTCTGTACTGGTGTGTTTTCTGGCATTCTTAGCACATGGCCAACATGGACCATCTTTGCTGGGCAACTTTTACCGACAGCGGCGGCGTAATACACATTGTGTACAGTGTATCGTTGGAAATTATGCTCTCTGTTATTTAACATGTACGTGTACAATATCGTATGTGTTCACGTTGTGTTTAAAGATCAGCATCTTTAAGCACAACGTGAGGTTAATGGGTTAGTTTATTTGTCCACTCCTGTCAATCAGCTCTGTATCCAGTAAAGCCTGACTATTCAATAAATGGCCATTTTATGTGCCGTTCTGATTTACATGGTGGTCTGTGTACAGTTCACAGATGACCAACACTATCGTATCATTCCGTGGCTCACCTGCAGCAATGTATCACTACAGCCGACATCAACTGACATAAATTGCAGTGATTACATGCCACTCTTGAGTAAACAGTACTGGCTCAGCTAATTGACCTTTCCGGAGTAATGACGCCAGATGACGTCATAATACGCTAGGCGGCGTGTAAGATGACGTCATAATGATTACGTCATAACAGATTTTATACGGCACGTCTTTAACTCTTAATAGTCCGACACGTTGTACAAACTAAGTATCTACTATTTAATAAACATGCTGGTGAATATTTTGAAACTAATTTGATAGGCGCCATAGGTAGCAACAGCACCCAGTCAAATTAGTTTCAAAATATTCAACATCTTACCTGTATCGTTTTCTGGAACTTGATAATCAGGTAGTTCAGATATCGATCAATCCCAACACGATCGATGTGTGGGCGGAGCTTAGCTAGAGAGTGCGGGGTATAGCTAAAAATGGAAAGGTCCATTACCGATCTTTGTGGGGTGACTGAGCTGTTCCCTTTCAAAGATGGTCACGATAGAATACTGTTGGACAGAAAACTGATGCCTGTTTTTGGAATGGGGTTGAACACGAGAATCGGGAGAATCTAGACGTAAAGCATGTGTAGCCAGGCTTTGGACAGAAGGAAAATATTAACACCGGGAACGTGAATTTAATAAATGTGTGCTTGGATAATGTGTGCGTGTGTGCGCTGATGGGTGTTTTAACCATTACGTCTCAACAGCCACACCAACGTGGATTGGCTGATTATTTCAACTATTATGTGTCACGTATGCCAACCTGAATTGCTATTTCAGCTTTATTCCAACGCCATCGACTTCAATCGGAAATGTAATAGATTGTTACGTTACATCATTCACTTCAACCTGAAATGGACGGTAATAGATTCATGAGATGCGATCCACTTCAACATGAAATGAATGTAATAGACTGTCATGTGATGCCATCCACCTCAACTTGAGGTATACTAGACTGTTATGTAACGCCATCCACTTTAACCTGAAATGTAATAGACTATTATACGATCCCATCTACTTCAACCTGAAGTGTAATAAACTGTTATGTGACGCCATCAACATTTGTTAAACATATTTTATTGTACTAATAGTACAACGGGATTGAGTACACGTTCTATCAATTTAGCTAGGTCTTCTCCCTTACATCCATAGTTCAACAGTCGTACTCAGAATCTTTCCCTATGGTTTCAACTATTTTGAGTTGGCCCTTTTATATTAAGGAGCTATGTGTTAATTTCGGCGCGACCAATATTTGGAATGGTCAGAATCTCGGTTTCCGTAATTCTGATGCAAAACTATTGAAGTTTTCACTGCAGTCCAGATATGTAAATCACTGGATAACCAATCCGCAGCCTAGTGATTCAAAATCACGTTCATACGGGCTATTCAAATCAGATTTTAAGCATGAAAATTACCGCCCTAATACCTGCAACTGTATACAACGCAAAGATTTCACATACGAATTAGTGCCCATAACCTTCAAGTTGACTTGGGGAGGAAATATCTGTGGAGTTTGCAAAACTGGCAGTATTGAAGATGAAAGACATTTTTATTCTCTACTGTCAGTTCTATGATATTGAGAGGCAGTGCTTATATAATACTGTAGATACATTCAACAACTTCCAGTCTCTGAATGATGATGACAAGTTCTATGACGTAGACATTTACAAGTTAGATATCTGCTATGTACACCATCAAAATGTCAGGGAATTCGTGTGGTTGTGAGACGGTTGGATGAAAGCCAGTCCTGTGAAAGAGGATGGTGGACTTGTGGTAGAGCACTCAACTCCCAATTCCTAGACGAAAATTGCCATAGAATTACCCGGTTCCAAGCCCACTCGGATCGAAAAAAAATTGTAAAATGTAAAATTTCATTCCAGATGATGAACGAGCTAGATCTTAGTGCCAGTGCGTAGTCAAAGACAGGGTTCATAGAACTAATGCTTGACAATAATAAAAACTACATACTTGCGAGTGCCTCGTGATCTAGCAGGAGGGAACTCAGAGAAATGTAAAAGTTAGATATCTGCTATGTACACCATCAAAATGTCAGGTAATTCGTGTGGTTGTGAGACGGGTGGTTGAAAGCCAGTCCTGTGAAAGAGGATTTTGTCCTTTGGATCGTGGTCTGATGGTAAAGCACTCGCCTCCCAATTCCTAGACGAAAGTTGCCATAGAATTACCAGGTTCGAAGCCCACTCGGTTCGAAAAAATGTTTTAACGGGTAAAATTACATTCCAGATGATGAATGAACTAGATCCTGGTGCCAATGCGTCGTCAAAGACAGGGTTCATAGAACTAATGCTATACAATAATAAAAACTACATACTTGCGAGTGCCTAGTGATCTAGGTAGAGGGATCTCAGAAAAATGTAAACATTAGTTATCTGCTATGTACACCATCACAATTCCAGGTAATCCGTGTGGTTGTGAGATGGGTCGTTGAAAGCCAGTCCTGTGAACGGGGATTTTTGTCCTCTGGATGGTGTTCTGATGGTAGAGCACTCGCCTCCCAATTGCTAGGCGAACGTTGCCATAGAATTACCATGTTCGAACCCCACTCTCACCCACAAAACAAATGGTAAAATTACATTCCAGATGATGAATGAGCTAGATCCTAGTGCCAATGCGTCGCCAAAGACAAGGTTCGTAGAACTAATGCTTGACAATAATAAGAACTACATACTTGTGAGTGCCTAGTGATCTAGCAGGAGGGATCTCAGAAAGATTTAAAAGTTAGATATCTGCTATGTACACCATCAAAATTCCAAAAGTTCCAGGAAATTCGTGTGGTTGTGAGATGGTTGGCTGAAAGCCAGTCCGGTGAAAGATGATTTTTGTCCTCTGAATGCTGGTCTGGTGGTAAAGCACTCGCCTTTCAATTGCTAGGCGAAAGTTGCCATAGAATTATCAGGTTCGAAACCGACTCGGTTCGAGAAATAATTGTAAAAGGTAAAATTACATTCCAGATGATGAATGAGCTAGATCCTAGTGCCAATGCGTCGTCAAAGACAGGGTTCATGGAACTAATGCTTGACAATACTAAAAACTACGTACTAGTGCCTAGTGATCTAGCCGGAGGGATCTCAGCAAAATGTAAAAGTTAGTTACCTGCTATGTACACCATCAACATTCCAGGTAATTCGTGTTGTTGCGAGATGGGTGGTTGAAAGCCGGTACGGTGAAAAAGGATTGTTGTCCTCTGGATGGTGGTCTGGTGGTAGAGCACTCGCCTCCCATTTGCTAGGCGAAAGTTGCAATAGAATTACCAGGTTCGAACCCAACTCGGGTCGAAAAAAATTGATAACGGTAAATTTACATTCCAGATGATGAATGAGTTAGATTCTAATGCCAGTGCGTCGTCAAAGACAGGGTTCATAGAACTAATGCTATACAATAATAAAAACTACATCCATGCATGCGTGCATATATATATATATATATATATATATATATATATATATATTTGTGTGTGCGAGTACGCGTGTACGTGTGTGCATGCGTGCCTGTGTTCGTGTGTACAAACATGGATACAAACGTGTATATGCACAAAAATACACTCAGTATTTATACTTTGGACAAAATGAGGGTTTCGGCTTTTCGACAAACGCGTCGTGGATAGTGATCACGAACATATGGAAGGCAACCTGTCGTTAACTCTTTATTTTCAGTAACCAACTATTTGGCCACTCCACTATTCACATATATGCCAGCACAGATGGTGGATCTGAGGAGATAAAATGCTATCCCGACCAACCATTTTCACTGAGATAATCCAGCTAAGCATAGAATAACTGCAGTTCCATAGCAAGTTACCAGGGGTGGGGGAACTATTACACCCAGAGGGTTACCTGCATGACGAGCACGCATGAAATAACTCAGAGGATGAGCTCATGTATGATGGGACATAGACACCTTAGGGGATATTGATCCTATAGATGCCTTATGGGGCGGGGAGGTGTGTGTGAAAGGGTCGAGATTGACTGCAACAAATAGAAGAAATGGTGGAATTAGAATTGGGCAAACAAGGTGGACTCCAGCTTCTAAAGCTACATCCTAACGAATATTGCCCTGGACAGGGTGTGTGTAAGTGAGATATGTCTCCGTAATGAAGATTTGGTAATGTTTTCAACTGTCTTCAATTTAAATCGCATGATGACCCATCAACAGTGATACACCATTTCCCTCAGCTGGTTGTACTGCAGTTCTTTTCAGCCCAGAGATTGCTGAGGCCATTCAGCGGTTGAGGGCATCTGAGACGTATACCTGGCAATTGTAGAAACGTTTCGTCTGAAGGATCTGTATAATTACCCTTACTTGAGTATCCGATAGAGCACATTTTCTCCATACCATACCCTAGTACTAATTTAAGGACAGTCAGCTCCTCTTTCAGCCCAAAGAGGCTGGCAGGC
>CM067359.1:1311446-1336446 GCA_034401795.1 Chaetoderma sp. LZ-2023a
ACGTACCTAGTAATTTACCTACATTGTCTATAAATTGGCATACCATGCGTGGGTATGTAGCATGTTGTTAACGTGTGTCACGGTTCCTTATTGGAATCACTCCAAGTGTGATTTCTTCTGGTACAGTCAGATCCACCGGAAACTGCATCGCCATCTCTATGTTTCGTTCAACGAAATAGTAATAATCAAAGGAACACCTTAATGTGAACAGTGAGAAGAGCGCAGATACCGTCTGCACGAAATGAGCGGCCAAATGCTAATGGACTTTTAAATCTAAGATTTAATCAATGCGGGTACTGGGCAGGATGTGGATGTTCAACCGACAACGTCTGTTTAATGACGAAACCGGTCTCTATGTATTCCTAAATACTAATTCCATTTCAGGGGCCGTAAATCTGTATTCTTGTTATTTGTTGTAGTTTATTACATTGTTCTAAGTGCTGCTGTAAATTCTGGCATATTATTCCAATAGCAATAATAGAATTACATCTTGTTATTTGTTGTAGTTTATTACATTGATCTAAGCGCTGCTGTAAATTCTGGCATATTATTCCAATAGCAATAATAGAATTACATCTTGTTATTTGTTGTAGTTTATTACATTGTTCTAAGTGCTGCTGTCAGTTCTGGCACATTATTCCAATAGCAATAATAGAATTACATCTTGTTATTTGTTGTAGTTTATTACATTGTTCTAAGTGCTGCTGTCAGTTCTGGCATATTATTCCAATAGCAATAATAGAATTACATCTTGTTATTTGTTGTATTCTATTACATTGTTCTAAGTGCTGCTGTCAGTTCTGGCATATTATTCCAATAGCAATAATAGAATTACATCTTGTTATTTGTTGTAGTTTATTACATTGTTCTAAGTGCTGCTGTCAGTTCTGGCACATTATTCCAATAGCAATAATAGAATTACATCTTGTTATTTGTTGTAGTTTATTACATTGTTCTAAGTGCTGCTGTCAGTTCTGGCATATTATTCCAATAGCAATAATAGAATTACATCTTGTTATTTGTTGTATTCTATTACATTGTTCTAAGTGCTGCTGTCAGTTCTGGCATATTATTCCAATAGCAATAATAGAATTACATCTTGTTATTTGTTGTAGTCTATTACATTGTTCTAAGTGCTGCTGTCAGTTCTGGCATATTATTCCAATAGCAATAATAGAATTACATCTTGTTATTTGTTGTATGCTATTACATTGTTCTAAGTGCTGCTGTCAGTTCTGGCACATTATTCCAATAGCAATAATATAATTACATCTTGTTATTTGTTGTAGTTTATTACATTGTTCTAAGTGCTGCTGTCAGTTCTGGCACATTATTCCAATAGCAATACTAGAATTACATCTTGTTATTTGTTGTAGTTTATTACATTGTTCTAAGTGCTGCTGTAAATTCTGGCATATTATTCCAATAGCAATAATAGGATTACATCTTGTTATTTGTTGCATTCTATTACATTATTCTAAGCGCTGCTGTAAATTCTGGCATATTATTCCAATAGCAATAATAGAATTACATCTTGTTATTTGTTGTAGTTTATTACATTGTTCTAAGTGCTGCTGTCAGTTCTGGCACATTATTCCAATAGCAATAATAGAATTACATCTTGTTATTTGTTGTAGTTTATTACATTGTTCTAAGTGCTGCTGTCAGTTCTGGCATATTATTCCAATAGCAATAATAGAATTACATCTTGTTATTTGTTGTATTCTATTACATTGTTCTAAGTGCTGCTGTCAGTTCTGGCATATTATTCCAATAGCAATAATAGAATTACATCTTGTTATTTGTTGTATTCTATTACATTGTTCTAAGTGCTGCTGTCAGTTCTGGCATATTATTCCAATAGCAATAATAGAATTACATCTTGTTATTTGTTGTATTCTATTACATTGTTCTAAGTGCTGCTGTCAGTTCTCGCATATTATTCCAATAGCAATAATAGAATTACATCGACCATCAGTCGTAAGCATTATAGTGTCACAATGAATCTTTGCAACAAGGTGTATCAGATATAAAAAGCTGTTACTGCTTCGAACTGCACATTTCACTCACCTCTTAACTAGGACGCTCCAGTTCTTCAAATGTTATCTCAATTCACCCTTCCAGCGTATCCATCTATCAATCTGACGTTATATGACATCATAATCTGCTAAGTAGCGTGTAGGATGATGTCATAATCATTACGTCATAAATGATTCAAAATGACCCGCCTTTAACTCTGAATAGTCTGACAAGTTGTACAAATTGTATGTCTCTACCATTTAATGAACATACTGTTGAATATTTTTGAAACTAATTTGACTGAACGCTGTTACTGCGATAGACAGCAAAGTGGACCAATCAAATTAATTTCAAAATAGTCAATAGCTTACCTGTATAGATTTCTGGAAATTGATGATCAGAGAGTTCAGAGATTGATCGATCCCAATACGAGCGGGATGTGGTGGGGGCGTATCTAGAGATAGCTAAAATGGAATGGTTCATTGCTCAGGCCTTTCATTTTCAACGACTTTCTGTCCAGCACTATGGAAATGCACAATCCCACATTCCTAGTCAACCGCTACCAGACCATGCCTCTGAAAAATTGTGGATTCCTGAGTCGATGCGATGTCAGAGCACATCACAGTCCCTCCGGACTGGACAAGGATTTAACATAGCTCTTCAGCCAAAATTCTCACTTCTCGGAATTTAGTTGGTTAGCGAACGTGTGGCGTACGATATAAGATCGACGGTAAGCTCCATTCAACAGAGGAAGACTATTTTATCTATGCCATGTGCACCACCAGCTAAGCTCGAGCAACGCTTTGCCCGCGCTGGAATATAATCGATTCCTGCAATCTCTGAATCTCAATTTCCAGAAAACTATACAGGTAAGATGTTAAATATTTTGAAATTAATTTCACTATAACAGCAACATTGTCCAATCAAATTATTTTCAAAATATTCACCAAAATGTGTGTTAAATAGTAAAGATATACAATTCGTACAAGTTGACATACTATTAAGCATTTATGGCGGACATAATCACGTCATTCATGGCGTAAATGTGTATGACCCCAGCCTGCACGTGGCGTAGATGATTATGACGCCATATGATTGATTGATAAACATGATTCCTCTATTGTTGAGATCAGAATCAGACGTAAATTATCGACCAATGGATATCTCATAGGCAACCATTCTACAATGCTGGATATCTCGATTCATGTGCAGTATCAAACTGATATAAACACGTGTTCAACAGAAGTCAATAACACGGACTGGGCCAATTCTCCCCATTCTCCGGTTCACTGGAACCATTCGAAGAATAACACGGCCAATTCCATGACTCTATGTATATATAGACATGTTCAGAGAATAATAGGTCTCCATTCATGACTATGTAGCGATACAGACCAGTTTGATTTGAGGTGACGCATCCGTATCAGTGGAACTTATTACCGACATGATCGTTCCCATTAAAAACTGACATAATGCTGGTTGAAAACGAGTTATCAGTTGGACAGTTGAAGCTTTCAAGATTTAATGCCGACGGTGCAGAATGATAGAAATATTTGTTCGGTTTTCTCAAGGTTTTTTTTAAAGGAAACACCTAACAAATAGGCATGACGTTTACATATATTAATTTCAATGGTTTCGTGACTTTCACTAACGTCATATGTGACAGCCAATCTGCTAGGATTCCATTAGCGCACACGAATACGTATAAGTATCCGACATTCTTTTCGCTGCAATTACACATAGATAGTATGATTCCATATGCCCGTTTTGGTGTGCGACACCTGTCAGTATCCGAATCCGATCGCTACATGTAGGGATTTCATTCGGACATGGACAGCATTCGGATATGGGATTTCTCATTATTGCATCATTCACGGGCTTCCCCCAGATTGATATGCTATTATTCTGTACATGCATTCCATAATGAAAGTCAAATTCATAGTAAGCACGCTTGAAGGTGAAAGGACGATACAATTATTTAGAAAATAATCATGCCTCTTTGACGCCAGCAATCCAGATAATAAAGACGCCAATTAGAAACACAGATCAGACACATAGTAGTAGGAGTAGTAGTAGTAGTAGTAGTAGTAGTAGTAGTAGTAGTAGTAGTAGTAGTAGTAGTAGTACGATTTGCGTGGAACTCTTACACTCCTTCCCATTTAGTATCAAGGTTATCACACTCGTTTAGTAAGATCTCATTTAATTCTTACCAAATTTCGCTAAAGCTCGTTCTAAATGAGATCTTACTAAACTCGTGTGATTAATTTGGTACCAAATGATACTCATGCGAGATCCTCTATGTCTGCTACCCGAATAACAAAAGTATGTCAGTAGAATAATATAAATAATCAGTAGTCCTCGAATGGAGGATTCTAGTTTAACCGTCCATCATATGACGTCATAATTAATCACAGGACGTGTAGAATGGCATAGATAAGTTCGTCACAAGCACGCAAGTGATGACGGGCTAATAATTAGTTTACGAATTGTATGTGTTTTCTGTTTAATAAACACATGTTAAATATTTTGAAACTAATTTGACTGAGTGCTGTTGTTGCCATAGGCAGCAACTGCGTACAGGAAAATTAGTTTTAAACCATTCAACAGCTTATATGTATAGTTTTCTAGAGGTTTAGAGAGTGCAGGGATCGATCGATCCAAATACGGAGAAAGCGTGGATGGAGCTTAGCTAGAGATGGCTGGGGAATCGCTAAAACTAGATTCATCCATTATATCCCATATGGAGTACGCTCTCTTACCTCAGGCCAACATGAAAGATATACAAGGTAGCCTTCCCTCTCAATTACGTTTCTCTAATGTTTGATAGCTGTCAGATCCAGGGAGGAAATCTGTTCAATGCACAGATAATGTCTTCTGTGGATAAACACCCAAGGCTCTATTTATGCTCCAGCAGATTCGACACAAATACAAGTTGTATGTACGACATCCTCAGTACTTATCAGAAGAGAACATTGCCTATTCAAAGTGCATAATGTAACGCATACACTGTTTTCCTATTATATAAATTAAATTTCAATATTTGGTCTGTCGGGGATGTGTGTGCGTGTGGAGGGTGGGGGTGGGTGGGTGAGGGTGGGGGTTGGTGGGGGGGGGGGGGGGGGGGGGCGGTGGATGAGTTTGTATACAAGCGCCATGTTTATAGATTAATAGGAAAAGGGCAGCATGTTAACTGAATCATTAACCCCAGTGTTGAGTTTCTGCAACATCCCATCTTAATTCTGACATAAGAATACAATGGATTCCTAGGTAAATAATGATAAAAAGATGATCATGATCATGGTGATGATTGTGGTGATGATTGTGGTGGTATTGGTGGTGGTGGTGGTGGTGGTGAAGATTGTGGTGGTGGTAGTGGTGGTGGTGGTGGTGGTGGTGGTTGTGGTGGTGGTGGTGGTGGTGGTGTGGTGTGGTGGTGGTGGTGGTGGTGGTGGTGGTGGTGGTGGTGGTGGTGGTGGTGGTGATGGTGGTAGCGGTGCTGGCGTGGTGGTGGTGGTGTAGATGAAGTAGTTACGTTACGGTAGGTATCAGTCCATCTTGTACACTGTTTCTGGTCAGTATCTCCCTCAGATTCTCCCTCAGGATATTCTTGGTACCAGGTCCTGCTTCTGTTTGCAAAGTCAAATTAGTTTCTAAATATCTAACAGCTTACGTATATAGTTTTCTGACAATTGATAGACAGGGAGTTCAGGGATAGATCGATTCCAATACAAGCGAGGTGTGGGTGAAGCTTAGCTAGAGCTGGGCTAAACTGGAATGCCCATTACAGCGAATTCCAAGTAATTTTCCGTATTCACATAAAAATCGTTATTCAAATATTTGTATAATTATCTGATACATATTTGAATTATTCAAATATTTCAGATAAGAGCTAAACAAAAATGAAATATCATCGGTAGGCATGTAAACACTAATAAGAAATAACATTGACCCAAAAGTCAACCTGCTTCTTTGGGATAAAATCCACGTGCGTAGTTGCAATTCGAACATTTTCCTTAAAAAATGACCGTGAGCGTAATAGGGTAATTTTCTAATATATCAATTGAATTGTTCAGGCCAACAGGTATTCATATCTGGCAAAAAACTGGTAACTTTGACCTTACAGGTAAACCTGATCATTTACCATTGGTCCATAAAATCAGGAGACTACTTCGGGAATCAATGGTTACATCCAATCCACACGTTGTTAATCCTAGAAGAAAATGTGTGTGTGTTGTCACGGTTGGAATATCCATAATGCAAATTCCTATATCAGTCATGGGTAGCTCGAAACCCATAGGATCCAATGAAAAATGAAGTGCAAATAAAGTCAATATACCTGTTGGACATATCAATTTACCATGTTTCACATTGATTGGACAAAACATTTTAAAAGAACTTTATTCAATCCAATTTAAGACAATTTTATAACTTTTCATAAACATACGAATATAAGTATGCCATGTAAATATTCCTTCATATTGGTCTATTTGAAGGACTATTAGAATATTCGAATATTCGAACCAACCACTAATTGCAAGGCATTTTATGCAGGGTGTGCCTGACATTCGCACAACATGGTCAACCAGAGAAATAAACATTTGTCGGGCCTTACGTTAACCTATCTTGTGTCCACAGCGCCTCAAAATGCTCTAAATGCTACCTATATTAATTAACCCTTTAATGCTCTAGATATCTCTAAGAAGATTTCAATTCTCACTAAGTAATTGTCCATTTAGAGAAGACAACGTGTGTAAATTTGCTACAGAAAAAACCCACAACATTTCTGTTGCCACACGTTTTGTTCAGATTTATCACTAATAGGTTAATAGTCAAGAAAATCGTACTTTTTGCTTTAACAGTGTACATATGCTGGCCAAGAGAAGAAGATGTTTGAAATTTTACCACTGGAATCACTGGCTCGGTTACTGAGCCAGTCATTCCAGTGATAAATCTGTAAAAAGTATGTTTTCTTAGCCTGCTGAAGAGCACTGCTGGTACCATTTTTCAGTTTTAACCATTATCGGATTAAGCTGATAGGTGTGCATATGTAAACTTTGTAAGACATGCTTTGAGACTATTGATAGTTAAACACATCCTTGCACGATCCTATATCTGTATCTTAGTGAATTAATGCCCCGTGTGCTAACTTATGGTTTGTAATAGTAAAACAGGCCAATACTTCCTCTGCAGCTGTCTTGAGGACTGTCTATTTGCAGTCTAAGAGAAGACTATTTCTGAAAATCTACAACTGGAATGACTGGCTCGGTTACCGAGCCAGTCATTCCTGTGTTAAATTATCAAAAATTGTTTTCTCTTGGCCTGCAAATGGACACTGAATAAACAAAATTTTTAATATTCTTGACTATTAACCCTTTAATAAAAGTTAATAAACATAAAAGTTAATAAACTTTCTGTTGAATATTTCGAAACTAATTTGCCATAGGCAGCAACACCAGCAAGTAAAATTGTTTCAAAATAGTCAACAGTTTATCTGTATAGATTTTTTAAATTGAGATTCAGAGAGCTCGAGTGCAGGGACGAATTATTACAACACGGGCAATAGCATAGCTACATATGGCCATGGCATAGCTAAAGATGTATTCCTAAATTGTTTGAGGCGTATATGCTTGCATAAGGTTGCCAAGTAAACCATATGCATTGGGTAATCCATCTATTTACTGGGCCTACACATCTACTTTCTCGCCGAAATGAAATATTACGGAGCATGGCACACCTTTGAATACAGTAGCGTAAGTACGTTTATTTTGTCCGTTATGGAGAACGACTTTCAGAGAGTAGAATAGATAAATATGTCAAACGATTTAGTGACTGAACAGTATGGTAAGCGAGGACAAACATTAGATTAAGTATGTTTATTTTTTTTCTTATATAAAACGAGTTTAATAAAGTCATCCCGTAGTGATTTGACGGCCGCACAATAGGTTATAGGGTTAATAAAACTGTTGAAAGATGTTAGATAGAATAGCATGGAAAATATAGCATATGCGTTGGTTAACAAATTACTTCCATCCGTGAGTTGTAGTGTACCATATATAACCTCTGGTAACAAACAGATATAGAAGATGATGATGATGGCTGTAAGAACTCTAGCATCTGTACCCTTACGCTGGTGTTTGTCGGCTGATGACACATTAGACAGAGAGACTACAATGTGTTTAATAATATGGATGAATAGAATAGAAACACATGGTATAATACCAGATACAATGAGAAAGATAACATTTCTCAGCTCATAGTCCCCATGAAAGGTGCACAATGTAACTTTCATCCCATTTTCGATATATGTGGTGTTCCAGAACCGTGAACTATACCATATCATAAAGGCAGACGCTACCGCGATAATACACGCGCAGTACTTCATCATCAGGGCACTGGTGACTCTACTCCTGGCTGACAATGGCCACGCCATTTGATACAATCTCAACACTGTAAAGAATACAAGATGATATTCACTAGCCATTGCACTGCTCACCCATACAAAAACAAGCAAAGGACAGATAAATTCTACCTCTGGAAATACTACCATGGGAATCAAAAACGCAGCCCATCCAGTAGTAGCCAAACAAGTAAACATATCCATAACCGCTAGACTAGTGAGTATTGTAAATATCGGTGATCTGTATTTCTTAGATATGATGAAATATGTAATGATCATTATATTCATTGCAGTGCCAATAAGGAAACACAGGATTAGCGGTTCTGTTGGTATGATGCGTCTATATGGCGATGCTTGCTCCATTGAGCTGATGTTTGTTGCATTAACTATATTCATGATTGATCGTCCTCCCCCTAAATACACACCGCGATATCTGAATGATTAACCCTTTCCACTCTGATGTAACTATTCTATCTTTTATGGCGTCAATCACAAAGAAACTGGTGTACATTTTTCAGCAATTATGGTGGACGATGTTGCTGTCTCCTACAGAAACATCTTGCACAAGATTTGTTGAAAAATTAACAACAGTTCATCACTTAATTTAATTTAAAAATTAAAAATTTTGACATCAGAGTGGTACGGGTTAAGTAACATCACATTTAACCCTTTAATGACGAGATTTGGTCAAGAAACGCAAATTATTCCTTATGGAATATCCATTAACAGGCCAGGACACGACTATTTTGAAAATGTTACAAGTAGAATGGCTGGCTCCGTTAATGAACCAGTCATTCCAGTGGTAAATTTGTTAAAAAAAAGTAAATGCTTAATGTGATAAATAAGCTATCTGTATTTATGAAACTCTTTAAAAAAAGGTGACATTACGGATTTGAAACTGATCTTTGTTGAGATGGAAACCAATGCTATCTAGTTAACATATTATACGAGACAAAGTTTATATAGTGGTGCGCCGTATTTCTTGTGTTTGTATTGTATAGGAACATTCCTATTTCATGTTCTTAAACACCTTTTGAAGATACCAATCAGCCACGCAGAACAACTTGATAGAGCGATATCCCATTGTATACTGATTCTATATGATACACGATACTATCGTATGGACACAAAGTAGATACTCTATAAGATCAATGGTAGTATCTCCACCATTTATTCCGATCAGTAGCCTTTATTGTCTAAGCGTGTGCGGAATAACTCCAATGAAAATCAATGCCGACTAACAGGTAGTGAGCTATGCCTGTCTTGAGAATGTATCTTGCTAGACGTATTTCTATGAAACAATGTGTTATTTTTCTAACTATGATCCAGCAATTGAGCCATCTGACCTACCACATTCATAAATGCCAATATTTATTTGCAATTGATGTGTTTTCATATTCCTTAAACATGTATAGTTATTTATTATTGTCCGTCCGTCCGTCCGTCCGTCCGTCCGTCCGTCCGTCCGTCCGTCTGTCCGTCTGTCCGTCCGTCCGTCCGTCCGTCCGTCCGTCCGTCTGTCTGTATGTCTGTCTGTCTGTCTGAGAGAGAGAGGGAGAGAGAGGGAGGGAGGGGGGGGGGGGAGAGAGGAAGGGAGGGAGGGGGAGGGAGAGGGTAGGGAGGGAGGGAGGTAGGGATGGAGGGAGGGAGGGTGGGAGAGAGGGAGAGAGAGGGAGGGAGTGAGGGAGGGAGGGAGAAGGAGAGAGGGAGGGATCGAGAGAGAGAGAGAGCAAGAGAGCGAGAGATTACGGTACAGTGAAGTGTCAAATATGTAGGTCATAGAGTCACAAGAATGTAACACAGCCCAAATTGACACATGCAATCCACATTCCGGCGAGCTAGAGATAATTTGAGTTTTAGCTCTAATGGACACAAAGCTAAGTTTCGGCGTCACTAAAGCTATGTTTCGGCGTCACTAAAGCTAAGTTTCGGCGTCACTAAAGCTAAGTGTTGGCATCACTAAGCGCATTGGCAAAATAGAGTCTAACTGCTTAAGTCGGCCAGCACCTCATCAGAGTGTATTATAGTTAAATTTGCACTTGCTGTTTTTTCATAACCGTTAAACATGTTTATGCTGTTAGTTACTAGATACTATACGACCCATTATTTACTACATTCATTTCTGGGATCATGTTGTTAACCCTGGATAAATCAGGTTAAGCTTAAGATCTGCTTTAAACCCCCTTGTGTCAATAGAGCCCGAAAGCGCTCAAAATGCTACCTACACCAATGGACCTTTCCATTTTAGCTATGCCTCGCCCATCACTAGCTAAGCCCCACCCACACCTCGCCGTGTTAGGGATTGATCTATCCCCGAATGCCCTAGCTATCAATTTCCTGAAAACTATACAGGGAAGCTGTTGAATATGTTGTAACTAATTTGACTGGGTGCTGTTGTCATTCTACACATCGTGTAGTTGATTATGAAGTCATATGATGGGTATGTACTCTGGAAAGGTGAATTAACCCGTTAAGGCTAGATATCTCAAAGAAAATTGTGGTTCTCACTCAGTAAATGTCCATTTAGAGAAGACGATGTGTGTAAATTTGTCACAGAAATTAAAAATAATAACTTTCAGTTACCACACGTTTTGTTCAACTTGATCATTAAATGCTTAATATTCAAGAAATCCAACGTTTTGCTTTGACCGTGTACATGTGCAGGCCAAGAGAAGACGGTTTTTAACGTTTTTCCACTGGAATTACTGGCCCGGATACCGAACCAATTATTCCTGTAATAGATTTTCAAAATGTATCTTCTCTTGTCCTGCAAATGTACATCTCTCAAGAGCACAGCAGGTGCCATTTTGCAGGTTTAACCATTATAAGAGTAAACTGAAACAAGGATGGAGTGGGGTTAGTGTTGGATATGCCATTTATGTGTATGTTTTGTGGAATACGCTGTGCGAATCTTGACGAGGATGAACGTAATCAATATATATTTTATGTATTGATGATAATTTAATAAGGAATATGTCTCTTAAACTTTGGCGAAGGTGGAAAGAAGTGTTTGAAGTCTCCAAGTAGTATTAGTTTACTTAACATGTATGTATGTATAATTACTGTATTCTGTGGCTGTAGTAGTAGAACATCCTACAGATGCAATCAGTCCTTCTTCGCTTTTGCCCACTTTGTCTTGTCCGCAGCCAAAATCTTTAGCTTCCTGTGGTCCATTCTTGACTTGAGTGTACCTAATCCCGCTTTCGTGAGGTCACCTCGTAGCACGCTTAACAGATTTAGGCAATGACATCCCCTCCTGGCTCTGTATTTGCTGGCTCCAAGTAGGACGAATTCCAAGGCTATCTGTGCTGGTGTGTCTTCCGGCATTCTTAGCACATGGCCAAACATGGACCATCTTTGCTAGGCGACTTTTACAGACAGCGGCAGTGTATTACACATCTTGTATCGTGCATCGTTGAAAACTATGCTCTCTGTTATTTAACATGTCCGTGTACAATATCGTATGTGTTCACGGTGTGTTTAAAAATCAGCGTCTTTGAGCACAACGTGAAGTTAATGGGTTAGTTTATTTGTCCGCTCCTGTCAATCAGCTCTGTATCCAGTAAAGGCTGACTATCCACAACATGGCCATTTCATCTACCGTTCTGATTTACATGGGGGGTCTGCGTACACTTCACAGATGACCAGCAATATCGTATCGTTCCGTGGCTCACCTGCAGCAATGTATCGCTACAGCCCACATCCACTGGCATACATTACAGTGATTACATGCCACTCTTGAGTAAAAAGTACTGGCTCAGCTTATGGGCCATTCCAGAGTAATGACGTCATATGACTATCATAATCAGCTAGTCGACTTGCAGGATGACGTCATAATCATTATGTCATAAAATATTGTATACGGCACGTCTTTAACTCTTAATAGTCCGACACGTTGTACAAACTGTATGTATCTACTAATTAATAAACATGCTGTTGAACATTTTGAAACTAATTTGACTGGGCGCCATAGGTAGCAATTGCACCCAGTCAAGTTAGTTTCAAAATATTCAACATCTTACCTGTATCGTTCTCTGGAACGTGATAATCAGGGAGTTCAGATTTCGATCGATCCCAGCACGATCGATGTGTGGGCGGAGCTTACCTAGAGATGGGTTTGGCATAGCTAAAAATTGAACGGTCCATTACCGATCTTTATGGGCTGACTGAGCTGTTCCCTTTCAAAGATGGTGACGATAGATTACAGTTGGACAGAAAACTGATGCCTGTTTTTGGAATGGAGTTGAACACGAGAATCGGGACAATGTAGACCTAAAGCATGTGTAGCCAGGCTTTGGACAGAACCAAAATATTAACACCTGGAACGTGAATTTAAGAAATGTGTGCTTGGATAATGTGTGCTTGGATAATGTGTGCTTGGATAATGTGTGCGTGTGTGCGCTGATGGGTGTTTTAACCGTTACGTGTCACCAACCACGCCAACGTGGATTGTCTGATTATTTCAACTATTATGTGTCGCCACTTATGTCAACCTGAATTGCTATTTCAGCTTTTTTCCAATGCCATCGACTTCAATCTGAAATGTAATAGATTGTTACGTCACATCATTCACTTCAATCTAAAATGGACGGTAATAGAGTTTCGTGTGACGCGATCCAATTCAACATGAAATGAATGGAATAGACTGTTATGTGACGCCATCCACATCAAGCTGAATAGCTGACTATTACAACTGTCGCGTGTCACCATCTATTTCGACCTGACTTAGCCGATTATTCCAACTACGATGCGTCATCATCCATGTCAACGTGGATTGTAAGCTCAGCTGCTATGTAACGCCATCCACTTCAACCTTAAATATAAGAGAATGCCATGTGACGCCATCCACTTCAACCTGAAATTCAATAGACTGTCACGTGACGCCATTCGCGTCAATCTGTAATGCATTAGACTGTTATGTGATGCCATCCACCTCAACTTGAAGAGTAATAGACTGTTATGTGACGCCATCCGCTTCAGCCTGAAATGTAATAGACTATTATACGATGCCATCCACTTCAACCTGAAGTGTAATAGACTGTTATGTGACGGAATCCACTTTTGTTAAACATAATTTATTGTAATAATAGTTCAACGGGATTGGGTACAAGTTCTATCAACTTAGCTAGGCCTTCTCCCTAACATCCATAGTTCAACAGGCGTACTCATAATCTTTCTCTAGGGTTTCAACTATTTTGAGCTGGCCCTTTTATATTAAGGGGCTATTTGGTAATTTTGGCATGACAAATATTTGGAATAGTCAGAATCTCGGTTTCCTTAATTCTCATGCAAAGCTATTGAAGTATTCACTGCAGTTCAGATATGTAAATCACTGGATAAACAATCTTCAGCATAGAGATTCAAAATTGCGTTCATATGGGATAATCAAATCAGATTTTAAACAGGAAAATTACCGGATTAATACCTGCAACGTTGTACAACGCAAAGATTTCACCTTAGAATTAGTGTGCATAGCCTTCAAGATGATTTGGGGAGGAACCATCTGTGAAATTTGAAAAACGGGCAGTATTGAAAATGAAAGACATTTTCTTCTCTACTGTCAGTCCTATGATATTGACAGGCAGTTCTTATTTAATACTGTAGATACATTCACCAACTTCTCGTTTCGGAATGATGATGACAAGTTTTATTCTGTAGAAATTTGCAAGTTAGATATCTGCTATGTACACCATCAAAATTCCAGGTAATTCGGGTGGTTGTGAGACGGGTGGTTGAAAGCCAGTCCTGGGAAAGAGGATTGTTGTCTTCTGGATGGTGGTCTGGTGGTAAAGCACTCGTCTCCCAATTGCTAGGCGAAAGTTGCCATAGAATTATCAGGTTCGAACCCCACTCGGGTCGAAAAGAAATAGTAAACGGTAAAATTATATTCCAGATGGTGAATGAGCTAGATCTTAGTGTCAGTGCGTAGTCAAAGAGAGGGTTCATAGAACTAATGGTTGACAATAATAAAAACTACACACTTGCGAGTGCCTAGTGATCTAGTAGGAGGGATCTAAGAGAAACATAAAAGTTAGATAACTGCTATGTACACTATCAACATTCCAGGTAATTCGTATGGTTGTGAGACGGGTGGTTGAAAGCCAGTCCGGTGAAAGATGATTTTTGTCCCCTGGATCGTGGTCTGGTGGTAGAGCACTCGCCTCCCAATTTCTAGGCAAAAGTTGCCATAGAATTACCAGGTCCGAAGCACACTCAGGTCGAAAAAAGATTGTAAAAGGTGAAATTATATTCCAGATGATGAATGAGCTGATCCTAGTGCCAGTGCGTCGTCAAAGACAGGGTTCATAGAACAAATGCTTGACAATAATAAAAACTACATCCATACATGCGTGCCTAGTGCCTAGTGATCTGGCAGGAGGGATCTCAGAAGAATGGAAAAGTTAGATATCTGCTATGTACACCATCAAAATTCGAGGCAATTCTTGTGGTTGTGAGATGGTTGGTTGAAAGCCAGTCCGGTGAACGAGGTTTTGTGTCCCCTGGATCGTGGTCTGGTGGTAGAGCACTCGCCTCCCAATTTCTAGGCGAAAGTTGCCATAGAATTACCAGGTCCGAAGCACACTCAGGTCGAAAAAATATTGTAAAAGGTAAAATTTTATTCCAGATGATGAATGAGCTGATCCTAGTGCCAGTGCGTCGTCAAATACAGGGTTCATAGAACAAATGTTTGACAATAATAAAAACTACATCTATACATGCGTGCGTATATGTGTGTGTGTGCGAGTCCGTGTGTACGCTTGCGCATGCGTGCCTGTGTGCGTGAGTACAAAGATGGATGCAAAACGTGTATATGTACAAATGTATACTCAGTATTTAAACTTTGGACAAACTGAGGGTTTCGGTGTTTTGACAAGCGTGTCGTGGATAGTGGTCACGAACATATGGAAGGCAACCAGTCCTTAACTCTTTATTTTCAGGGACCACCAATTTGGCCACTCCAATATTCACATATATGCAAGCACAGATGGTGGGTCTGAGGAGATAAAATGTCACCACGACCAAACATTTTCAATGAGATAATCCACCTAAGCATAGAAAAACTACAGTTCCATAGCAGGTGAGTTGTGGGTGGGGGCACTATTATACCCAGAGGGGTACCTGCATGACGAGCACACATGAAATAACACAGAGGATGAGCTCATATATGATGGGACACAGACGCCTTAGGGGATAATGATCCTATAGATGTCTTACGGGGCGGGCGAGGAGTGTGTGCAAGGGTCGAGATTAACTGCAACAAATAGAAGAAATGGTGGAATTAGAATTGGACAAACAAGGTGGACTCCAGCTATCAAAGCTTCTAAAGCTACATCCTCTAGAACATTGCCCTTGACAGGGTGTGTTTAAGTGAGATATGTCTTCTTACTGAAGATCTGGTAATGCTTTCAAGTGTCTTTAATTTAAATCTCATGATGACCCATTAACAGGTCATATAGACTGATGATGCCCTAGATATGCCATTGCTAAATTAATGTAGTGATAGCAACATGAAATGTACCCCTCCCTTTCACCCGACGACTGAAGCACAGAGAATCGCAGATCAACGGAGACAAAGGGTGACTCATCTCAATCGACCAATAAGAATGACCTAACGCACATGTTGTAAAACTACATATAATGTGGCCTGCACACGCACCACAATTGGTGTTATTTAAGTGTAGGGACAATTGATACGCTTGGTACATGCACATCTGCAAGAGTTGTTATCTTACTGAATGGAGTGACTCTCGCATTATTGATTTTGGCCACAGTCCTATGAGTAGTAGATTCGTAGGTTATGAAGATGATCGAACAGCAAAGGTACTATGCTACGTTCTTCAGCGTGTAATGTTGCCCATCAACGAATCAATCAGCGAAGTTTTCGAAGACATGCAGGTATCGGACGAATAGCATGACTACTTGTAGAAGTGGCGAATTATCTACCACACCGGTAAGGCGATACTGTGTCATCAATTCGTCCAAGACACTGCCAGTCATGTGGATATGGGTGTACAAAAATGCGATCATTTAACATGCTGCACATGCAAGCCTGGACATCAGGATGAAGGGTCTGCATGTTACCATACTAGACACAACACCGTTCTTCATCACAATCGCTAGAACGGGCACACAAAGACTTCTCATTCAATCCATAACAACAGAATACCATCGCAATCACCATCAAGGATACAAAGACAGCCTATACATGGATCAGACCAGATCCCTAATTATTGAACCAACACATGAACAGTGCCATGCAGCGTACTACTGTAGGATGTGAAGTAGGAGTTGGCATATACCATTGCCAGGCGTCTCAGATTCCAAATGTACTATACTATGACACGAGCCCACAATGCTCCATGTGTAAGCTTGCCCGATATGATGGGCTCTGACACACCACTCAACATATACAGAGTCTCAGGATGCAGTATACGCCTCTTGTCTAAGCATCTGCATCTCCACTTTGACTAAATTCAGGACTAAGATAGCAGCAACTTAGGCAGGATGTATTCAGGCATCCCATATCAAGTCTGTAGATGACTGAACGTTTCACATTAGAACCAGATACGGGGCATTGAGCATCCTACACAATATGCACATGCCCAGAATCAATCGTAACTCACACAAGCGGGAATCGACACGCCCATGAATGCATTGTGTCACTGACTCGTGTCTATCAATGGAGTGAGCGGAAAAGAGGTGCATAGCATGGTCAGCCATCTCCGCAAAAATATGATCCTCGATTCATATACCAGTAGCCATAAGTTTCAAGTTGATTTGCTGAAGGCACACAGCAAGCACGATTCTGTCGTATCTCCACACTTCAGCCTCACCCCGAGCAACATGATCGTGAATGAATAGGACGTGACAAACATGGGCTATGAAAGTATGAATACGAGAAGAGTTCGCCCGGTGTCATTAACTCACATTTGCCGGATTGGTCATGCTAACTGCCAGTAGACGGTCAGGGGCTGCTGTCAGCCGAAATGTGAGAGTAAAACCGACCATAAAGTCAATAAAGATTTGCCAGAGGGACGGTCACTCATTCTATGAGATATGACTGGCTTGCCTATTGAGTTGCTAGTCATTAGTTGATAGATGATTATCCAGAAGAGAGTCCCCGCCATCAGCTGTGGCCATAGTTCATTTCACAGGTTCTGCTGTGGCAAGATAATGAACGAACTTGTCATGCCAAACCGAGTCTATAACTGCAGATTGCATGTAGAGCTATTGACTGGAGGGCACCGTGATACACCATTTCCCTTAGCTTGTTGTACTGCAGTGCCTTTTCAGCCCAGAGATTGGTGAGGCCATTCAGCATTTGAGGACATCTGAGATGCACGCCTGGCAAATGTAGACACGTTTCGTCTGAAGGATCAGTATAATTACGCGTACACATATGCTTGAGTATCCGATAGAGCATATTTTCCCCATACACACGGTTAGTAGGCATGGCCTACTGTCCTAGAGGCAATCACATATTGTTGGGCATGATGACCGAGTAAGTTCAATTCATAGCAATGGTCTTCTTCTTCTTTTCGATCGCTGGTATCACACTTAGAGAGCCGTTCTCAAGATGAAATCTGTGGTTTTCTGCAGTTCTTCCATAGGCCCATACAGATTTTCAAGAAAAGAGGTAGACAAAGGCCAGATCTCTTCTCTCAGCAGTTGATACGTACTGCAACATTGAAGTATGTGCTCTGTGGTCTGTTCTGCTTCTCCACAAGGACAAGCGGGCGATGTCGTAAGGTGGAACCGCCTGTACATGTGATGGTGTAGTCTGTTATGTCCAGTTCTGAGACGAAAAACGGTCACTTGCTCTGCCCTCGAGAGAGATGATGGTAGGCATCTTCTGATTGAGGTGTTCTATGGAGTGACTTGATGATAGTCTTCACCTCTGTATGTGTAACCATGTTTTCTGTCTGATTCTCTTCTGCACCCACCTTTGCCATCTTGTCTGCTTCCTCATTTCCTTGGACTCCACAGTGTGAGGGGATCCACTGCAATGATATCCGAAAGCATTTGATGGTTTCTAGTGCTTGTTCAAGTTGTGGAAGCTTACCTTTGGTGATAGCCTCAATGACGGAGTGGGCATCAGATAAAAAGACAATATGTGCAATAGGGTCTGCTGTTCTGCTGATGGTATTAGCTGCATGGACCCGTGCTTCGACTTCAGCTCTGTAGTGTGTGCAGTGTTTGTCTGTCGGTATTGCAGCTGACTCATGTTGTCCGTCTGGATACTGTATGTGCAGTACGGCACCTCCGCTCCTAATTGCATCTGTGGCTGATCGATCTGTGTAGATCTTTATCCATGTCTCCTGAGGGTACATTTATTCCAGAATGGCTAGGATCAGGGCCTTATTGCTCACATCACTGTGTTCATCTTTGGTTGTGAGATGAGGTACTGTGGTGCGAATAGCTATGCTCTCTAGTTTGTTTTCCCAGGGTGGAGGATCACGTGTGTGGTTTGGGTCTTCTATTTGTGCTGGCAACATTTCTCGGTGCTTCCTTTGAAGTGCGTTTGTCTCTTTCACAAAACTTGATCTTTTAACTCTTCCTGATGACATCCGTGCTTGCCTGATCTTCATCGGGTGGTTGTTGAATGATTTGAACTTTGCAGCTTGGATCAGTGCTTTGCATTCCCTTCCTTTACTAAGTGGGGGATGCCTGCTGTCTGCTCCATTTTTTCTACTGGATCCATACTCAAGGTGTGGTCGTACGGCACCTAGGTAGATGGTCTTGAGGATCCTTTCATTGGCACCCCACTTTGTTCCTGCCAGCTTCCTCATGATGTCTAGCTTTCTTCTGGCCTTTGCCTCTGCGTTCTGGATGTGCTCCTTCCATGTTAATCTGCTGTCATAGGTGACTCCCAAGTATGTCTGCTGGCCCTCGTACTCGAGTGGAGTACCGCCCAGTGTCAAATGCCAACCTTGGTTTTTGTGGACAGTGAGAATATCATGGGTGATGATTTTTCTTTGTTGATGGTAATACACCAGCGATTGGCCCAAGCTCTAATTCTGTCCAAGGCGAGCAACATTCTGTACGTGGCAGTCGTTGTGTACTCCTCGGTGCACCAGAGTACGAGGTCATCAGCATAGAGGGCTGCTTAGATCCCATTGGGCAGCTCTGCTACAATGTCATAATGAAGAGTATGAACAGAGTTGGTGATAATGTTCCGCCTTGTGGTACCCCTTGTCTCAGCAATACATTCTGTCCAGATTGTCTATCCACCAGCACCCTAGCTCTGCGATTGTGTAGGTATGACTTGGTCCATCGGAACATGTTGCCACCGATGCCTGTGCGGCGGAGCTTCACGAGGAGGCCATCCTTCCACACCTTGTCAAATGCCTTCTGCAGATCGATAAAGGCAGCTAGCATCACCTTCTTGGCTTGAAAAGTGTCCTCTATGACCTGTGCAAGTTGTGTTGTTTGATCGTCTGTGCTCCTGTGTCTTCTGAAGCCAGCCTGCTCTGAAACTATAATGTTCTCCGACTCCAGGTAGCACTGCAACCGCTGGTTGACGATGCGCTCCATAGTCTTGCGTATGCAGCTTGTAAGACTGATAGGACGGTAGCTCAGCACTTTCGTCTTGTTCTTCCCTTTTTTCAGAATAGGAGTCATTCTGGCTTCCTTCCAGCACTGTGGAACCTCTCCATTGGTCCAACTGAGATTAAAGATGTCTAGTAACTTGCGGAGAGATGCATTACCAAGGTGTTGGATCATTTCATTCGTAATGCCATCTGGCCCGGGAGATTTCTTCTTCTTCAATTGGCGGATAGCCTTCTTCAGCTAAACTAATGTCAACTTTCATTGCATCGTGAGTGTTGGTGTCTGTTCTTTCCTTTTGCTCTTTTCTAACCTCTTTTTGACGCATTCGTGGTATAGAAATGTTGCTTTCTTTTCCATATGTATTCGCAAAGGCATCTGCAGCCATCTTTCCTGACAGTGTTTGTCCATCTTCTTCAAGTGTAATCTTCTCTCCCCCGACACCCTCATCATTCAGTGCTTTAGTTAGTCTCCGTAGCTTTGTGGTATCTCTCTCTCTAAATAAAACCCTGCCGTCTTTTCCCTCCAGCTTCTTCTTTTGGCCTCCAGCTTGGTCTTTAGATACCTGGCTTTAGTTTGTTGTGGCGTGAAGTGGTTTTCATGACAGGGATAACCCTTTGCATCGTCTCTTGCCTTGTCTAGTTTATCATGTGCTGCTTGCAGTTCTGTTGTCCAGTAGGGGCGGTAATTTTTCCTGAACCCTCGAGGAATCGCTTCGTTGGCAGCCTTGAGGATACTTGAGTTAAATTCCTTGACCGCATTGTTGATGTTTCTCCCTTCTACTGCTATATTTTGGGTAAGCTCATTGGAACGAATGCCGAAGAGACTCCAATTTGCCTTTTTGTAGTTCCACCTTGGATGTTGAGGTGAACCTGTCGAAATACTTCTAGAAAGAGGGAGGAGGACTGGGCGGTGGTCGCTTCCTCCTAACTGCGATCCGACCACTCTACTGAGGTTTCTGTGAATGTCTTCTGTACAAAATGCCAAGTCCGGCACTGTTGTCGAGTGCCACCGGCGCGAGTAGAAGGTAGGCTGATCTGTGGGATCGTTGACAAGTAAAAGGTGCTTTTCATCTTGCCATGCTTTAATGTCTTCTCCTCGTTTATCAAGTGTTCTGTGTCCCCAGCTCTGAGACTGGCTATTAAAGTCTCCCGCAATGAGGAAGTGGCAGTCCGGGACCTGGATTGTGTCAAGTGAGAGATTCTTGTCATTCGGGCAGTAATAATTGACAATGTCAATCACAGAGTTGCTGGTTGTTACCTTGCTCTTGATATATTCTGCCTCTTCCATAAAGGTTTTGATCTGGCTGGCGTTTACGCTGTTTCGGACCAAGGTGATCACCCCGCCTTTCTTTCTTCCTCTTCGATCACACCGGAATATCTGGTAACCTCTGATCTTAAATGGTTTTCTTCTTGCAGGTGTGTCTCTTGGATGCAGCAGATATCAATGTTGTTTTCGTACAGGAACTGTTCGAGCTATGATTTCTTGTTGGTAACCCCTTCTACGTTTCAGTGCATGATGTTGGTACTGGGATTCTCTTTGGGTTTAGTCTTCTCTTTCGGTTGGCCGGTAGCTCTCCATCCTCGTCCCCTGGCTTCACAAGACGAGTTGATGGGCCCTCCAGTAGCTGAGGGTGGGCTACTTCGATGGTGACTGGCCAAAACGGCGCGCCCCTGTATGTAGGGCGGGTGTCTCGAGGACTCTACCTATTGGCATGGTCGACAGTCTGTTCAATCTACGCCCACTTGCTTAACTGGTGATATGACTATGTGTATGATGTATGCGTTTATTAGATCACATATGTTATAATACATAACATGTAGGTGATATACGACAACATAACACACGCACTCCCAGACTTATAAAGAAAGGACTATGAGACTTGCACCTCTTGGGTGACACCCAGCTTAGCCTGGAACAACCGTTGTCCTTTCTTCTTCGAAGACTTGGATGAGATCTCATAGCCACACCCGATACGTTCACTGATAAGAGCACGATACCTCGTCAAATCCACCAAAATTGTATATTAATTGACCAAAAGTAAGGCCGGGTGAATGGGCATTAATAATATAACTGTGACGCCTGGACCTTGCAGTAGATTGGAACATGCTGGGCAGGTGGCCTTGATCTTCGTTGCATCAGGACATTGGAAAGCATCGTGCATATTCTGCCGGCAGTTTGTCTGAAGTCGAATGATATACTTCTCGTGCCAGATTTTGCTGGCAAGAAGTTCGACAACAATGCCCAGTGCTACACGAGTTTATTACCATAATTTAAAATGTGTTCATTTGTACGGCTATTTGGTAGAGACTTGAGATATGCCTCAGACAAGATATTCCACCATCAGAGCCAGATTCTTCAGAATTGAATAGCCAGACTGCCTGCCCTTCCATGCACCTCTCACACAGTCCAAGTTAGTATGGGAGCTGTAGGTATAACCATTAACTTGCTGACTTGGTTCGTAAAGACATATATCTGTGTGTGTGCGTGTGTGCGTGCGTGCGTGCGTGCGTGCGTGCGTGCGTGCGTGCGTGCGTGCGTGCGTGCGTGCGTGCGTGCGTGCGTGCGTGCGTGCGTGCGTGTGTGTGTGTGAAGCCCACACAGAGTCGACCCTATATCTATATGTTCTACGGTTCTCGTGGCTGACAGAAATTTAGTAGATGAGCCCACTTTAATGTTACTCATCCCTAATTGATACGAGGTTTAGGACTTATTACACAATGGGTCGTCTCTAATATGGCCCGTTTACCGTTGCACTTTTATAGCATTACTTGTCTCATTAGGAAAGAAATCAACTATGCCCAGCAAAAGACTACCAGTTTACGCATCAATTTGTCCCCTCAGCTCGTTGAAGGGACGGGCATATCATTGACATTCTTGACCCTCTCCCTCAAGATAGCAATCTGAATATAGTCTGATATTGACTAACTCTGTCATATCACGAATGTTCGAACAATTGCTACTTGATCAATTGTGTTCCAAATATTGCAGAAATACACATCTCACACTACTTTACATTTCGTATAGCCAGACTGTCTGGGGAGTAGATTTCAGATACTAGCACACCTATCCAGCTCGCCAATTCATGAATATCTGTGTTGTACCTTGATTTGGCTAGACTCTGACTACACAGTCTTGCTAACCCAAACTTGTAGAGCCACACACAATCGACAGTTGATTGGTGTACCTCTAGTACACACCTGCAGATCTGCGTGTCCAAAGTCGCAGGGAAGGATAATGATAATCCAGTGTGTCTAATTATGATCGCTCCTCTTCGTTACTGTGAAAGTACCTAGTAATTTACCTGCATTGTCCATAGGGTGTCATACCATGCGTGGGTATGTGGCATGTTTTTAACGTGTGCCACGGTTCCTTATTGGAATCACTCCAAGTGTGATTTCTTCTGGTACAGTCAAATCCACCGGAAACTGTATCGCCATCTCTATGTTTCATTCAACGAAATAGTAATAATCAAAGGAGCACCTTAATGTGATCAGTGAGAAGAGCTCAGCAACCGGCTGTACGAAATGGCCGGCTAAATGCTAATGGACTTTTAAATATAAGATTCAATCAATGAGGGTACTGGGCAGGATTTGGATGATGAACCGACAACGTCTGTTTAATGACGAAACCGGTCTCTAGTTATTCCTAAATAGTAACTCCATTTCAGGGACCGTAAATCTGTATTATGGTTGGTTGTTGTATTCTATTACATTGTTCTAAGTGCTGCTGTCAGTTCTGGCATATTATTCCAATAGCAATACTAGAATTACATCGACCATCAGTCGTAAGCGTTATAGTGTCACAATGAATCTTTGCAACAAGGTGTATCGGATATAAAAAGCTGTTACTGCTTCGAACTGCGCATTTCACTCACCTCTTAACTAGGACGCTCCAGTTCTTCAAATGTTATCTCAATTCACCTTTCCAGAGTATCCATCTATTGATCTGACGTTATATGACGTCATAATCTGGTTCGTGGCGTGTAGGATGACGTCATAATCAATATGTCATAAATGATTCTATATGGCCAGGCCTTACCTCTGAATAGTCCGACAAGTTGTACGAATTGTATGTCTCTACCATTTAATGAACATGTTGTTGAATATTTTTAAAACTAATTTGGCTGAACGCTGTTACTGCTATAGACAGTAAAGGGGACCAATCAAATTAATTTCAAAATAGTCAATAGCTTACCTGTATAGATTTCTGGAAATTGATGGTCAAGGAGTTCAGAGATTGATCGATCCCAATACGAGTGGGATGTGGGGCGGGGCGTATTTAGAGATAGCTAAAATGGAACGGGGCCCAATCAAATCAATTTCAAAATAGTCAATAGCTTACCTGTATAGATTTCTGGAAATTGATAGTCAGGGAGTTCAGAGATTGATCGATCTCAATACGAGCTCGTTGTGGCGGAGCGTATCTAGATGTGGGCGGGGCATAGCTAAAATGGAACGGTTCATTGCTCAGGCCTTTCTTTTTCAAAGACGTTCTGTCCAGCACTTTGGAAATGCACAATCCCACATTCCTAGTCAACCGCTACCAGACCATGCCTCTGAAAAATCGTAGAGTCCTGAGTCGACTATTAAGCGTTCATGGCGGACATAATCACGTCATTCATGACGTAAATGTGTATGACACCAGCCTGCACGTGATGTAGTTGATTATGACGTCATATGATTGATTGATAAACATGATTCCTCTATTGTTGAGATCAGAATCAGACGTAAATTATCGACCAATGGATATCTCATAGGCCACCATTTTGCAATGCTGGATATCTCGATTCATGTGCTGTATCAAACTGATATAAACACGTGTTCAACAAAAATCAATAACACGGACTGGGCCGACTCGCCCCATTTTCCGGTTCACTGGAACCGATTCGAAGAATAACACGGCTCATTCCATGACCCTATGTATATATAGACCTGTTCAGCGAATAACAGGTCTCCATTCATGACTCTGTGGCGATTCAGACCTGGTTGATTTGATGTGACGCATCCGTACCACTGGAACTTATTACTGACATGC
>CM067359.1:1341446-1343446 GCA_034401795.1 Chaetoderma sp. LZ-2023a
AGCAAAAATTTCAATTTACTTGAAAACCTTTGACAAAGTAAAGGCATTGTTGATTAAAGTCGCCTTTTTAGCTCTTTAAGGCACGGTCGACACACGAGTGGTTAAGTGAGTCATTAAATGTAAATCGGCTATCACAGTGGCCACGTTTCACCAGACCAATAAGCACAAGCCCTCACCGGCATTACAAATACTGGTGATGAAATATTGCCAGCATAAACAGCCTGGTCATAATGTCATTATGATTGTAATGGATGAAGCAAGTTTATCGACCAATCATATGACGTCATAATCGACTACGTCACATGTAAGCTGACGTCAAAATCAATTACATAATGAATAAAGCGATTTAGTCCGTCATAAACATAAACGCCTAATAGTCTGTCACGCTGTACAAATTCTAATGTCTTTATTATTTATTAAACATTCTGTTCAATATTTTGAATCTAATTTGCCATAGGTAGCAATACCACCAGGTAAAATTGTTTCAAAATATTCAACAGTTTACCTGTATAGATTTCTGAAAATTGAGATTCAGAGAGCTCGAGTGCAGGGGTCTATTTATTACCACACGGCAAAACGTGGGTGGAGCTTAGATAGAGATTGTCACGGCATCACTAATGATGTATTCCTCAATTGTTTGAGGCGTATATGCTTGCATAAAGTTGCCCAGTATAGCATATGCATTGGGTAATCCATCTATTTACCTGGCCTGCACATCTACTTTCTCGCCGAAATGAAATATTACGGAGCATGGCACGCCTTTGAATACCGTAGTGTAAGTACATTTATTGTGTCCGTTATGGAGAACAACTTTGAAAGAGTAGAATGGATAAATCTGTCAAACTATTTAGTGACTGAACAGTACGGTAAGCGTGGACAAACATTAGATTAAGTATGTTTATTTTGTTTCTTATGGAAAACGAGTTTAATAAAGTCATCACGCAATGATTTGACGGCCACACAGTAGACTATAGGGTTAATAAAACTGTTAAAAGATGTTAAATAGAAGAGTGTGCAATATATAGCATATGCTTTGCTTAGCAAATTACTTATGTCCATGAGCGGAACTACGGAGTATATCTCCTGTGGCAACCAACACAAATAGAAGATGATGATGATGGCTGTAAGAACTCTAGCATCTGTGCCCTTATGCTGGTGTTTGTCGGCTGATGGTATATGTGACAGAGAGACTACAATGTGCTTAATGATATGTAGTAAGAGAATAGAAACACATGGTATTATACCAGATACAATGAGAAAGATAACATTTCTCAGTTCATAGTCCCCATGAAAGGCGCACAATGTAACTTTCATCCCATTTTCGATATATGTGGTGTTCCAGAACCGTGAACTATACCATATCATAAATGAAGACGCTACCGCGATAATACACGCGCAGTACTTCATCATCAAGGCACTGGTGACTCTACTTCTGGCTGACAATGGCCACGCCATTTGATACAATCTTAATACTGTAAAGAATACGAGATGATATTCACTAGCCATTACACTGCTCACCCATACAAAAACAAGCAAAGGACAGATAAATTCTATCTCTGAGAATATTACAGTTGGAAATAAAAATGCAGCAAATCCAGTAGTAGCCAAACAAGTAAACATATCCATAACCGCTAGACTAGTGAGTATTGTAAATATCGGTGATCTGTATTTCTTAGATATGATGAAATATGTAATGATCATTATATTCATTGCAGTGCCAATAAGGAAACACATGATTAGCGGTTCTGTTGGTATGGTGCGTCCATATGGCGATGCTTGCTTGATTGAGCTGATGTTTGTTGTATTGCCTATATTCATGATTGATTGCGCTCTACCTAAATACACACTGCGATATATGAATGATTAAGCCTTACCACTCTGATGTCACTATTCTATCTTTTACGGCGTCAATCACAAAGAAGCTGGTGTACATTTTCCAACAATTATGGTGGACGATGTTGCTGTCTACTACAAAAATATCTTCTGCGAAATTTGTTGAA
>CM067359.1:1343946-1391946 GCA_034401795.1 Chaetoderma sp. LZ-2023a
CAATTGGCGTATCTGCTGAGGTGTTAATATCAGAAACGTGGCGTCTAGCACGCACTCTAAATGCATTTTTTGTTTCACCAACATACTGTTTCTGGCAAAGGGCACAATTGATCAAATAGACTACATTCTCAGAATCACAATGCATATTAGTTCGGATATGATATTCATTTTTAGTTTGAAAGCTCAGGAATGTTTGTTGGTTTACAATATAGTTGTTTACTTTGCATCTATATTTGTCGCATTTAGAAACTGATCCATCGCACATGATTGGTTTATTGTGTTTAATTTGGACAGGTTCAAACTCGGGTCCGCTATGAGGTTTTAGATTTTCAAGCTCATTGATGGTGTCTGCTTTAATTTTTCGAAGAAAACGGGCTGAATAGCCTCGTGCTTTCAAAGCATCAAACAGAGTAGAGCATGCACGATTCAGATTTTGCCTGTTGCTAGAGTTTCGAAAAAATCTTATGATTTGCGATTTGATCAAACCTTTAAATGTGTGTGGAGGATGAAATGATTTTTTGTGAAGCAGCTGATGTGAGTCTGTTGGCTTAAAGAATACTTTATATTCTAATTTTCCAGAGGAATCAAATTGAGGACCCTTATAGATCGTGACATCTAAAAAGTCAACCGATGTTCCACTAATAGTAGCTTTTAGCTTGATGTTTGAATCTTGGTTATTTAAAATGCGAAAAAATTCCCAAAAGTCTTCTTCTGAATGTTGCCAAACTATGAAGATGTCATCTAGATATCTGAGGTAAAGAAGAGGCTTTTTGGTTGATTTGTTCAGTGCCTCCACTTCCCACTCCGCAACATAAATCGTGGCAAAATTTGGGCTGAATCGTTTACCCATTGCGCATCCACAGATTTGAAGGTAATTTTCACCATTAAATTGGAAATCGTTTCCTTTAAGACTTAGCTCTAATAATTTTAGAATTTCCGTGTCTGGTCGATCTGGAACAGGAAATTTGACAAAAGAATTCTTAATAGCATTGACTCCAGCATCAATATCTATATTGGTATACATAGCATCTATGTCTAATGTGACTAAATATGCATCTTTCGGAACTGACAATTTGGATAACTTTGAAAGAAAGTGTTCAGTGTTCTTGAGAAAGCTCTTGTGTCTATTAGCAATGGGCTTTAAATAGTAATCAATATATTCTGAAATGCCATAAGACTCACTGCCACAGTCTGAAATGATGGGTCGTCCAGGAGGTGTCAATGGATCTAACCAGGTGCTGATAGGTTTATGGATTTTAGGCAAGATATAAAATGTCCGATTTTGTGGATTATTCTCACCTAGCAGATACTTTAGCTGTTTCTTATCGATGTACTTATCTGTATGCAATGAATTAAGTATTTCAATGAAATTTTGTCGGTTTTGAGGCCAAATTAAATTATCAAGTTTTCTGTAATGCCTGGTGTTAGTTAACTGCCTTTCGGCCTCGCGGATGTAGTTTTCTCTAGACATAATCACAGTTGCTGATCCTTTATCGGCTGGTTTTATAATAATATTTTGATTTCTACGTAATTTGTTGATAGCCTGTTGTTCGAGAAATGAAAGGTTTTGCTTATTGTTTGTAACTGGCAATGATCTGGCTATACCAGCAACCGTTTTTATGGTTGCTTTAACATTGTCATCAACTAGCCTATCTGGAGGGTCCCAACCGGATTTTCCAGTGAATGGTTTTGACTCTCCATTTAAATTTCGAAAATGATGGGCTATTTTTACTGAATGACCAAAATTAGCTACTTCAATAAGACCTGTGTCTAAAAGCAAATCTAATCCTGTTTTTGGTTTTGGAGTTGGTATAAAAGTAAGACCACGATCGAGAATTGATTTTTCAGATGGTGAGAGATCATAGTCAGCTGCTAAATTGACAAGGTTTGTTCCTAATCCTATGTTAGGGGAGCTATTGCCTTGACCCACATTTAGTTTAAACTAAGTACCGTCAACCAATGGTTATAAATACAATTAGCTGTTTCTTTCGTCCAATGGATTCTATCCTTCTCAACATGAAAATTCGCATCAGAAATTTTGGGGATGACCTTATCAACGTGGCAGTTGGACCTTGCTGATTCGTTGATACGCTTGAGACAGTACCTTTGCCTGTCTGACAAGCTATCAGAGAAGTTAATCTCAGCAAAGTGCAACTCCGCATTAGGGAAGGTGTTTTTAAATTCACGAGCCATGAACCGTAAATGGCTTGAGGCTTTGGTTGGATGCTCATTTTTGGAGTTGATGCCAATATTCAAGATGATCTTCTCCGGGCTAGGGCCATCCTGGTGTCGCATAGCCATTGTTCTGAAATGTGATAATGCGGCACCAGGATAGCACTCAACCTGGATGTCAGGATGGACATCTAAATCAATTCGGGCTAGATTAGAGGACCCTATCATCAGAATCTTTTTGGTGATTCTGGGGATCCTCCACAGGCCCTTGCTATGCGATTGATGACGGTACTTAGCAAACTTCCTGTCAGACAGGTTACTATTATTCTCCATAGGAGGGAGAGGAGGTGGAGACAGAAGAAGAGGAGCAGAAGAAGGTGCGTGAGGAGAAGAGAGATGAAGCGTAGGAGGAAGAGGAGGAGGAGGGATGGAGAGAGGAGATGCAAGAGGAGAAGATTGAGTATGAGGAGCAAGAGGCGGGATTGAGAGAGGAGATGCATAAAGAGAAGAAGGTTGAGGAGGAAGAGGAGGAGGCGGGATTGAGAGAGGAGATGCATGAAGAGAAGAAGTTTGAGGAGGAAGAGGAGGAGGCGGGATTGAGAGAGGAGAAGGAGGAAGAGGAGAAGATCGCATGCACGAACGGACGCACGAATGCATGCACGCACACACCCAGGCACTAACGAATCAATTGATGTCTGGGAGGCACAGACCAGTAAACCAATAGAGAGGCCAAGGACAGGTGACAGGATGAGTGAACAGATAGGTGGATGAACGAACGAATGAATGAATGAATAAACGCACATACGCCCGCACGGACGCCCGCCCGAACGAACGAACGAACGAACGAACGAACGAACGAAACGAACGAACGAACGAACGAACGAACGAACGAACGAACGAACGAACGCATGGACGAACGAACGAACGAACGAACGAACGAACGAACGAACGAACGAACGAACGAACGAACGAACGAACGAACGAACGAACGAACGAACGAACGAACGAACGAACGAACGAACGAACGAACGAACGAACGAACGAACGAACGAACGAACGAACGAACGAACGAACGAACGAACGAACGAACGAACGAACGAACGAACGAACGAACGAACGAACGAACGAACGAACGAACGAACGAACGAACGAACGAACGAACGAACGCATGGACGAACGAACGAACGAACGAACGCATGGACGATTGCACGCATGGACGACCGTGCAAACGAAATATCAGCTACCAACAGACCAATTCCGACAGTGTATTTGTACATGTAAACAGTTTAAAATTGTTTGATTTGGGACAAATATGGAGGCCTGGCACAAGCAAGTCCGTCTTTACATTGAAAAATAACGCATTGGCACAGGAATTTAATTACAAATTTCTTTGCCTAAATTTGTCCTATCGAGACCAAGTTTAGATTTACTTAGAGTGGTCCCCCCTTGAGATTAGTTGGGGTAAAGTGAATTAATCAGTAGGTCGCTTTAACAGGTAAAGGCTGGGATTGATCCTACATTATAGAGAAATCAGACACACGAATGCACACACATACACATACGCACGTACATACGCACGTACATACGCACGTACATACGCACGCACGCACGCACGCACGCACGCACGCACGCACGCACGCACGCACGCACGCACGCACGCACGCACCTGAACGAATGCACGCAATAATACATGCACACAGTAATACATACACGAATGCACGCAATAATGCATGCATGAACGCATGCACGAACGGACGCACGAATGCATGCACGCACACACCCAGGCACTAATGTACTCACGAATTAATGCACCCACACCCACATACACACGCACACATACACCCACGCAAGTATAGATGCACACACGCACGGATGTACGAGCACACACCCATACACACATACGAACAAACGCCCGGACGCACGAACGAACGAACGAACGAACGAACGAACGAACGCACGCACGAACGCACGCACGCACGCACGCACGCACGCACGCACGCACGAACGCACGCACGCACGCACGCACACACTTTTGCAGACACAAAATTAAAAGATGTCCTACGGATATGATTTCATGTTGCCCCACCATTGATTTTGGTTGGGATTAGATTTATTTAAGAATAGGTAGGGAGGGATGAAACCTTGTCATTGTTATCAGGAACCATAAGGTCTAACTTTGATCTTACTAGCAAATCTTTCAGGTTTGGATTTCTATTGTAAGCTATTACTGGTCGTGCTTTGATCGGTTCCTTTAATTTAGATTGCAACTGTGAATATTCGTCTTTCATGGTTTTCGCTAATTCAACATTACGTCTATTGTATATGAGTTGAAATGGGATAATTTTGTTCTTTTGCGATATTCCCGAATCTACATTTATTCCAAATGGTGCTTTTGTTTGGAGTGTTCTAATCCAATGGCCCTCTCGGATTTTGCGAAACGAACTCGTTTCTTCCTCACTATCGAAGGTCGGAATCTGTTCTATTGGCATGATTTCAAAATGATGTTCAACTGAATGATCAGGAAGTTGGAAATGTTGAGCAATTGGCGTATCTGCTGAGGTGTTAATATCAGAAACGTGGCGTCTAGCACGCACTCTAAATGCATTTTTTGTTTCACCAACATACTGTTTCTGGCAAAGGGCACAATTGATCAAATAGACTACATTCTCAGAATCACAATGCATATTAGTTCGGATATGATATTCATTTTTAGTTTGAAAGCTCAGGAATGTTTGTTGGTTTACAATATAGTTGTTTACTTTGCATCTATTTTTGTCGCATTTAGAAACTGATCCATCGCACATGATTGGTTTATTGTGTTTAATTTGGACAGGCTCAAACTCGGGTCCGCTATGAGGTTTTAGATTTTCAAGCTCATTGATGGTGTCTGCTTTAATTTTTCGAAGAAAACGGGCTGAATAGCCTCGTGCTTTCAAAGCATCAAACAGAGTAGAGCATGCACTATTCAGATTTTGCCTGTTACTAGAGTTTCGAAAAAATCTTATGATTTGCGATTTGATCAAACCTTTAAATGTGTGTGGAGGATGAAATGATTTTTTGTGAAGCAGCTGATGTGAGTCTGTTGGCTTAAAGAATACTTTATATTCTAATTTTCCGGAGGAATCAAATTGAGAACCCTTATAGATCGTGACATCTAAAAAGTCAACCGATGTTCCACTAATAGTAGCTTTTAGCTTGATGTTTGAATCTTGGTTATTTAAAATGCGAAAAAATTCCCAAAAGTCTTCTTCTGAATGTTGCCAAACTATGAAGATGTCATCTAGATATCTGAGGTAAAGAAGAGGCTTTTTGGTTGATTTGTTCAGTGCCTCCTCTTCCCACTCCGCAACATAAATCGTGGCAAAATTTGGGCTGAATCGTTTACCCATTGCGCATCCACAGATTTGAAGGTAATTTTCACCATTAAATTGGAAATCGTTTCCTTTAAGACTTAGCTCTAATAATTTTAGAATTTCCGTGTCTGGTCGATCTGGATCAGGAAATTTGACAAAAGAATTCTTAATAGCATTGACTCCAGCATCAATATCTATATTGGTATACATAGCATCTATGTCTAATGTGACTAAATATGCATCTTTCGGAACTGACAATTTGGATAACTTTGAAAGAAAGTGTTCTGTGTTCTTGAGAAAGCTCTTGTGTCTATTAGCAATGGGCTTTAAATAGTAATCAATATATTCTGAAATGCCATAAGACTCACTGCCACAGTCTGAAATGTCTGTCTGTCTGTCTGTCTGTCTGTCTGTCTGTCTGTCTGTCTGTCTGTCTGTCTGTCTGTCTGTCTGTCTGTCTGTCTGTCTGTCTGTCTGTCTGTCTGTCTGTCTGTCTGTCTGTCTGTCTGTCTGTCTGTCTGTCTGTCTGTCTGTCTGTCTGTCTGTCTGTCTGTCTGTCTGTCTGTCTGTCTGTCTGTCTGTCTGTCTGTCTGTCTGTCTGTCTGTCTGTCTGTCTGTCTGTCTGTCTGTCTGTCTGTCTGTCTGTCTGTCTGTCTGTCTGTCTGTCTGTCTGTCTGTCTGTCTGTCTGTCTGTCTGTCTGTCTGTCTGTCTGTCTGTCTGTCTGTCTGTCTGTCTGTCTGTCTGTCTGTCTGTCTGTCTGTCTGTCTGTCTGTCTGTCTGTCTGTCTGTCTGTCTGTCTGTCTGTCTGTCTGTCTGTCTGTCTGTCTGTCTGTCTGTCTGTCTGTCTGTCTGTCTGTCTGTCTGTCTGTCTGTCTGTCTGTCTGTCTGTCTGTCTGTCTGTCTGTCTGTCTGTCTGTCTGTCTGTCTGTCTGTCTGTCTGTCTGTCTGTCTGTCTGTATGTCTGTCTGTCTGTCTGTCTGTCTGTCTGTCTGTCTGTCTGTCTGTCTGTCTGTCTGTCTGTCTGTCTGTCTGTCTGTCTGTCTGTCTGTCTGTCTGGACTTACTCAGGACTGTGTGTGAGAGAGAGAGAGAGAGAGAGAGAGAGAGAGAGAGAGAGAGAGAGAGAGGGAGGGAGGGAGGGAGGGAGAGAGAGAGAAAGAGGGATGGAGAGGGATGGGAGAAGTGGGAGAGGGAAAGGGAGAGTGAGATGGAAAGAGGGAGAGAGGGTGAGTGAGAGGGGAGGGGGAGATGGGAGAGGAGAAAGGGGAGGGGGAGGGGGGCGGGGGAGGGGGTGTGGGGGAGATGGGGAGGGAGGGAGGGAGGGAGATTAAGGTACAGTCAAATGTCAAATATATAGAGCATAGTGTCACAAGAAGGGAGCACACATACAACCACATTCTGGCGGGCTAGAGATAATTTGAGTTTTAGCTCTAAGGGACAGAAAGCTAAGTTTCGGCGTCACTAAAGCTATGTTTTGGCGTCTCTAAAGCTAAGTTTCGGCATCACTAAGCGCATTGGCAAAATAGAGTATAACGGCGTAAGGCGGCCAGTACCTCATCAGAGTGTATTAAAGTTAAATTTGCACTTGCTGTGTTTTCATAATCGTTAAACATGTATATGCTGTTAGTTACTAGATACTAACGACCCGTTATTATACGACCCGTTATTTACTACCTTCATTTATGTGATTATGTTGTTAACCATGGGTAAATCGGGTTAAGCTTAAGATGTGCTTTAAACCCTCCTGTGTCAATAGCGCCTCAAAACGCTAAAATGCTACCTACACCAATGGACCTTTCCATTTTTAGCTATGCCCCGCCCATCACTAGCTAAGCCCCACCCACACCTCGCCGTGTTAGGATTGATCGATCCCCGAATGTCCTAGCTATCAATTTCCTGAAAACTATACAGGGAAGCTGTTGCATATTTTGTAACTAATTTGACTGGGTGCTGTTGTCATTCTACACATCGCGTAGTTGATTATGACGTCATATGATGGGTGGGTACTCTGGAAAGGTGAATTAACCCGTTAAGGCTCTAGATATCTCAAATAAAATTGCACTTCCCACTCAGTAAATGTCCATTTAGAGAAGGCAATGTGTGTAAATTTGTCACAGAAATTAAAAATAATAACTTTCCGTTACCACACGTTTTGTTCAGCTTGATCATTAACTGCTTACTATTCAAGAAATCCAACTTTTTGCTTTGACCGTGTACATGTGCAGGCAAAGAGAAGTTACAGAACCAGTTATTCCAGTGATAGATTTTCAAAATGTATCTTCTCTTGGCCTGCAAATGTACATCACTTGAGAGCACTGCAGGTGCAATTTTGCAGGTTTAACCATTATAAGATTAACCTGAAACAAGTGGGGTTAGGCGACAGAGAAGCTGGCTAAGGAGCATATGCACCAAAATGAGGCATGTAGGCGGCAGCCCAAGGCTCGTGCTGCTCAAAATATTGGAGAGGGTGATACATGTCTCGATGAGTCCTATTAGGCTGTAAGACTCTCCGAGCTGACACATGACTATGAGGCGCCAGCTGGGCAGAAGGCTGAAGACGCCATAGTAGTAGTGCTTGGAGCTGTGACTGTGACAACAACAATTGTGCTCTACTCACGCTCAAGGTAAATAACCCCATTCTGCGATAGGTAAACCTTTGTATAGTCCAAGTAACGCACTCACTTCCATGGAGGGTGTAACCACTGCGATGCTTTCAATATATGGCTGAGCTGGTTATCATGATTAGGTGCGATATGTCTACCACCGAGGTGACACTGACCCTTAGCGCTATCTTTGTTTTCTCTCAGTAGAGGCAGACATGAGCCAGGTCACATACCTCACTGAGAACCTCGCTTCCGGCCACCACAAGCAACTCTGGCGTGGAGCTGCTGGTGCGCGCTATCTCTCTCTCTCTCTCTCTCTCTCTCTCTCTCTCTCTCTCTCTCTCACCATGTGTGAGATCTGCTGTTTCGATTCCACTTGCTTCAGCTCTTGATCATTCTCATCATGCCAGTCATGAAGTCGTGTAGTGATCATTCTCAATTTGTCGAGATAATATGTGTAACAATGGATGATTAGCTTGTCATGCATCATGGCTGGATTCATGTTTGTGTTCTAGAGGATGGAGAAGAATCTACAGCCACAGGCATGCCTATGCATGGTGCATACATGTTTATGTCTGGCTATAGGCTGAATTCTGTGAAGCCATCATTGCACCCTGTGGCATAGTACCATTTTCTCGTTACATTGAATCTAAATCCATGAGCCAGTGGAGCCAGGAACTGGCACTCATCGTCTGAGTTACTCTGCATGATCTCCCACCTGCTCACAACATGTGGGCACTCTACATCCTCCGCTGCTGTGTTCCAGAGCTTGAACTTCTGAGTCATGCTCCGAATTTTGTGAATCTGTCCCAAAATCACGAAGTCGAAGTACTTCCAAACCGTGGAGAGAAGATTCTCAGCTTTAATTCGATATACAGTATGTAACACGCAGCAACACAAAGTTTGCCTTGAATAACGTGACTTTTTCTGTTGAACTGAGTTTGACCTAGCTCACGAGGCGTACGCCTCTGTAGAATGGCTCTCTATGAGCTCAGTAACGTTATGAACTGTAATGCACATAGCTTCACACAGCATTGCATGTATCGCGAAATTACCTGAGGTTGGCCGTGAGCCACGTGCAGTACAGTAAATACAATTTCTAAGGCTAAATCATATAATGTCCATAACGCATTTCGTGGTTTAGGCTTTGTCGTCGACTAATGTATCAAGGTGTCAATGGTGTAGAGCGAGTTGAATTAATACTGCTGATTATATGGAGGAGATTTTCATTTGAAAAGTGGTGCTCTCCGAGAAAACAACGACATTCAGCCAAATAGTTTTCAAAATATTCGATAGATTTCGCTATTATATATGAGCCTAGACTAGGGCCTTGTTCTCAGTAGAGACTTAATCAGGAATAACGCCATACTGATGTATGGCGTTATTCTTGATTAACTCGCTTGTGAGAACACGGCCTACGAGGCATGGCAATTGGTTTTATGGGGTTAGGTCTATTCTAAAGAGCAAGAGATCAACACTACGATTCATAATTGTCCAGCCTATGATGTTTTGTGAGTGGGAGTTCATGCGATTAGCGGTATGATATCCTTTACAGTGCTTCTATCAACACTACGCTCGCTACAATAACAACATTAGTTGATAACGTGTGTATCGGCGTATTTGGACACCAAATAACGACCTAAGCAACGGCACACTTACACGAGGTCAATATCAAGGAAGATTGTGGAATGGCGGCTATTTCGTCTCGTAATGATTAGAAACCGCGATATATTCCAGTAGTCTGTTAACCCTTCAATCCTGAAATGTGTTCGAAGATTTTTAATTTTCTCATATAAAATGTCCATTTGCAGACCAAGAGAAGACTATTTTTGAAAATGTACCACTGGAAAGCCTGGCTCGGTTAGCCAGTCATTCCGTGGTAAATTTTCAAAAATAGTCTTCTAGTGGTCTGCAAATGGACATTTCTCAAGACCACTGCAGAAGACGTTTTGGCTGATATGAGCGTTCCAGAGTTAAGCGTGCATCAGTAACTGTCAGCAGTTTCATAATTTTAAAATAGCTAGCGTGACGTGGATTCAGGCATATAGTAGTAGCCTATTGCAGCGGAATTGTAGATAGTAATCGATTGAAAACGATTGTGTGCTTAAGACTTGTGGTGCAACTATCAGCCATCTTACAAAGCCACAGTCATTTGGTCCAGCAAGCGATCTACCGCCGCTAAATGCGTTCTATTAAATGTGCATATTCACAGCAGAATGGTTCAAAATAAAATTGTTAAAATTATATACTTTTAGATGATTAAATTGCGTGCCTAGATGTAATGAAACGAACCAAATTTTAGCATATGATGATTTCATTACGTATAAATTGATATAATATTTTAAGATGTCAAATTGAATTAGATGCACGAGCCCCTAATTCAAATTCACAACTAAACCTACGAAATTGATTTATATGGAGTGAACTCGTCATATGTTAAGATTTATTTCGTTTCATTACATTGAGGTACACAGTTTAAGCCTCTAAAAGTATATAGTTTCAAGAATTTTATTTTCAAGAATTTTGGTGTGAATATGCACCTTTAAGCGATCGCCTTTCTTTAGTGACCACTTGCATAGTCCATTCAATAGACAGGTTTCACTTCCTATTAAATTATTGTCAAGGACGCTAGATGGTAGTAGCGTGGTCTTCTCCGAGCGAATAACTCTGAGTTATTCATTAATTGTCTAAATGCTGCAAGCCATCAGACCATAATTTGAATGTGCAATAACTCTGGACCTGATGAATATTTTGAAAACAATATGACTGAAAGCTGTTGTAGGCTACGCCACCAACAACTTTCAGTCACATTCTGTTCTAAGCATTCAGCAGTTCCCGTGTTAAACACCTGTGGAAAATTAGTATGTAGACATTCAGCAGCCAGACAGTTAGGACCACCGGTCTGACGAGTCTCCCAGATAACGCAGTGTACTGGGCCGATGATGAGCCAATACTGTTCAGTATCGGCACGGTATCGATCCAGCATCGGCCCAGTATACTGCGTTGCCAAGGCTATGTCTTGTGGATCTACCAGCCTCTTTAACATGGCCTCTATCACGATAACGCGGGTTACTGGCCGCGCAATTTGCAAATAACTGACCGTGTTGCCAGGTATTGGCCCGGCGCGAGCCTAGTAACCTGCGTTACAGGGGCAATATGCGTGTCACTTGACAGCGGTCTTCAAGTTGTACATCCAAACAAGAACCCGTGTCACTGGCCAGTTCTTGGTGATCCTACGGTGGTCGTTGTTGACAGGTTTAACGAACTGTGCATTTAATTAGCGTGTGTTGATCTATGTTGCGTGTGTGTGTGCGTTATGCGTAAACTGCAATCAATTATTCACCATATGAGTGCATATTAAATGATTGACGATAGACAGAGACGGCAGAAAACTTACACCGAGCTACACCAAAGCATATTAATTAGAAAATCGCAGACGGGTACCTTTTCAATAGACTGATATTAATTTGTCGAAATGTCATAGTTATATGACAACATTTAATATGTCTATTCTGTATTGGATTGCCATTATTGGTAAGTACGCGCGCACGCACGCACTTGTCTTATAGACTAGTGCCACTATATATGTGGACTATATGTCCTGTGCCAAAGGTAAGCTAATCTCCAGAAGGATGTAGACGTAGTTTCATTATTTCCAGCGCCGTTATCGCATGGATACAGTTACTGGGATGAGATGGCCTGTCGCGATGCTATGTTTGCAAACTACAGCGAAAAGATTCGCCCTGTCCTGGACCAATCCAATATCGTGGCTGTGGCTTTTACGTTCGAACTCCTCAATATTGAAGCATTGGTAAGCTTATCATAGGACATATTAACCCTTTGCACGGTGATTTCCTGGAAACTCCTCTAATAACGCAGTTTACTGGGCCGATGCTGGGCCGATACCGGGCCGATACTGCAAGTATCGGCACGGTATCGGCCCAGCATCGGCCCAGTAAACTGCGTTACCGGGGCAGTTGCCTGAATTAGTAATATTTTTATACAGGTAAGCTGCTGGATATTTTGAAAATAGTTTGACAGAATGCTGTTACTGGCAGCGTTTGCTACATAAAAAAGCAATTACAAATGATGACGTCCTAAACACACACTTCTGACGTAATACACGCGACATACTACACGTCCGGGTCCATAACATGTGCATGACGCCATGGGCCGAACATAGGACGCAGGGCGCCCTGTGGAAAGTTTCTGAAAATCTTACCTAGAACCTTCGGAACTGCCGCTAGGATGGCGAGAATGCTACGAACCTGGTTCGACCGTAACGCTGCTGTGGGCCCCTGAGGTCAGAGGGTTGTAGGATTTGGCCACATCAGTCTTCTACAGTACAACTCAGAAATAAGTACACTTGTTTGAAACACAATATAAAGAAGATACTGTTGTATATTTTGAACATAATTTGATTGGAAGGTCTTCCAATCGAATTATTATCCAAAATGTTCTACAACCTTTTTTTACATCGTGTCCAAAATTGTTTCCTTTTGAAAACATGTTGACTACTTTATGAGTTATACTATATGTGCGGCATGTATCCTTGTAGCTTGAAGTTATGCAGGGGCGCCAAAATTAAGACATACAATAATTTTGGTGTCACTTTTGGGGGACCTGGAAATGTGGGGGCCCTGTGCAAATGTACGTGTTGCACTGCCTTAATTTCGGCCCAGGAGCCGTATTCGCGAAGAGAGCGTAAATAAATGCGTCACTGTAATGCGTGTCACATAGGCCGCTTATTGACGTAGTACGCGTCAACAGCTGCGAAAATGTGCGACGCGGAATACTGAATAGGCTCGCTACCATCAACTCAAAATTTAGTATGTAAGCTCAACACTAATAAATAAATACATGTATAAATAATATTCATTCGGACGTTCTATCGAGTCCGACTAACCTAACATATAACTTGGGAAAACGTGACTTGAGTGCAGAGCAGTGTCCAGGCCCTTCAAGTGCAGTCGTTGTCACGCAATGACGTATCGCTCTACCTTATTTGCCAAATTGTTTCGGATTCACGTTCAGCACACTGTGGGTACTTTGAATGCAGAAATAGGAAACGTATTCCTCAAATATTTTTTTTTAAACGGCTGCTATAGCTTCACATTAAATAACACGTATTATTATACACCTGCATATATTAACCAATGAAATGACTGCAATACTACCACGTGGCCGTCCAATATAAAAGGTTATTGGACTCTCGAGGCTATTTGCTACGTCATAATAAGTTTACGTTACCGTGGTTTATGAAGGCATTTCTATAGGAATTGTTACAGTTCAGCTCCGTTCAGTTCATTACGTAAATCCCTCATGTAAGCAGGAGCACCTCGCAAAGGAGTATTAATATATTAATATATGAGGCCAACTCGTGCATGCACCGGTTTATTTATTGTTGTAGTTGTATGTGACATGTACCAGATATACCAGTCACTCTCGGTATTGATATTGTTCCTTTCACCAGTTAGGAGTGTTCGAAAATTGTTCAACGTGAAGCAGTACTGATGAATCATCTTCTCTATTGAGTAGACACACTGACACGTGCGCTCTGACATGCATAGATGTGACGATGGATTCATAAGGAATGCAGTTAGAATGCTGTTATCTTCCCAGACATGCTCAGTATGTGCAACACACATCGGGCATTGGCTACGCTGTAGTAGGTCCCGGTACTTGTTCCGAATCACTGCTAACGGTTGACAAACTGTCAGGAAATGGTGATGGTCTTCTGATCCATTGTTTCATAGTGGGCAATCAGGTTTTCTCATACCGCGACTATATTTAGTCATGTTGCACTGCAGGGTATAGCAGTTGGTCAGCAAGCGCAGCCGTACTGGTAATGTGCGTATATCGAGTGGAGCATTACGTCATAATAATATTACTCAACGTGGTATTAGGATTCAGATTCAGATTCAGATTATTTATTAGCACAACATCTTTTACACGAAGATATAGCCAAACATGAAGGTTACACAGACATTATACAGATTACAAGACACACAGTACGAATAGTGAACAATTGTGATATAAAAAGAAAATGCTAATATATTAAATAATTAAATAAGTATATGTAGTCTGCGGTTTGATTGACAGACTAATATTATGCTAAGACATTTGTTACTGGTGGACCGACGCTTAGCGTATCTTAATGGGGCATTTTGACACATAGTTCAATACCGCTTTACAAATCTCAGTGCCACCCCACCCCTTATTATACGACTTCACGAATAACCATTGTTCATCTAAGCTATTACGTCATAAATGAATTGCTAACTCTATCGTTCGCTCTGTACATTTGGTAAATAGTAAATTCAACGAGGAGGTTGCTTTGAATCGTTTATTTTCAAATTATTTCAATATATAGTGCAATATAGATTTTTTATTGAACTTGACGCCATCGACGGATTTTTAAACACAACGTGGACTCGTACAATAGAAATCCATATTGTTCTCAGAAATGTTAAATAACCTAATAATATTCACAAAAATTCAGCTAAATGCAAATTCAATTTATAAAATCCATTATATCCGACTAAAATTCGAGACCACGTCAAAACGCTGTAAATAATGACGTACGCCTTGTAGTTGGAGGGCATAAGGTACACCCGATTTTATGGATGAGCGTAAGCTACACACTTTTCGTGAATACCGACTTACGCCACGTCGGGGCCTACGCCCTAGTTACGCATTTTATAGGGCGTAAGCCCTCTTCGTGAATACGGCCCCGATGACGCCATTCTTAACGCGCTATATTTTTGGTATTTTGAATTTTGAAACTAATTTAATTTGAAGCCGTTTAATAGAGGGAGCCGTTTAAACCCCTGCCAAAATTGTTCGCCGGCTTGAATCAGTTTTAACACGTTAAATCATGAATTCCCAGAATCTGAATTTCAAGGTATCTATTTTGGCACTAATTTTTAAACAACACAAAGAGAAATTAGTTTCAAAATGTAAAAGAGAATATTTATTAAATTGTAAATTCACAAACAAATACAAATCAGGCGGTTAACTCTTTCGTGGCTAAATTTGCTGAAGAAAATTAAAATATTTGCTTGTTGAATGTCCATTTTCAGGCCAAGAGAAGACTATTTTTGAAAATTTACTACTGGAATGACTGACTCGGTTATGGAATTTCAAAAGTATTCTTCTCTTAAACTGTAAATTGGCATTCCTCAATAGCATTACAGAGTCCGGTTTGGGCCGGCTTCGTCAAGAAATGCTTAATGTCGGATTTTCCACTTCGCGACGGACATGCGTCAGTAGATTGTGACGTCGGCTAACAAGTGATGTATTTTGACTATGACGTCACGGGATGGGCAAATAAGATGTCTCCGTTATCTTTAAATTCCTCAACAGTTTTTTTCTTAATCAACATTTCTTTTGTAATGCTGTCTTACGTAGGAGAAACCTGCGGTTCATTGTTGAACAACTTAAATGTATAATTGTCCAGTGTCCGAGAGCAGAAAGCAGGCATAAGTTTACGTTAGACGCAGTGGCGTCGTGCCCAAGGTGCACGGGGAAGCCCGGGCTGCCCCACCCCCCACCCTCATATTTTTTTTCTTTAATTTGTCTATTAAACAGCGGCGGTGTGATCGTGAAACAGCTAAATATACAATAGCATGTGGAGGGGTTGTGAGGGGGAGGGGGTGTGAGGTAACTTCGCATCATCAAATGTAATGTCACTTGTGTAAGGTACAACCCATGATATGGTTGCTCCATTAACGAATAATGATTTACGTAATGGATTATTTATAATGTGCGACACGTAGCTTCATCAAGGAAAATGAGTTCACCAGACCGAAACCAATAATTGTACTATGTCAGCGCATCCCGTTTGCATTAGACAGGGCCTATAGATCTATGTGAGAATTAGCCGTTGGGCTAGAATTAAAACTCTGCAAACGTAGACCTACATGAGAACATGGCATGTCTTCGGTGACCAATGAGCATGTAATGGCACTCCTGCGACTGTGAGTCTGCCGGTGCAAGTGTGTTACTGGGTGCGTGGGAATATGGGATGGATGCACATGCTGTATTCTGACAACTGACCCAGCCTGTTTCTCGCGCTATTCCATCACAACTCAGCATCTGTATTATGCTTTCAGGTTATGACTTTTTAACTTTCACATTACCACTGGTAATAAGAAAGTTAAGAAAGTCATAATCTCAAAGCACAATACTGATGCTCAATAATCGCTCTTTTTTCCCGGGGGACGACCCCCGGACGCCCCCTCCCCCTGCTTCCATGGAGGGGTCACCCCTCCTACCCAACCCCAATGGGCTCCCCCGACTTTTAGGTTCGCACGACGCCCCTGGTCAGACGTATCTCTGGAGCTTAAGCTGTGATTCCTGCCGCGTGGTGGGGGTGCGACGCGGTCACCGCGCCGCGAGTGTTGTTTCCATTTCACCATGATCCCATAGTGCACGCGGGCGGCGGGCATCACATGCAGCATAGGCGTGCAAAAGTAATCCGATTCCGCGAGCGGTGAAATGAACGCGCGTCAAAAAATCGGCCTCTGCTCGATTTCCTCGGAGCGTCGCGTTCACGCACGCCCCAGCCGCGCGTGGAACGCTTGGTATGGAAACACTTCATTGAAATAACTTTAGTTCCGAAGAAGCGGCGATCGCGTGCGGCTGGCGGCACTCGGAAACCGCGTGTAATGGAAACACGACAAGTAAATTATCTCGCAAAGCGGACGTCTGAGTCACGCGTGCCAGCTATAGTAGAGGTATCAGCGGCGTAGCATATACTTCGTGATTATTAACAGAATGTCAGCGGCGTAGGGTATACTTCATTATTATTAACAGCGAGAATAACGGGCGGAATCGTACATTGGTTTGATGATATGCGAAACCGTAGATCCTTCAGAAGGGAAAAACGTGTTCGTGACAGAAACTTTCATGTCGAAACCGGCTAAAACCGGTCTCTGCGGTGGTCTTGGGGAATTTCCATCTGTAGGCCAAGAGAAGAAGACTTTATGAAGATTTACAGCTGGAAGTCCTAACTAGATACCCGAGCCAGTCATTACAATAGGTCTACTCTCTCTGTTTTTAAAACTGCTAATTCTGTATTCCACCATTACTAATGTTGGTACTTGTGACGGTAGAATTTCGCCGTTAGTACTAATGCTGTTAGCATCTCAGTGATGAAGTCGGCCAACGGTGGCAAAATAACACGACTTATGGTATACAGTTGTATTTTGTACATATATTGCAAGGTGAGACATTCATCTGACGGCTTTCTCAGCTCGACAATCTCTGCATCCTCCTCTGAATCATTAAATGTCGGAGGTGGCGATGTGGTCTGATATATGTCGGCTGATTCGCACAGTTCTGTCGCTGCACCGGTTGACGACTCAGCTCCCGATGGTATTCTGTCCAAGTTGGGAGACGCCTCGCAAGTATATCCAGTGTGCAGTCTGTGTACGGACGTTCTGGTGGTTTTCGACCACATCCTGCGTTTGGATGTGTACAGTTAGAATAGTCTTTCTTAGCACCTGACAGCAAATCTGTCCACTTATGCTTAATTTATTCTGTCGTCCGCTTTTGTTATCCAATTGCATTTACAGCATTACACATTTCATCCCATGTCTCCATCTTCTTTCGCGCCGTCAAAGAATTTATGTTTAAAAGATCGTTGTTTTCTTTAAATAACGACAGCATTTTGAGGAGTTCGCAGTTCTCAAAATTCTTCTTGCGCGACATGTTTGCCTATAGTAAGTGAAAGGTGCAGGGAATCCACCGTCAAAACGAAACTAGAGCCGTGTTCTCGCTGGAGAGTGAAGGTCATTGCAGACCAGACACGCGCGATTTAATCCAGCGAATCCCGCGGGCGAAAGAAATCTTTGTCGCGCGATGTTTGCTTGCACACCGATCACGAAAATATCTTGGATACCACGCTGAAAAAAGCGTAAGAATATGTCCCTGAACACTTTTCGAACGCTCATCGATAATTCGTAAATTTCAGGTTTAAACATACATCCATTAAGATCATGGCTGATCAACAAGTATTATCTTTACCGGGAATTTTCTATGAGAACTCTGACTCGGATGATTCAGAGGAGGAAGCTATGTTGCTTTTGGCAATTGTAGAGCGTAGGAAGAGGAGGAGGATGAGAAGACGCTTCTGGGTACACCCAATTCTGCAGAAACGTGATGAGTGTGGAGAATATGCGAAACTTATTCAGGAGCTGCGACTTGACCCTGAGCGGTTCCACACGTACTTTAGAATGTCCAAAGAGATGTTTGACCTTCTGCTACAGCTGGTGCGTCCATTGATACAGAAGCAGACGACTCGCTACAGGAAGCCAATATCTGCAGATCAACGATTAGCCGTGTGCTTACGGTATGGTATATGTGATTGATTAAGGTCTAAATGATTTGACGTGGAACCCTTCTTCTGCGAACGTCCTTCCCTATTTTTTTTAACTCAGCATACCTGTTGAATAACTGATATGTGTTGTGGTGCTGATGTTATAGTGTTATCTCTCACCTATGGTTCTCATAGTATATGAATCAAGCAATGAACTCGAGCTTACGCATACCATTATAGTCACTGACCTAGATAGTTGACCCATTGACCGCAAACTGCTCTCATTCACCTTTTTGGAAATATAACCTATATGCCTAATTCGTTGTTTCTACCTATTTGCACTCTTTAGTCATGCACTGAAAACCATCCAACGAATGAATGAACGAACGAACAAACGAATGGACAAACGGACGGACGGACGAACGGACGAACGGACGAACGAACGAATGAACCAATGAACGATGGATGGATAGATGGATGACAATATGGAATGATGGACGGAATATAGGTTTGTGATTAAATCATTGTTGTTGTTTTTTACTTGCCTTATAGGTTTCTTGGCACAGGTGATTCCTTTACAACCATAGGTTTCAGCTTCCGGATGGGTATTACCACCGTCGGTATTATCGTAGAGGAAACCTGTGAAGCTTTGTGGAATTGTCTTAAAGACACATACATGCCATTCCCTACGAAAGAATCGTGGACAAAGATTTCTGCCCGATTTGAACGTGTGTGGAATTTCCCTAATTGTATCGGAGCGCTGGATGGGAAACATGTGGCGATTCAAGCTCCACCGAATTCTGGTTCCCTGTTTTATAATTATAAGGGGACATTTAGTATCGTTTTATTGGCCTTGGTCGACGCTGACTATAAATTTGTAGTGATAGATGTTGGAAGCTATGGGTCGAGTAGCGACGGTGGTATATTCTCTCACTCACAGTTGGGGAAACACCTGGAGAATGGAAGTCTCAATGTTCCCCCCTCAAAAGAATTAGAAGGAGTCACTGACCAAGAACCTTTGCCTCACGTAATCGTTGGTGACGAGGCATTTCCATTAAAGTCGTATCTGCTACGGCCATATCCCGGGAGAAACCTGACAAACGACAAACGCATATTTAATTATCGGCTGAGCAGGGCGCGACGTGTTTCGGAAGATGCCTTTGGGTTACTTGGACAACGATTCAGATTGTATAACAAACGTATGCAAGTACAAGCCGAGAAAGCAGTAGGGATCGTGAAGGCAACTTGTGTGTTACATAACTTTCTTCAGAGTTTACATGATGGGAGGCCCGTTGAGAATGCTGTCAATAACATTGGCCAAGCCGTTCAAAATATTCGACAAGTTGTAGGTAGACGACCAACAAGAGAGGCATGCAGAGTGCGAGATGCATATAAGGACTATTTTTCATCAGCGCACGGAGAAGTTCCGTGGCAATACGCCACTGTACATCGTGGGCATACATATGTGGAATAGGATTATGATTAGTTACTGCAGTAGGCATGCTACATTTATCATTATGCAGCTATAAACATAATAACTTGTCTGACACAGACATGGAATATTTTGAAACCAATTTAACTCCAAACTGTTGCTGCCAATGAGTATGACAGCAACAGCTCTCAGTCAAATTAGTATCAAAGCATTCAACAGGCTATTCTTTACATCTCTTTGTCATTTCTTGTATGAAAGTTTTAATGGATTAACAACTAATATCTGCAAAAATCATATTAATGTAACTATTTAATACCATATAATAACCAATATTAACTGTACATACTTTACATTCTACACATAGTATGGGTCATCTAACGATAATTTACTAGACGATTGGTACTGTGGATAATTTTGATTGACATTTATTTGAGGATTTGCTGCTCCGTGGTGTTGTTGTTGGTGGTGGTGCTGGAGATTTTGGCGGCGTTGTTGATGCTGCGGTTGTTGTTGTTGTTGTTGTTGATGCTGCGGTGTTGGTTGTTGTTGTTGTTGTTACTGCGGTTGTTGTTGTTGTTGTTGTTGTTGTTGTTGTTGCTGCTGCTGCTGCTGCTGCTATTGTTGTTGCACATTTTGAAAGTACGGAAATTCTGCCTCATGGACAAGCTGTTGGATTTGGATTTTTAGCAATGATTTTTTCTTCGGGCTCATATTATTGAAAGAAGGTTGCAAACTTTGCAACCACATGCTGTCCGCATCCATGGATGCTGGAATACTTGATTGTCTTTTGGAAGCTTGGCGCGCGCACAAGTAATCCACTATTTTGTCTGCCGAGCTGTCTGTTCGTTTTCGCCTTTTTCCCGCTGTTGACGGACACTTAGGTTTAGTTGCAGTTTGGGATCCGGATGCTTGTTGGCTCATCTCTTCCTCACTGTCACTTTCCTGACAAGCACCAGCAATCAAGCTCTGGCTCGCGTCATCCGACTGATTTTCATCATCTACTTCCTCATTCTCCACATTGTCCTCATTCTGGCTATCCTCTGTTCCAGGAGCAGGTTGCAAATTCCCAGAAGTTCTGATAACCAGAAACAACATCAACCATTATACCAAATAGCTCGTACAGAAAGAAATCAATGTAATTCAAGCCTCTCATCCCTGAATTCTCTGAATCTCAATTAAAGATCATACTGTTAAGCCATTGACTATTTTAAAACCCATTTGATTGGGAGCTGTTGCGAGAGTTCTCAGTCAAGTTAGTTTCAAAATTTCAATGATATATTTAGCTCACCTAGCCTGAAATAATCGTATGATGATACACTCTAGGCCATCCATTCCCCCAAAAATGTTAAGACTATATCTGGACTGATGTACCAATTTGCATCAAACATGCTAATAAGCTTTTCTGCATGCTAAAATCTTATTGGGCAGTGATCTAGGTGAGCGTCTCAGGCCCTTGGTCCCCTTGTTATTAAATTGAAAATAATGTTTGGTGTTCGGCTTTTCGGGTTCAAGGGGTTAATACAATAAAACATCTTTGTAACATCGACTCCACGCCCCACCCCACCCTCTCTCTCATTCTCTCTCATTCTCCCTCTCTCCCTCCCTCTCTCTATCCCTCTCCCTCCCTCTCTCCCTCTCTCTCTCTCTATGTCTCTCTCTCTCTCTCTCTCTCGTTCGTGCGTGCGTGCGTGCTTACTGTCTGCTTGCAGTGTGTGGGTGTAGAAACTGCATCATCTTCCAATACTTCCATTTGATGGGTTGTTTGCTGCCCTGGCCGCTAGTCGTCTTGTCATCATCTTTCAGTTTCTTAAACGCGTCTCTTAGGTTCTTCCAAATTTTCATGAGATCATCAACTGTGGTAAAATAAAAGAAATAGGTACTGTTAATTAATGTCAGGATGCAAATAAATATGACGATATCATTCAAGTGTAGATCTGTCCATCCATTCATCCATCCATCCATCCATCCACCCATTCGTCCATCCACCCATCCGTCCGTCCGTCCGTCAATCAATCAATCAATCAATCAATCAAGCAAGCAAGCAAGCAAGCAAGCAAGCAAGCAAGCAAGCAAGCAAGCAATTAACCTGCCCATCCGCATGTCCACCCGCCTGCCCCTCTGCTGTCTCTCTTATGAGTTTAGTGCATGAGAGGGGGGGGGGGTGTAATGGGCGTGTATTGAGTGATAACTATGTGGTGACTTGAATGATAGTACTCTATTGATCTGTAGAGTGATGGATGTGTGGATGGGTTTGCTGCTTGAATTATGTATTATCTAAACTGCATTTGAGTGATTCTGTACATTTTATACATAGTATATTATATAAATGAAACATACCATTCATATCCAGGTTGGTGGCTATAGAGCGCCATGCATTCTGTCTCTCGGTACACATTTTTTAGTTTGGGAGAGCCTTATTATATAAAATCTCCCTTTGTTGAACTTCTATGATTAACTTTTCTTTTATACATGTTGATTTTGATATTTTCGTTGATTTCGGCATCTTTACCATACAAGTGGAATTCGATGTGATGATCTAAAATGTTAAAATGCTTTATCCACATGCTTGATCCTCAAATGCATGTTTGCTTTATGTCACCTCTCTATACCGACCAACTGCTTTGGAACGGCTGGAATGGCGATTAATTCCGACTGGTGGTCCTAAGACCACCCATTTTAAAGAACCACCCACCACCCTGTGATGTCAAAAGATAGGATGTCTCGTGAGAGCCTTAAGTAATATTGAAATAATTGCTTTGTTAGCTATCTGTATCGCTTCATAGTGCAGTCGGTATAGACAGGTTCCCCCCCCCCCCCCCGACGACGATTTTTCACTGGGCGATTTAGTGAGCGAATCGACAAAAATAGAATCAGAGCGATTGTACAACTTCGCTCGCCCGAGCGAGCTGAGCACAGATCATTCACCGCGCTTGGTGTGCATGTTCCGATTGAGAAAGCTGGGTGCTATTATTTTTTCTCGCACCGCTTCAAAAATTCGCGCGTCAAATCGTGTCTGGTCTGCAAAGACCTTTACGCCGGTTAAGTGCCGCTTTCCATGTAAGCTTGTATGCGCGCTTTTCTGCTAGCAGAAAAGTCGATCCAGTGCATTTAGATAGAACCATTTCCATGTGAGCTTTTCAGCGCGCCGAAATTCTCTCGCTTAAAAACAAGTCGCGCAGTTCGAGACTTTTCTGCTCGCTCTTCTGCTAGCAGAAAAGGCGGTCTCGTGCATTTCCTATACATACATTTCCACGGGCGCTTGTCCGTGCCGCTGACACGCGCGCTTGTTATGTATGTTGATCTTGTGCGCATGCGTGTTGCCTTATAAGCAGGTTATTTTACAATATTGCCTTTGAACGTTATGCAAATATAATAATGATGCCGTGCAACCTGCATTTTCTTTTGTATTATTTGTGCAAGAGACAAGGAACTCGCATTTGTATGATGCAGTTGACAAACCAAAAAAGAGTGCACAGATTTTGGGTGCAGATATTGTTCTACCAGATCAGTTATCTGCTCCTGTTTTGAAAGTTCAGCATCAAGTACCTCTCCTTTGCACTTTTGCGACATGACAGTGTAGTGTGTAGGAAAGCAAAAATTGATCAAAGATATGCAGAACTAGAGCTTCAAATTCTCTTGCCTACGCTAGGAAAACAGCCGGATTCGCTGGTAAACTCGCCTGCATGGAAATAGACAAACCCGCGAGCAGAAAAGCGTGCGAGAACACGCGAGCATAAAAGCTCACATGGAAAGCGGGCCTTAGTCTCTAGTGAGAACACGGCCTAAGACAGGTCTACGCCGGCCTTAACTACGTCCGCAGCACGCCCTTTTCGTGCACTCGGCGTTAAATTAATCCCCTCGACGGACGTCGTTATGCCGGCGTAGGTAATATATGTCTCCGATTTTTACGTCTTGGGGGTGGGGGTGGTGGGGTTGGGTGGTGTGGTGGTGGGGTGGGGTGGGGTGGGGTGGGGAGGTGGTGGTGTGTGCGCGTGCGTGCGTGCGTGTGTGTGGTGAGGGTGGGATGGGGATTGGCGTTACACGCCACCCAAAATTTGCCCACTGACCAGTCAATAAAGCAGTCAGTAAAATTATTGATACATTATATCAATAATTTTGGTGAAATATTTAGTATTCGTTGCTACAGTAACAATACCACATTGTATGCCCATAATGATATAGCCACTAGAAGTATTCATTGTACCTCTATAGCCACTCGTGACTCTGGCTGTTGCAGTAGAGTAGCTATATAGGTACAGCATGTGGCATTGGCAATCAAGTATCACCTTTTTAATAATTATAAAACATTAAAACTCTTTTTGTCATTGTGCCAGTCGTTTATCTCAGGAAATGCGAAAGCTGTCATCTGAGCGCATCTAGATTTCACAATTTACCGGGGGAGAGCGCCCTTCAGGTGTTGACGTTTTGGCCCACACCCCCCCCCCCCCCGCCTCCTACGCCTCATACTAAAGCATGTGTACGGCCCTGCTGCCTTATTATTGTAGCGCTAATATTATATAAGCATTGGTTGTATTTACTATCTTTTCTACAGAACATGAAAACTCAGGAGCTTACAGCAACTGTATGGTCGATTGTGGTGAGTTTATTAGTAAGATTATTATAATATGTCGCGGCAAAAATGACCTAAACCGGCATCTGACATGTTCTTGAGGAATGTTCATTTGCAGGTAACGAGAAAATGTTTTTTGAAAATTTACCACGGAAATGACTGGCTCGATAACTTCACTAGTCATTCCAGTTATATTTTTTTTTAAATAGTCGTCTCCTGGCCTGCAAATTGACATTTAATAAGCAGATATTTTGATAATCTTGACCGAATTTGGCCATTAAAGGGCTAACTATTTTACATTCACAGATTACAAATGACCTAAATAGTATATAATTTAGAAAGAACAAGCTTTTCATTTCACAACGCTTGGCAATGTTAGATGTTCCGAATGGCAATCACATTGGACCTTTACAGTTTTAGCTATGCCCCGCCCATCTCTAGTTAAGCCCCACCCACATTTCGGCCGTGTTGGGATTGAGCGATCCCTGAACTATCTGACAATCAATTTCCAGAAAACTGTACAGGTATGCTGTTGAATATTTTGAAACTAATTCACTGGGCGCTGTTGCTGCCAATGATAGCAACATCGCCCAGTCAAATTGGTTTCAAAATATTCAATACTATGTTTATTAAATAGTAAAGATATACAATTCATGCAACCTGACGGACGATTAAGCATTTAATAGGGGCTAAATCGAGCCATTCATGCTGTAATCGATTATGACGTCATCATACACGTCACGTAGTTGATTATGACGTACCATGTTGGATGGATAAACTGGAAAGGTCTATTCCCGTTCATCTGTCGTCGAAGTAGTGTTAATAACTTGATATTTATATCGCATAGTTCATACATGTTTGATAATTGATAAGCGGTGTTATACATCTATGATTTAATATGGTAATCGCGTTTGAGACCAAATGATGGTGGTTCCTTAAGAGGGTTAGTTCTGTGACCACCTGCCTTGAAGAACCACCATCATGTAACCATTAAATGGAATCTCTGTTCAAGACGAATTTAGCTTTACTCGATTAGACATTGATCAAGCGCAGGCTGCTGGTCGTAGTATATATGTTGGGGAATATAAATTCAAATATTACATTGTAAAACCTATACGTTGACCACATGTATGTAGTTATGCCATATGTCTCAGTATCAGTGTGATGATTTGGCGGAGTATTTGGTGTCCACCAGTCGAACAGGCAGAATGCTGGCCTCTGCCAGACCATAGGGCAGAATATTGACTCTGCACAGAAGAGCTAACTGATCATTTGAATGAGTGAGACGAGATACTCAGTAACATAGCATTGGCCACTACCACGACCAATGGCAGAGCACTGCCGGACCATTGACGTCCATCAGGCGAGAGGACGAACTAGTAATGTCCATCAGATGAGATGGCGGACTATTAACATCCGTCAAGCGAGATGCCGAACCATTGGTGTCCGTCAGACTGGACGACAGCTCATTGGCGCCAGCCAGACCGGATGATAGCGAGTTGACGAACTATTAGCGCACGTTAAACGAGATGTCGTCGTCGTCGTCGTCGTCGGCGTCGGCGTCGTCGTCGTCGTCGTCATCGTCGTCGTCTTTTCATTGTCACGGTCTTCAATATCGACAGAATCAAGAATAGCATCGCAATTGTCGTCGTCGTCGTCGTCGTCGTCCTAATCGTCGTCATCATTATCAACACCATGTTATTACTATCATAACAAGCATGCTTTGACTTACTCACGGTTGGCATATGCGTCCTTAATGGGAGCGAAATTGTAGTGCATTGAATTATTCATTGAAATACCATAATATCAGCAATAAAATAAAATGCACTGATAAACCTCTTTATAAAGTGATTAATTAGGGCAGGGGGTCATAAGATTATTTACGTGCCACCATCTGCCAATTTATCACATCTAACATGCTGTATTAAGCGACCACCTATCATTAGGAACCACCTTCTGACCGTCGGTTGATTATGTGTTTGCTCTACGCAGAAATGGAAAGATGAATTATTGACATGGGACGAAGCCAAATATGGAGGTGTTAGTAAGATCTTTGTGTACGGTGGAGATGCTGTTGACGATTATAATGTCTGGAAGCCGATGTTATTCTTGCAAAATGCGTAAGTTATATATTCACACGGTATGAGTTTTAGTAGGGAATGAAGTGTGTCGTTCAGACGAGTGAGAGGTAACGTTTAAGAGAATGATGGGGGCATTTAGAGAATGACGATGTGGCTTGAGCGGATGTGGGCGCATGTCTAGAGAATAAACGGAAAGGGGTTGCAGGAGATGAGAAATTCATGGTGAGATGTGGGATTATGAGCTGGGGAATGAACAGATGGGGAATGAAGTATGAGGTTTGGCATGAGGAGATGGGCAATGCGTGGTGAGATGTGGGATTAGGAGCTGGGGAATGAACAGATGGGGAATGAAGTATGAGGGTTGGCATGAGGGGATGGGCAATGCGTGGTGAGATGTGGGATTAGGAGCTGGGGAATGAGCAGATGGGGAATGAAGTATGAGGGTTGGCATGAGGAGATGGGCAATGCGTGGTGAGATTTGGGACGGGGAGAAAGAGAATAAATGGTGAGGTTTTGGAAGAGCAGATAGGGAATGAGCGGCGAGGTTTGGGTCTGAGATAGAGAATAAGTGGTGAGGATTTGGAAGAGCAGATAGGGAATTAGCGGCGAGGTTTGGGACTGAGATAGAGAATACGTGGTGAGGTTTTGGAAGAGCAGATAGGGAATGAGCGGCGAGGTTTGGGACTGAGATAGAGAATAAGTTGTGAGGTTTTGGAAGAGCAGATTGGGAATGAGCGGCGAGGTTTGGGTCTGAGAATAAGTGGTGAGGATTTGGAAGAGCAGATAGGGAATCAGCGGCGAGGTTTGGGACTGAGATAGAGAATAAGTGGTGAGGATTTGGAAGAGCAGATAGGGAATCAGCGGCGAGGTTTGGGACTGAGATAGAGAATACGAGGTGAGGTTTTGGAAAAGGACATGGGGGAATGATGGTGATGTTTTGGAAGAGAAGATAGGGAATGGGCGGTGACTTGGAGATGAAGAATGAGGAGTTAGGCTTGGGACGAGGAGAAGGGGGAATGAGTGTGGCGTTTGTGATGAAGAGAGAGTGGTCAATGGGCAGGCAAGATTGTGATAAGGAGATGAAGGAAGTGAGTAATGTTTCTGATTGAGTATGGGATGCGAGCCTTTGGATGAGGAGAGTGGGGTGAAGATTGGGACGAGGAGACGGGGAATAAGGGTAAGGTTTGGGATAAGGAAACGAAAAGGAGGGCGAGGTGAGGGATGAGGAGAATGGAATGGAGGTTGGTTTGAAACGTGGAGATGGTGACTGAGGGTGGCGTTTGGGACGAGGAGATGCAGACTGAGGGATTGGGTTTGAGGTGAGGAGATGCGTAATAAGGGGTGCGGTTTGAGATGAAGAGACCGAGAATTAAGTTGGGCTTGGGACACAGATTTGGGCAATGGAGATGGGGTTTGGGACGAAATGAGGAATGGAGGGTGGAGATTGGGATTAGAAGATGCTTAATGTGGGGTAAGGTTTGGGATGCGGAGGTGGGGAAAGTGCGGAGAGGTTTGGGATGGTGTCGGTGTGTAGACATAATTAGAATCAAAATGCTTGGGCATAGCCAACGTTACTTGCAAGAAATATCACTAGTCCTTTTCAAACTTGGCGGGAAATGCTCATCCCTATAAATATTCGGACAGTATTTGCCCCACACAGACCAACGGTTATAATTGTGAGCCAATCGTACCATGAGGGCCAGCATTGTGATTGGAAAATGGGGAACGAGGTGTGAAGTTCAGAATTAGTAGAAGGGAATGGGGTAATGAATGTGAATGAGGAGATGGGGAATGAAGAGTGGAGAGGAGAATGGAAATGAGGGCGAGGTTTGGGATGATGAAAGGGGGATAACGAATAACGAATAACGGGGAGATTGCGAATGACTGGTGGGGTCTGAGAAGTTGGTGCATGAGTGTGGAGTTTCTGATTAGAAGATGGTGGGTGAGCTCTGTGTTTCGGATCTGATGATGAGCAATGCGGGTGATTGTGTGGGATGGGGAGAGGGGAAGGAGGGGAGATATTTGGGATGAGAGGATAAGGAATGATGATAAAGTTTGGAATACGGAGAAGGGGGGAATGAGATGAGGGCGGCGTTTTGGCTGATGAGTGGCTGGAGAGATGGAGAATGGTAGGTGGGTGCTTGGGATCATGATATGGGGAATGCGGGCTTGGTTTGGGATGAGGCGAACGGGAATGCTGGCGAGGTTTGGAATTAGAAGATGGCGAATGCGGCTAGACGTTTGGTATGAGAAGAGGGGGAATGCCTGTAAGGTTTGGAATGAGGAGAAGGGGGCATGAGCCGAGAAATTTGGTATGAGGTGATGGTGGATTGAGCGGTGAGGTTTGAGATCAGGAGCTGTGGACGTAGGGGTGATGCTAGGGATGGGGAGATGGGGGATGAGGAGTGAGGTTTCGGATGAAGAGATGGAAAATGAGAGGGGAAGTTTGGGACGAGGAGATTAGTAAAGGGTAGGCTTGGCATTAGGGGGTGGGGACGAGGAGAGAGGTTTAGGGTGAGGATGTGGCGAATGGAGGGTGCGGTTTGGGATAAGGAGATGGGGAAGAAGGAGTGATGCGTAAGACGAAGAGACGGGGAATGAGGGGAGATGTATGTGATAAGACGATGATGGAGTGGAGAATAAGTTTTAGGCTGAGAAATTTGGGGAATTAGTTGAGATTGGGGATTGAGATTTGGCTGCAACAGCACCAAGTCAAATTTGTTTCAAAATATTCAACAGCTTACCAGTATAGTTTTCTAGAAATTGATAGTCAGGGATTGCAGGGATCGATCGATCCCAACACGGGCAAATCGTGGATGGAGCATAGCTAGAGATGGGCGGGACATAGCTAAAATACGGGTTCCTCCGTTAGCTTGAAGGCGACAGGCCTACACATATTTACCCATGCCATGCATATATGTATTTGTTATTTATTTACGCCTCGCAATTCCCATTACGTCCATGTAAACATATGCTAGACCTATAGGACGTATAACGCCACGAATTACAATGAATTATTGGTAATATTTAAACAGTTTGCGTAAACTTAACTCGGGACCATGCGGCGATATCGCGATGTCGTGTAAGAACAAATTAAATAAATCCAGTATCATAGCATGAAATTTCAAATGATCTATAATGAAAGCTTTAGCCAGCAATATCTCACACCGTTTTCAAATTAACATCAATGGAAAACCGAATAAAAAGATAATTCAGAAGCATATATGCTCCTCCCGTATCTATTTGTTCTGCAATATATAATGTTATTTGTTATATTCAAGAAGCGTGACCCTGCGTATACTGTATTGCCATCTAACAACTACACACCCGTTTCTAAGGTTACTGAATAACACACTATGATCAATGAAAATAATACTCGTATAATTATTTAAATGTATGCTTATAATAAATAGGCCAACACGTGGGCTCCATACTATTGATGCATAATGTTCCTGCGGATGCGAAAAGTATTTGAAACACGTAAAGACAAGGCTCTAATGTGTATTCATCATGCTGATAATGTTGTCCACGTTGATGCGTTTTGAAACACATGTGATCACAGACCAATACAGATGTCACTTTATATACCAAGTGTACTGTATTAGAAATTACTTTGCCTGGTACCCACCCAATGATTTACTGGGAAACTACTGATAAAGATACAACGCTTGGTAGCTAATGGCGTAAATAGCACTAGAATTCACGTTTTCAGCTTTTTCATCCGTCATATGACACCATAATCAACTACGTGACGTAAATGCTGACGGCATGAATGATTCGAAATAGTCCGTCTTTAACGCTTAATATCTTAATATCTTTACTATTTAATGACCATTATGTTGAATATTTTGAAACTAATTTGATTGGGCGCCATTTCAAAATATGCAACAGCTTACATGCAATACCAGCAAAGACAAAAAACACCGCAGAAAAGAAGAGGCCGGACAGCAAACTAAAACTAAGAATCTGGAACTGAAATTATTTATGCTCTGAAGAATGTACCTTTAGCAGGCGATTGATGGATTCAAGGTCAATCCAAAAGCGGTACCAGTGTCTCTTTGTATGGAGACGATGGAATGTTTGACGGAGCATCAGAAGTGCTTGTGGATTGAGGCTAGAATGACAGAAGGTCGAATCCAAGAGCACACTCGCGTCAGTTTGATTCTAAATCATTTGATATGTTGCTAAAACAGAGAAAGAAATGTAATGTGTTTGTTAGCGATCCGTATGTGGACGTAGATCATTATCATGGAGACAGTGTAATCGTGGGCTTTAAACGACACATTGAATCTCTAGCCATACCTTATGCCAACAACAAATTCAAAGATAAGAGCTATCCCAACCATGACACAACCTTGTGTGATATAGAAGCGATAGTAAATGACAAAGCGGTTTTAGAAGCTACTTTTGCAGAGGTGAATGAGTCTTCTTATCTATATTCACAGGAAACTGTTGCAGATCCTTATGGGGTGACTATTACACCCGTGTGTTTCAACCGCACCGCAAGGTGCTCAAGAAGAGACTTTTATCAATTAAGCCTATAATTTGTCAATCGTTTTTTAAAAAGTAAATTGAAATTTTTACTAAGTGAATGACCATTTACTGGCCAAGAGAAGACTGTTTTTTGTAAGTGTATAACTGGAATTTAGGAAAATCGTTTTGAGAGGTGTTTTTACCGGGTTTGAAGATTAAAGAGTTAATGGTCAAGAAAAGCTAAATTTTTAGTCAGTGTAAATTTGCAGGCGAAGAGAAGACTATTTTTGAAAATTTATCACTGGAATGACTGGCTCTGTAGCCTACAAATAGCCTGTCATAAAGACAACTGTAGAGGAAGTATTGACCGGTTTTACCATTATAAACCACAAGTGGACACAAATAGCTTGTCCTAAAGACAACTGTAGAAGAAGTATTGACCGAGTTTAGCATTTTAAACCACAAGTGGACATAAATAGCCTGTCCTCAAGACAACAGCAGAGGAAGTATTGATCGGTTTTACCATTATAAACCACAAGTGGACACAAATAGCCTGTCCTCAAGACATATGTAGAGGAAGTATTGCCCGGTTTTACCATTATAAACCACAAGTGGACAAAAATAGCCTGTCCTCAAGACAACTGTAGAGGAAGTATTGACCGGTTTTACCATTATAAACCACAAGTGGACACAAATAGCCTGTCCTCAAGACAACTATAGAGGAAGTATTGACCGGTTTTACCATTATAAACCACAAGTGGACACAAATAGCCTGTCCTAAAGACAACTGCAGAGGCGGTATTGACCTGTTTTACCATTATGAACCACAAGTGGACACAAATAAATAGTCCTAAAGACAACTCTAGAGGAGGTATTGACCGGTTTACCATTATAAACCACAAGTGGACACAAATAGCCTGTCCTCAAGACAACTGCAGAGGAAGTATTGACCGGTTTTACCATTTTAAACCACAAGTGGACACAAATAGCTTGTCATAAAGACAACTGTAGAGGAAGTAGTGACCGGTTTTACCATTATAACCCACAAGTGGACACAAATAAATAGTCCTAAAGACAACTGTAGAGGAGGTATTGACCGGTTTTACCATTATAAACCACAAGTGGACACAAATAGCCTGTCCTAAAGACAACTGTAGAGGAGGTATTGACCGGTTTTACCATTATAAACCACAAGTGGACACAAATAGACAGTCCTCAAGACAACTGCAGAGGAGGTATTGACCGGTTTTACCATTATAAACCACAAGTGGACACAAATAGCCTGTCCTCAAGACAACTGTAGAGGAGGTATTGACCAGTTTTACCATTATAAACCACAAGTGGACACAAATAGCCTGTCATAAAGACAACTGTAGAGGAAGTATTGACCGGTTTTACCATTATAAACCACAAGTGGACACAAATAGCCTGTCCTAAAGACAACTGTAGAGGAGGTATTGACCGGTTTTACCATTATAAACCACAAGTGGACACAAATAGCCTGTCCTAAAGACAACTGCCGAGGACTTATATACCGGTTTTACCATTATAAACCACAAGTGGACACAAATAGACAGTCCTCAAGACAACTGTAGAGGAAGTATTGACCGGATTTACCATTATAAACCACAGGTGGACACAAATAAATAGTCCTAAAGACAACTACAGGAAGTATTGACTGGGTTTACCATTATAAACCACAAGTGGACACAAATAGCCTGTCCTCAAGACAACTGTAGAGGAGGTATTGACCTGTTTTACCATTGTAAACCACAAGTGGACACAAATAGCTTGTCATAAAGACAACTGTAGATGAAGTATTGACCGGTTTTACTATTATAAACCACAAGTGGACACAAATAGCCTGTCCTAAAGACAACTGCAGAGGAGGTATTGACCGGTTTCACCATTATAACCCACAAGGAGACATAAATTGCCTGTCCTAAAGACAACTGCCGAGGAAATATATACCGGTTTTACCATTATAAACCACAAGTGGACACAAATAGACAGTCCTCAAGACAACTGTAGAGGAAGTATTGACCGGATTTACCATTATAAACCACAAGTGGACACAAATAAATAGTCCTAAAGACAACTACAGGAAGTATTGACTGGGTTTACCATTATAAACCACAAGTAGACACAAATAGCCTGTCCTAAGGACAACTGCAGAGGAAGTATTGCCCGGTTTTACCATTATGAACCACAAGTGGACACAAATAGAGAGTCCTCAAGGCAAATGTAGAGGAGGTATTGACCGGTTTTACCATTATAAACCACAAGTGGATACAAATAGCCTGTCCTAAAGACAACTGTAGAGGAGGTATTGACCGGTCTTACCATTATAAACCACAAGTAGATACAAATAGCCTGTCATAAAGACAACTGTAGAGGAAGTATTGACAGGTTTTACCATTATAAACCATAAGTGGTCACAAATAGCCTGTCCTAAAGGCAACTGTAGAGGAGGTATTGACATATTTTACCATTATAAACCACAAGTGGACACAAAGAGCCTGTCCTCAAGACAACTGTAGAGGAGGTATTGACCGGTTTTACCATTATAAACCACAAGTGGACACACATAGCCTGTCCTCAAGACAACTGCAGAGGCGGTATTGACCTGTTTTACCATTATAAACCACAAGTGGACACAAATAGCCTGTCCTAAAGACAACTGCCGAGGGAAATATATACCGGTTTTACCATTATAAACCACAAGTGGACACAAATAGACAGTCCTCAAGACAACTGTAGAGGAAGTATTGACCGGATTTACCATTATAAACCACAAGTGGACACAAATAAATAGTCCTAAAGACAACTACAGGAAGTATTGACTGGGTTTACCATTATAAACCACAAGTAGACACAAATAGCCTGTCCTAAGGACAACTGCAGAGGAAGTATTGCCCGGTTTTACCATTATGAACCACAAGTGGACACAAATAGAGAGTCCTCAAGGCAAATGTAGAGGAGGTATTGACCGGTTTTACCATTATAAACCACAAGTGGATACAAATAGCCTGTCCTAAAGACAACTGTAGAGGAGGTATTGACCGGTCTTACCATTATAAACCACAAGTAGATACAAATAGCCTGTCATAAAGACAACTGTAGAGGAAGTATTGACAGGTTTTACCATTATAAACCATAAGTGGTCACAAATAGCCTGTCCTAAAGGCAACTGTAGAGGAGGTATTGACATATTTTGCCATTATAAACCACAAGTGGACACAAAGAGCCTGTCCTCAAGACAACTGTAGAGGAGGTATTGACCGGTTTTACCATTATAAACCACAAGTGGACACAAAGAGCCTGTCCTCAAGACAACTGTAGAGGAGGTATTGACCGGTTTTACCATTATAAACCACAAGTGGACACACATAGCCTGTCCTCAAGACAACTGCAGAGGCGGTATTGACCTGTTTTACCATTATAAACCACAAGTGGACACAAATAGCCTGTCCTAAAGACAACTGCCGAGGGAAATATATACCGGTTTTACCATTATAAACCACAAGTGGACACAAATAGACAGTCCTCAAGACAACTGTAGAAGAAGTATTGACCGGATTTACCATTATACACCATAAGTAGACACAAATAGCCTGTCCTCAAGACAACTGTAGAGGAGGTATTGACCGGTTTTACCATTATAAACCACAAGTGGACACAAATAGCCTGTCCTCAAGACAACTGCAGAGGCGGTATTAACCTGTTTTACCACTATAAACCACAAGTGGGCATAAATAGCCTGTCCTAAAGACAACTGCAGAGGAGGTATTGACCGGTTTTACCATTATAAACCACAAGTGGACACAAATAGCCTGTCATAAAGACAACTGTAGAGGAAGTATTGACCGGTGTTACCATTATAAACCACAAGTGGACACAAATGGCCTGTCCTAAAGACAACTGTAGAGGAGGTATTGACCGGTTTTACCATTATAAACCACAACTGGACACAAATAGCCTGTCCTAAAGACAACTGCCGAGGAAATATATACCGGTTTTACCATTATAAACCACAAGTGGACACAAATAGACAGTCCTCAAGACAACTGTAAGGAAGTAGTGACCAGATTTACCATTATAAACCACAAGTGGACACAAATAGCCTGTCCTCAAGACAACTTTAGAGGAGGTATTGACCTGTTTTACCATTATAAACCACAAGTGGACACAAATAGCTTGTCATAAAGACAACTGTAGAGGAAGTATTGACCGGTTTTACTATTATAAACCACAAGTGGACACAAATAGCCTGTCCTAAAGACAACTGCAGAGGAGGTATTGACCGGTTTCACCATTATAACCCACAAGGAGACATAAATAGCCTGTCCTAAAGACAACTGTAGAGGAGGTATTGACATATTTTACCATTATAAACCACAAGTGGACACAAAGAGCCTGTCCTCAAGACAACTGAAGAGGAGGTATTGACCGGTTTTACCATTATAAACCACAAGTGGACATAAATAGCCTGTCCTCAAGACAACTGCAGAGGAGGTATTGACCTGTTTTACCATTATAAACCACAAGTGGACACAAATAGCCTGTCCTAAAGACAACTGCCGTGGAAATATATACCGGTTTTACCATTATAAACCACAAGTGGACACAAATAGACAGTCCTCAAGACAACTGTAGAGGAAGTATTGACCGGATTTACCATTATAAACCACAAGTGGACACAAATAAATAGTCCTAAAGACAACTACAGGAAGTATTGACTGGGTTTACTATTATAAACCACAAGTAGACACAAATAGCCTGTCCTAAGGACAACTGCAGAGGAAGTATTGCCCGGTTTTACCATTATGAACCACAAGTGGACACAAATAGAGAGTCCTCAAGACAAATGTAGAGGAGGTATTGACCGGTTTTACCATTATAAACCACAAGTGGACACAAATAGCCTGTCCTAAAGACAACTACCGAGGAAATATATACCGGTTTTACCATTATAAACCACAAGTGGACACAAATAGACAGTCCTCAAGACAACTGTAGAAGAAGTATTGACCGGATTTACCATTATACACCACAAGTAGACACAAATAGCCTGTCCTCAAGACAACTGTAGAGGAAGTATTGACAGGTTTTACCATTATAAACCATAAGTGGTCACAAATAGCCTGTCCTAAAGGCAACTGTAGAGGAGGTATTGACATATTTCGCCATTATAAACCACAAGTGGACACAAAGAGCCTGTCCTCAAGACAACTGTAGAGGAGGTATTGACCGGTTTTACCATTATAAACCACAAGTGGACACACATAGCCTGTCCTCAAGACAACTGCAGAGGCGGTATTGATCTGTTTTACCATTATAAACCACAAGTGGACACAAATAGCCTGTCCTAAAGACAACTGCCGAGGGAAATATATACCGGTTTTACCATTATAAACCACAAGTGGACACAAATAGACAGTCCTCAAGACAACTGTAGAAGAAGTATTGACCGGATTTACCATTATACACCATAAGTAGACACAAATAGCCTGTCCTCAAGACAACTGTAGAGGAGGTATTGACCGGTTTTACCATTATAAACCACAAGTGGACACAAATAGCCTGTCCTCAAGACAACTGCAGAGGCGGTATTAACCTGTTTTACCACTATAAACCACAAGTGGGCATAAATAGCCTGTCCTAAAGACAACTGCAGAGGAGGTATTGACCGGTTTTACCATTATAAACCACAAGTGGACACAAATAGCCTGTCATAAAGACAACTGTAGAGGAAGTATTGACCGGTGTTACCATTATAAACCACAAGTGGCCACAAATGGCCTGTCCTAAAGACAACTGTAGAGGATGTATTGACCGGTTTTACCATTATAAACCACAAGTGGACACAAATAGCCTGTCCTAAAGACAACTGCCGAGGAAATATATACCGGTTTTACCATTATGAACCACAAGTGGACACAAATAGAGAGTCCTCAAGGCAAATGTAGAGGAGGTATTGACCGGTTTTACCATTATAAACCACAAGTGGATACAAATAGCCTGTCCTAAAGACAACTGTAGAGGAGGTATTGACCGGTCTTACCATTATAAACCACAAGTAGATACAAATAGCCTGTCATAAAGACAACTGTAGAGGAAGTATTGACAGGTTTTACCATTATAAACCATAAGTGGTCACAAATAGCCTGTCCTAAAGGCAACTGTAGAGGAGGTATTGACATATTTTGCCATTATAAACCACAAGTGGACACAAAGAGCCTGTCCTCAAGACAACTGTAGAGGAGGTATTGACCGGTTTTACCATTATAAACCACAAGTGGACACACATAGCCTGTCCTCAAGACAACTGCAGAGGCGGTATTGACCTGTTTTACCATTATAAACCACAAGTGGACACAAATAGCCTGTCCTAAAGACAACTGCCGAGGGAAATATATACCGGTTTTACCATTATAAACCACAAGTGGACACAAATAGACAGTCCTCAAGACAACTGTAGAAGAAGTATTGACCGGATTTACCATTATACACCATAAGTAGACACAAATAGCCTGTCCTCAAGACAACTGTAGAGGAGGTATTGACCGGTTTTACCATTATAAACCACAAGTGGACACAAATAGCCTGTCCTCAAGACAACTGCAGAGGCGGTATTAACCTGTTTTACCACTATAAACCACAAGTGGGCATAAATAGCCTGTCCTAAAGACAACTGCAGAGGAGGTATTGACCGGTTTTACCATTATAAACCACAAGTGGACACAAATAGCCTGTCATAAAGACAACTGTAGAGGAAGTATTGACCGGTGTTACCATTATAAACCACAAGTGGACACAAATGGCCTGTCCTAAAGACAACTGTAGAGGAGGTATTGACCGGTTTTACCATTATAAACCACAAGTGGACACAAATAGCCTGTCCTAAAGACAACTGCCGAGGAAATATATACCGGTTTTACCATTATAAACCACAAGTGGACACAAATAGACAGTCCTCAAGACAACTGTAAGGAAGTAGTGACCAGATTTACCATTATAAACCACAAGTGGACACAAATAGCCTGTCCTCAAGACAACTTTAGAGGAGGTATTGACCTGTTTTACCATTATAAACCACAAGTGGACACAAATAGCTTGTCATAAAGACAACTGTAGAGGAAGTATTGACCGGTTTTACTATTATAAACCACAAGTGGACACAAATAGCCTGTCCTAAAGACAACTGCAGAGGAGGTATTGACCGGTTTCACCATTATAACCCACAAGGAGACATAAATAGCCTGTCCTAAAGACAACTGTAGAGGAGGTATTGACATATTTTACCATTATAAACCACAAGTGGACACAAAGAGCCTGTCCTCAAGACAACTGAAGAGGAGGTATTGACCGGTTTTACCATTATAAACCACAAGTGGACACACATAGCCTGTCCTCAAGACAACTGCAGAGGCGGTATTGATCTGTTTTACCATTATAAACCACAAGTGGACACAAATAGCCTGTCCTAAAGACAACTGCCGAGGGAAATATATACCGGTTTTACCATTATAAACCACAAGTGGACACAAATAGACAGTCCTCAAGACAACTGTAGAAGAAGTATTGACCGGTTTCACCATTATAACCCACAAGGAGACATAAATAGCCTGTCCTAAAGACAACTGTAGAGGAGGTATTGACATATTTTACCATTATAAACCACAAGTGGACACAAAGAGCCTGTCCTCAAGACAACTGAAGAGGAGGTATTGACCGGTTTTACCATTATAAACCACAAGTGGACATAAATAGCCTGTCCTCAAGACAACTGCAGAGGAGGTATTGACCTGTTTTACCATTATAAACCACAAGTGGACACAAATAGCCTGTCCTAAAGACAACTGCCGTGGAAATATATACCGGTTTTACCATTATAAACCACAAGTGGACACAAATAGACAGTCCTCAAGACAACTGTAGAGGAAGTATTGACCGGTTTCACCATTATAACCCACAAGGAGACATAAATAGCCTGTCCTAAAGACAACTGTAGAGGAGGTATTGACATATTTTACCATTATAAACCACAAGTGGACACAAAGAGCCTGTCCTCAAGACAACTGCAGAGGAGGTATTGACCTGTTTTACCATTATAAACCACAAGTGGACACAAATAGCCTGTCCTAAAGACAACTGCCGTGGAAATATATACCGGTTTTACCATTATAAACCACAAGTGGACACAAATAGACAGTCCGCAAGACAACTGTAGAGGAAGTATTGACCGGATTTACCATTATAAACCACAAGTGGACACAAATAAATAGTCCTAAAGACAACTACAGGAAGTATTGACTGGGTTTACCATTATAAACCACAAGTAGACACAAATAGCCTGTCCTAAGGACAACTGCAGAGGAAGTATTGCCCGGTTTTACCATTATGAACCACAAGTGGACACAAATAGAGAGTCCTCAAGACAAATGTAGAGGAGGTATTGACCGGTTTTACCATTATAAACCACAAGTGGACACAAATAGCCTGTCCTAAAGACAACTACCGAGGAAATATATACCGGTTTTACCATTATAAACCACAAGTGGACACAAATAGACAGTCCTCAAGACAACTGTAGAAGAAGTATTGACCGGATTTACCATTATACACCACAAGTAGACACAAATAGCCTGTCCTCAAGACAACTGTAGAGGAAGTATTGACAGGTTTTACCATTATAAACCATAAGTGGTCACAAATAGCCTGTCCTAAAGGCAACTGTAGAGGAGGTATTGACATATTTTGCCATTATAAACCACAAGTGGACACAAAGAGCCTGTCCTCAAGACAACTGTAGAGGAGGTATTGACCGGTTTTACCATTATAAACCACAAGTGGACACACATAGCCTGTCCTCAAGACAACTGCAGAGGCGGTATTGATCTGTTTTACCATTATAAACCACAAGTGGACACAAATAGCCTGTCCTAAAGACAACTGCCGAGGGAAATATATACCGGTTTTACCATTATAAACCACAAGTGGACACAAATAGACAGTCCTCAAGACAACTGTAGAAGAAGTATTGACCGGATTTACCATTATACACCATAAGTAGACACAAATAGCCTGTCCTCAAGACAACTGTAGAGGAGGTATTGACCGGTTTTACCATTATAAACCACAAGTGGACACAAATAGCCTGTCCTCAAGACAACTGCAGAGGCGGTATTAACCTGTTTTACCACTATAAACCACAAGTGGGCATAAATAGCCTGTCCTAAAGACAACTGCAGAGGAGGTATTGACCGGTTTTACCATTATAAACCACAAGTGGACACAAATGGCCTGTCCTAAAGACAACTGTAGAGGATGTATTGACCGGTTTTACCATTATAAACCACAAGTGGACACAAATAGCCTGTCCTAAAGACAACTGCCGAGGAAATATATACCGGTTTTACCATTATAAACCACAAGTGGACACAAATAGACAGTCCTCAAGACAACTGTAAGGAAGTAGTGACCGGATTTACCATTATAAACCACAAGTGGACACAAATAGCCTGTCCTCAAGACAACTGTAGAGGAGGTATTGACCTGTTTTACCATTATAAACCACAAGTGGATACAAATAGCCTGTCCTAAAGACAACTGTAGAGGAGGTATTGACCGGTCTTACCATTATAAACCACAAGTAGATACAAATAGCCTGTCATAATGACAACTGTAGAGGAAGTATTGACAGGTTTTACCATTATAAACCATAAGTGGTCACAAATAGCCTGTCCTAAAGGCAACTGTAGAGGAGGTATTGACATATTTTGCCATTATAAACCACAAGTGGACACAAAGAGCCTGTCCTCAAGACAACTGTAGAAGAGGTATTGACCGGTTTTACCATTATAAACCACAAGTGGACACACATAGCCTGTCCTCAAGACAACTGCAGAGGCGGTATTGACCTGTTTTACCATTATAAACCACAAGTGGACACAAATAGCCTGTCCTAAAGACAACTGCCGAGGGAAATATATACCGGTTTTACCATTATAAACTACAAGTGGACACAAATAGACAGTCCTCAAGACAACTGTAGAAGAAGTATTGACCGGATTTACCATTATACACCATAAGTAGACACAAATAGCCTGTCCTCAAGACAACTGTAGAGGAGGTATTGACCGGTTTTACCATTATAAACCACAAGTGGACACAAATAGCCTGTCCTCAAGACAACTGCAGAGGCGGTATTAACCTGTTTTACCACTATAAACCACAAGTGGGCATAAATAGCCTGTCCTAAAGACAACTGCAGAGGAGGTATTGACAGGTTTTACCATTATAAACCACAAGTGGACACAAATAGCCTGTCATAAAGACAACTGTAGAGGAAGTATTGACCGGTGTTACCATTATAAACCACAAGTGGACACAAATGGCCTGTCCTAAAGACAACTGTAGAGGAGGTATTGACCGGTTTTACCATTATAAACCACAAGTGGACACAAATAGCCTGTCCTAAAGACAACTGCCGAGGAAATATATACCGGTTTTACCATTATAAACCACAAGTGGACACAAATAGACAGTCCTCAAGACAACTGTAAGGAAGTAGTGACCAGATTTACCATTATAAACCACAAGTGGACACAAATAGCCTGTCCTCAAGACAACTGTAGAGGAGGTATTGACCTGTTTTACCATTATAAACCACAAGTGGACACAAATAGCCTGTCCTAAAGACAACTGCCGTAGGAGGAAGTATTGACCGGTTTTACCATTATAAACCACAAGTGGACACAAATAGCCTGTCCTCAAGACAACTGTAGAGGAAGTATTGACCGGTTTCACCATTATAACCCACAAGGAGACATAAATAGCCTGTCCTAAAGACAACTGTAGAGGAGGTATTGACATATTTTACCATTATAAACCACAAGTGGACACAAAGAGCCTGTCCTCAAGACAACTGAAGAGGAGGTATTGACCGGTTTTACCATTATAAACCACAAGTGGACACAAATAGAGAGTCCTCAAGACAAATGTAGAGGAGGTATTGACCTGTTTTACCATTATAAACCACAAGTGGACACAAATAGCCTGTCCTAAAGACAACTGCCGTGGAAATATATACCGGTTTTACCATTATAAACCACAAGTGGACACAAATAGACAGTCCTCAAGACAACTGTAGAAGAAGTATTGACCGGATTTACCATTATACACCACAAGTAGACACAAATAGCCTGTCCTCAAGACAACTGTAGAGGAGGTATTGACCGGTTTTACCATTATAAACCACAAGTGGACACAAATAGCCTGTCCTCAAGACAACTGCAGAGGTGTTATTAACCTGTTTTACCACTATAAACCACAAGTGGACACAAATAGCCTGTCATAAAGACAACTGTAGAGGAAGTATTGACCGGTGTTACCATTATAAACCACAAGTGGACACAAATGGCCTGTCCTAAAGACAACTGTAGAGGATGTATTGACCGGTTTTACCATTATAAACCACAAGTGGACACAAATAGACAGTCCTCAAGACAACTGTAAGGAAGTAGTGACCGGATTTACCATTATAAACCACAAGTGGACACAAATAGCCTGTCCTCAAGACAACTGTAGAGGAGGTATTGACCTGTTTTACCATTATAAACCACAAGTGGACACAAATAGCTTGTCATAAAGACAACTGTAGAGGAACTATTGACCGGTTTTACTATTATAAACCACAAGTGGACACAAATAGCCTGTCCTAAAGACAACTGCAGAGGAGGTATTGACCGGTTTCACCATTATAACCCACAAGGAGACATAAATAGCCTGTCCTAAAGACAACTGTAGAGGAGGTATTGACATATTTTACCATTATAAACCACAAGTGGACACAAAGAGCCTGTCCTCAAGACAACTGAAGAGGAGGTATTGACCGGTTTTACCATTATAAACCACAAGTGGACATAAATAGCCTGTCCTCAAGACAACTGCAGAGGAGGTATTGACCTGTTTTACCATTATAAACCACAAGTGGACACAAATAGCCTGTCCTAAAGACAACTGCCGTGGAAATAAATACCGGTTTTACCATTATAAACCACAAGTGGACACAAATAGACAGTCCTCAAGACAACTGTAGAGGAAGTATTGACCGGTTTCACCATTATAACCCACAAGGAGACATAAATAGCCTGTCCTAAAGACAACTGTAGAGGAGGTATTGACATATTTTACCATTATAAACCACAAGTGGACACAAAGAGCCTGTCCTCAAGACAACTGAAGAGGAGGTATTGACCGGTTTTACCATTATAAACCACAAGTGGACATAAATAGCCTGTCCTCAAGACAACTGCAGAGGAGGTATTGACCTGTTTTACCATTATAAATCACAAGTGGACACAAATAGCCTGTCCTAAAGACAACTGCCGTGGAAATATATACCGGTTTTACCATTATAAACCACAAGTGGACACAAATAGACAGTCCTCAAGACAACTGTAGAGGAAGTATTGACCGGATTTACCATTATAAACCACAAGTGGACACAAATAAATAGTCCTAAAGACAACTACAGGAAGTATTGACTGGGTTTACCATTATAAACCACAAGTAGACACAAATAGCCTGTCCTAAGGACAACTGCAGAGGAAGTATTGCCCGGTTTTACCATTATGAACCACAAGTGGACACAAATAGAGAGTCCTCAAGACAAATGTAGAGGAGGTATTGACCTGTTTTACCATTATAAACCACAAGTGGACACAAATAGCCTGTCCTAAAGACAACTACCGAGGAAATATATACCGGTTTTACCATTATAAACCACAAGTGGACACAAATAGACAGTCCTCAAGACAACTGTAGAAGAAGTATTGACCGGATTTACCATTATACACCACAAGTAGACACAAATAGCCTGTCCTCAAGACAACTGTAGAGGAGGTATTGACCGGTTTTACCATTATAAACCACAAGTGGACACAAATAGCCTGTCCTCAAGACAACTGCAGAGGTGTTATTAACCTGTTTTACCACTATAAACCACAAGTGGGCATAAATAGCCTGTCCTAAAGACAACTGCAGAGGAGGTATTGACCGGTTTTACCATTATAAACCACAAGTGGACACAAATAGCCTGTCATAAAGACAACTGTAGAGGAAGTATTGACCGGTGTTACCATTATAAACCACAAGTGGACACAAATGGCCTGTCCTAAAGACAACTGTAGAGGAGGTATTGACCGGTTTTACCATTATAAACCACAAGGAGACATAAATAGCCTGTCCTAAAGACAACTGTAGAGGAGGTATTGACATATTTTACCATTATAAACCACAAGTGGACACAAAGAGCCTGTCCTCAAGACAACTGAAGAGGAGGTATTGACCGGTTTTACCATTATAAACCACAAGTGGACATAAATAGCCAGTCCTCAAGACAACTGCAGAGGAGGTATTGACCTGTTTTACCATTATAAACCACAAGTGGACACAAATAGCCTGTCCTAAAGACAACTGCCGTGGAAATAAATACCGGTTTTACCATTATAAACCACAAGTGGACACAAATAGACAGTCCTCAAGACAACTGTAGAGGAAGTATTGACCGGTTTCACCATTATAACCCACAAGGAGACATAAATAGCCTGTCCTAAAGACAACTGTAGAGGAGGTATTGACATATTTTACCATTATAAACCACAAGTGGACACAAAGAGCCTGTCCTCAAGACAACTGAAGAGGAGGTATTGACCGGTTTTACCATTATAAACCACAAGTGGACATAAATAGCCTGTCCTCAAGACAACTGCAGAGGAGGTATTGACCTGTTTTACCATTATAAATCACAAGTGGACACAAATAGCCTGTCCTAAAGACAACTGCCGTGGAAATATATACCGGTTTTACCATTATAAACCACAAGTGGACACAAATAGACAGTCCTCAAGACAACTGTAGAGGAAGTATTGACCGGATTTACCATTATAAACCACAAGTGGACACAAATAAATAGTCCTAAAGACAACTACAGGAAGTATTGACTGGGTTTACCATTATAAACCACAAGTAGACACAAATAGCCTGTCCTAAGGACAACTGCAGAGGAAGTATTGCCCGGTTTTACCATTATGAACCACAAGTGGACACAAATAGAGAGTCCTCAAGACAAATGTAGAGGAGGTATTGACCTGTTTTACCATTATAAACCACAAGTGGACACAAATAGCCTGTCCTAAAGACAACTACCGAGGAAATATATACCGGTTTTACCATTATAAACCACAAGTGGACACAAATAGACAGTCCTCAAGACAACTGTAGAAGAAGTATTGACCGGATTTACCATTATACACCACTAGTAGACACAAATAGCCTGTCCTCAAGACAACTGTAGAGGAGGTATTGACCGGTTTTACCATTATAAACCACAAGTGGACACAAATAGCCTATCCTCAAGACAACTGCAGAGGCGTTATTAACCTGTTTTACCACTATAAACCACAAGTGGGCATAAATAGCCTGTCCTAAAGACAACTGCAGAGGAGGTATTGACCGGTTTTACCATTATAAACCACAAGTGGACACAAATAGCCTGTCATAAAGACAACTGTAGAGGAAGTATTGACCGGTGTTACCATTATAAACCACAAGTGGACACAAATGGCCTGTCCTAAAGACAACTGTAGAGGAGGTATTGACCGGTTTTACCATTATAAACCACAAGTGGACACAAATAGCCTGTCCTAAAGACAACTGCCGAGGAAATATATACCGGTTTTACCATTATAAACCACAAGTGGACACAAATAGACAGTCCTCAAGACAACTGTAAGGAAGTAGTGACCTGTTTTACCATTATAAACCACAAGTGGACACAAATAGCTTGTCATAAAGACAACTGTAGAGGAAGTATTGACCGGTTTTACTATTATAAACCACAAGTGGACACAAATAGCCTGTCCTAAAGACAACTGCAGAGGAGGTATTGACCGGTTTCACCATTATAACCCACAAGGAGACATAAATAGCCTGTCCTAAAGACAACTGTAGAGGAGGTATTGACATATTTTACCATTATAAACCACAAGTGGACACAAAGAGCCTGTCCTCAAGACAACTGAAGAGGAGGTATTGACCGGTTTTACCATTATAAACCACAAGTGGACATAAATAGCCTGTCCTCAAGACAACTGCAGAGGAGGTATTGACCTGTTTTACCATTATAAACCACAAGTGGACACAAATAGCCTGTCCTAAAGACAACTGCCGTGGAAATATATACCGGTTTTACCATTATAAACCACAAGTGGACACAAATAGACAGTCCTCAAGACAACTGTAGAGGAAGTATTGACCGGTTTCACCATTATAACCCACAAGGAGACATAAATAGCCTGTCCTAAAGACAACTGTAGAGGAGGTATTGACATATTTTACCATTATAAACCACAAGTGGACACAAAGAGCCTGTCCTCAAGACAACTGAAGAGGAGGTATTGACCGGTTTTACCATTATAAACCACAAGTGGACACAAATAGCCTGTCCTAAAGACAACTGCAGAGGAGGTATTGACCGGTTTCACCATTATAACCCACAAGGAGACATAAATAGCCTGTCCTAAAGACAACTGTAGAAGAGGTATTGACATATTTTACCATTATAAACCACAAGTGGACACAAAGAGCCTGTCCTCAAGACAACTGAAGAGGAGGTATTGACCGGTTTTACCATTATAAACCACAAGTGGACATAAATAGCCTGTCCTCAAGACAACTGCAGAGGAGGTATTGACCTGTTTTACCATTATAAACCACAAGTGGACACAAATAGCCTGTCCTAAAGACAACTGCCGTGGAAATATATACCGGTTTTACCATTATAAACCACAAGTGGACACAAATAGACAGTCCTCAAGACAACTGTAGAGGAAGTATTGACCGGATTTACCATTATAAACCACAAGTGGACACAAATAAATAGTCCTAAAGACAACTACAGGAAGTATTGACTGGGTTTACCATTATAAACCACAAGTAGACACAAATAGCCTGTCCTAAGGACAACTGCAGAGGAAGTATTGCCCGGTTTTACCATTATGAACCACAAGTGGACACAAATAGAGAGTCCTCAAGACAAATGTAGAGGAGGTATTGACCGGTTTTACCATTATAAACCACAAGTGGACACAAATAGCCTGTCCTAAAGACAACTACCGAGGAAATATATACCGGTTTTACCATTATAAACCACAAGTGGACACAAATAGACAGTCCTCAAGACAACTGTAGAAGAAGTATTGACCGGATTTACCATTATACACCACAAGTAGACACAAATAGCCTGTCCTCAAGACAACTGTAGAGCAGGTATTGACCGGTTTTACCATTATAAACCACAAGTGGACACAAATAGCCTGTCCTCAAGACAACTGCAGAGGCGTTATTAACCTATTTTACCACTATAAACCACAAGTGGGCATAAATACCCTGTCCTAAAAACAACTGCAGAGGAGGTATTGACCGGTTTTACCATTATAAACCACAAGTGGACACAAATAGCCTGTCATAAAGACAACTGTAGAGGAAGTATTGACCGGTGTTACCATTATAAACCACAAGTGGACACAAATGGCCTGTCCTAAAGACAACTGTAGAGGAGGTACTGACCGGTTTTACCATTATAAACCACAAGTGGACACAAATAGCCTGTCCTAAAGACAACTGCCGAGGAAATATATACCGGTTTTACCATTATAAACCACAAGTGGACACAAATAGCCTGTCATAAAGACAACTGTAGAGGAAGTATTGACCGGTGTTACCATTATAAACCACAAGTGGACACAAATGGCCTGTCCTAAAGACAACTGTAGAGGAGGTATTGACCGGTGTTACCACCATAAACCACAAGTGGACACAAATAGCCTGTCCTCAAGACAACTGTAGTGGAAGTATTGACCGGTTTTACCATTATAAACCACAAGTGGACACAAATAGCCTGTCCTAAAGACAACTGTAGAGGAAGTA
>CM067359.1:1392446-1474946 GCA_034401795.1 Chaetoderma sp. LZ-2023a
GACACAAATAGCCTGTCCTAAAGACAACTGCAGAGGCGGTATTGATCAGTTTTACCATTATAAACCACAAGTGGACACAAATAGCCTGTCCTAAAGACAACTGTAGAGGAGGTATTGACCGGTTTTACCATTATAAACCACAAGTGGACACAAATAGCCTGTCCTAAAGACAACTGTACAGGAAGTATTGACTGGGTTTACCATTATAAACCACTAGTGGACACAAATAGCCTGTCCTAAAGACAACTGTAGAGAAAGTATTGACCGGCTTTAGCATTATAAACCACAAGTGGTCACAAATAGCCTGTCCTAAAGACAAATGCAGAGGAGGTATTCACCGGTTTTACCATTATAAACCACAAGTGGACACAAATAGCCTGTCCTCAAGACAACTGCAGAGGAAGTATTGACCGGTTTTACCATTATAAACCACAAGTGGACACAAATAGACTGTCCTAATAACAACTGCAGAGGAGGTATTGACCGGCTTTACCATTATGAACCACAAGTGGACACAAATAGACAGTCGCCAAGACAACTGCAGAGGAGGTATTGACCGGTTTTACCATTATAAACCACAAGTGGACACAAATAGACAGTCCTAAAGACAACTGTATAGGAAGTATTGACCAGTTTTACCATTATAAACCACAAGTGGACACAAATAGCCAACCTCAAGACAACTGCAGAGGAGGTATTGACCGGTTTTACCATTATAAACCACAAGTGGACACAAATAGCCTGTCCTAAAGACAACTGTAGAGGAGGTATTGACCGGTTTTACCATTATAAACCAAAAGTAGACATAACTAGCCTGTCCTAAAGACAACTGCAGAGGAGGTATTGACCGGTTTTACCATTATAAACCAAAAGAGGACACAAATGGCCTGTCCTCAAGACAACTGTAGAGGAAGTATTGACCGGATTTACCATTATAAACCACAAGTTGACACAAATAAATAGGCCTAAAGACAACTGTACAGGAAGTATTGACCGGTTTTACCATTATAACCCACAAGTAGACATAAATAGCCCGTCCTAAACACAACTGCAGAGGAGGTATTGACCGGTTTTACCATTATAAACCACAAGTGGACACAAATAGCCTGTCCTCAAGACAACTGTAGAGGAAGTATTGACCGGATTTACCATTATAAACTACAAGTGGACACAAATAGACAGTCCTCAAGCACAGCTGTAGAGGAAGTATTGACCAGTTTTACCATTATAAACCACAAGTGGACACAAATAGACAGTCCTAAAGACAACTGCAGAGGAGGTATTGACCGGCTTTACCATTATGAACCACAAGTGGACACAAATAGACAGTCGCCAAGACAACTGCAGAGGAGGTATTGACCGGTTTTACCATTATAAACCACAAGTGGACACAAATAGACAGTCCTAAAGACAACTGTAGAGGAAGTATTGACCAGTTTTACCATTATAAACCACAAGTGGACACAAATAGCCAGTCCTCAAGACAACTGCAGAGGAGGTATTGACAGGTTTTACCATTATAAACCACAAGTGGACACAAATAGCCTGTCCTAAAGACAACTGTAGAGGAGGTATTGACCGGTTTTACCATTATAAACCACAAGTAGACACAAATAGCCTGTCATAAAGACAACTGTAGAGGAAGTATTGACAGGTTTTACCATTATAAACCATAAGTGGTCACAAATAGCCTGTCCTAAAGCCAACTGTAGAGGAGGTATTGACATATTTTACCATTATAAACCACAAGTGGACACAAATAGCCTGTCCTCAAGACAACTGCAGAGGCGGTATTGACCTGTTTTTGTTTTACCATTATAAACCACAAGTGGACACAAATAGCCTGTCCTAAAGAAAACTGCCGAGGAAATATATACCGGTTTTACCATTATAAACCACAAGTGGACACAAATAGACAGTCCTCAAGACAACTGTAGAAGAAGTATTGACCGGATTTACCATTATACACCACAAGTAGACACAAATAGCCTGTCCTCAAGACAACTGTAGAGGAGGTATTGACCGGTTTTACCATTATAAACCACAAGTGGACACAAATAGCCTGTCCTAAAGACAACTGTAGAGGAAGTATTGACCGGTTTTACCACTATAAACCACAAGTGGACACAAATAGCCTGTCCTAAAGACAACTGTAGAGGAAGTATTGACCGGTTTTACCATTATAAACCCAAGTGGACACAATAGCCTGTCCTAAAGACAACTGTAGAGGAAGTATTGACCGGATTTACCATTATAAACCACAAGTGGACACAAATAGACAGTCCTCAAGCACAGCTGTAGAGGAAGTATTGACCGGTTTTACCATTATAAACCACAAGTTGACACAAATAAATAGGCCTAAAGACAACTGTACAGGAAGTATTGACCGGTTTTACCATTATAACCCACAAGTAGACATAAATAGCCTGTCCTAAAGACAACTGCAGAGGAGGTATTGACCGGTTTTACCATTATAAACCACAAGTGGACACAAATAGACAGTCCTAAAGAGAACTGTAGAGGAGGTATTGACCGGCTTTACCATTATGAACCACAAGTGGACACAAATAGACAGTCCTCAGGACAACTGCTGAGGCGGTATTGACCGGTTTTACCATTATAAACCACAAGTGGACACAAATAGCCTGTCCTAAAGACAACTGTAGAGGAAGTATTGACCGGATTTACCATTATAAACTACAAGTGGACAAAAATAGACAGTCCTCAAGCACAGCTGTAGAGGAAGTATTGACCGGTGTTACCATTATAAACCACAAGTTGACACAAATAAATAGGCCTAAAGACAACTGTACAGGAAGTATTGACCGGTTTTACCATTATAACCCACAAGTAGACATAAATAGCCTGTCCTAAAGACAACTGCAGAGGAGGTATTGACCGGTTTTACCATTATAAACCACAATGGACACAAATAGCCTGTCCTCAAGACAACTGTAGAGGAAGTATTGACCGGATTTACCATTATAAACCACAAGTGGACACAAATAGACAGTCCTCAAGCACAACTGTAGAGGAAGTATTGACCGGTTTTACCATTATAAACCACAAGTTGACACAAATAAATAGTCCTAAAGACAACTGTACAGGAAGTATTTACTGGGTTTACCATTATAAACCAAAAGTAGACACAAATAGCCTGTCCTAAGGACAACGGCAGAGGAATTATTGACCGGATTTACCATTATAAACCAAAGTGGACACAAATAGCCTGTCCTCAAGACAACTGTAGAGGGAGTATTGCCCGGTTTTACCATTATGAACCACAAGTGGACACAAATAGCCTGTCCTCAAGACAACTGTAGAGGGAGGATTGCCCGGTTTTACCATTATGAACCACAAGTGGACACAAATAGCGAGTCCTCAAGACAACTGTAGAGGAGGTATTGACCGGTTTACCATTATAAACCACAAGTGGACACAAATAGACAGTCCTAAAGAGAACTGTAGAGGAGGTATTGACCGGCTTTACCATTATGAACCACAAGTGGACACAAATAGACAGTCCTCAGGACAACTGCTGAGGCGGTATTGACCGGTTTTACCATTATAAACCACAAGTGGACACAAATAGCCTGTCCTAAAGACAACTGTAGAGCATGTATTGACCGGTTTTACCATTATAAACCACAAGTGGACACAAATAGCCTGTCCTAAAGACAACTGTACAGGAAGTATTGACTGGGTCTACCATTATAAACCACAAGTAGACACAAACAGCCTGTCCTAAGAACAACTGCAGAGGAAGTATTGACCGGTTTTACCATTATAAACCACAAGTGGACACAAATAGCCTGTCCTAAAGACAACTGTAGAGAAAGTATTGACCGGGTTTACAATTATAAACCACAAGTGGACACAAATAGCCTGTCCTGAAGACAACTGTAGAGGAAGTATTGACCGGTTTTAGCATTATAAACCACAAGCGGTCACAAATAGCGAGACCTCAAGACAACTGTAGAGGAGGTATTGACCGGTTTTACCATTACAAACCACAATTGGACACAAATAGACAGTCCTAAAGAAAACTGTAGAGGAGGTATTGACCGGTTTACCATTATGAACCACAAGTGGACACAAATAGACAGTCCTCAAGACAACTGCAGAGGAGGTATTGACCGGTTTTACCATTATAAACCACAAGTGGACACAAAAAGACAGTCCTAAAGACAACTGTAGAGGAACTATTGACCAGTTTTACCATTATAAAACACAAGTGGACACAAATAGCCTGTCCTAAAGACAACTGCAGAGGCGGTATTGATCAGTTTTACCATTATAAACCACAAGTGGACACAAATAGCCTGTCCTAAAGACAACTGTAGAGGAGGTATTGACCGGTTTTACCATTATAAACCACAAGTGGACACAAATAGCCTGTCCTAAAGACAACTGTACAGGAAGTATTGACTGGGTTTACCATTATAAACCACTAGTGGACACAAATAGCCTGTCCTAAAGACAACTGTAGAGAAAGTATTGACCGGCTTTAGCATTATAAACCACAAGTGGTCACAAATAGCCTGTCCTAAAGACAACTGCAGAGGAGGTATTCACCGGTTTTACCATTATAAACCACAAGTGGACACAAATAGCCTGTCCTCAAGACAACTGCAGAGGAAGTATTGACCGGTTTTACCATTATAAACCACAAGTGGACACAAATAGACTGTCCTAATAACAACTGCAGAGGAGGTATTGACCGGCTTTACCATTATGAACCACAAGTGGACACAAATAGACAGTCGCCAAGACAACTGCAGAGGAGGTATTGACCGGTTTTACCATTATAAACCACAAGTGGACACAAATAGACAGTCCTAAAGACAACTGTATAGGAAGTATTGACCAGTTTTACCATTATAAACCACAAGTGGACACAAATAGCCAACCTCAAGACAACTGCAGAGGAGATATTGACCGGTTTTACCATTATAAACCACAAGTGGAGACAAATAGCCTGTCCTAAAGACAACTGTAGAGGAGGTATTGACCGGTTTTACCATTATAAACCACAAGTAGACATAACTAGCCTGTCCTAAAGACAACTGCAGAGGAGGTATTGACCGGTTTTACCATTATAAACCAAAAGAGGACACAAATGGCCTGTCCTCAAGACAACTGTAGAGGAAGTATTGACCGGATTTACCATTATAAACCACAAGTGGACACAAATAGACAGTCCTCAAGCACAGCTGTAGAGGAAGTATTGACCGGTTTTACCATTATAAACCACAAGTTGACACAAATAAATAGGCCTAAAGACAACTGTACAGGAAGTATTGACCGGTTTTACCATTATAACCCACAAGTAGACATAAATAGCCCGTCCTAAACACAACTGCAGAGGAGGTATTGACCGGTTTTACCATTATAAACCACAAGTGGACACAAATAGCCTGTCCTCAAGACAACTGTAGAGGAAGTATTGACCGGATTTACCATTATAAACTACAAGTGGACACAAATAGACAGTCCTCAAGCACAGCTGTAGAGGAAGTATTGACCAGTTTTACCATTATAAACCACAAGTGGACACAAATAGACAGTCCTAAAGACAACTGCAGAGGAGGTATTGACCGGCTTTACCATTATGAACCACAAGTGGACACAAATAGACAGTCGCCAAGACAACTGCAGAGGAGGTATTGACCGGTTTTACCATTATAAACCACAAGTGGACACAAATAGACAGTCCTAAAGACAACTGTAGAGGAAGTATTGACCAGTTTTACCATTATAAACCACAAGTGGACACAAATAGCCAGTCCTCAAGACAACTGCAGAGGAGGTATTGACAGGTTTTACCATTATAAACCACAAGTGGACACAAATAGCCTGTCCTAAAGACAACTGTAGAGGAGGTATTGACCGGTTTTACCATTATAAACCACAAGTAGACACAAATAGCCTGTCATAAAGACAACTGTAGAGGAAGTATTGACAGGTTTTACCATTATAAACCATAAGTGGTCACAAATAGCCTGTCCTAAAGCCAACTGTAGAGGAGGTATTGACATATTTTACCATTATAAACCACAAGTGGACACAAATAGCCTGTCCTCAAGACAACTGCAGAGGCGGTATTGACCTGTTTTTGTTTTACCATTATAAACCACAAGTGGACACAAATAGCCTGTCCTAAAGAAAACTGCCGAGGAAATATATACCGGTTTTACCATTATAAACCACAAGTGGACACAAATAGACAGTCCTCAAGACAACTGTAGAAGAAGTATTGACCGGATTTACCATTATACACCACAAGTAGACACAAATAGCCTGTCCTCAAGACAACTGTAGAGGAGGTATTGACCGGTTTTACCATTATAAACCACAAGTGGACACAAATAGCCTGTCCTAAAGACAACTGTAGAGGAAGTATTGACCGGTTTTACCACTATAAACCACAAGTGGACACAAATAGCCTGTCCTAAAGACAACTGTAGAGGAAGTATTGACCGGTTTTACCATTATAAACCCAAGTGGACACAATAGCCTGTCCTAAAGACAACTGTAGAGGAAGTATTGACCGGATTTACCATTATAAACCACAAGTGGACACAAATAGACAGTCCTCAAGCACAGCTGTAGAGGAAGTATTGACCGGTTTTACCATTATAAACCACAAGTTGACACAAATAAATAGGCCTAAAGACAACTGTACAGGAAGTATTGACCGGTTTTACCATTATAACCCACAAGTAGACATAAATAGCCTGTCCTAAAGACAACTGCAGAGGAGGTATTGACCGGTTTTACCATTATAAACCACAAGTGGACACAAATAGCCTGTCCTCAAGACAACTATAGAGGAAGTATTGACCGGATTTACCATTATAAACTACAAGTGGACAAAAATAGACAGTCCTCAAGCACAGCTGTAGAGGAAGTATTGACCGGTGTTACCATTATAAACCACAAGTTGACACAAATAAATAGGCCTAAAGACAACTGTACAGGAAGTATTGACCGGTTTTACCATTATAACCCACAAGTAGACATAAATAGCCTGTCCTAAAGACAACTGCAGAGGAGGTATTGACCGGTTTTACCATTATAAACCACAATGGACACAAATAGCCTGTCCTCAAGACAACTGTAGAGGAAGTATTGACCGGATTTACCATTATAAACCACAAGTGGACACAAATAGACAGTCCTCAAGCACAACTGTAGAGGAAGTATTGACCGGTTTTACCATTATAAACCACAAGTTGACACAAATAAATAGTCCTAAAGACAACTGTACAGGAAGTATTTACTGGGTTTACCATTATAAACCAAAAGTAGACACAAATAGCCTGTCCTAAGGACAACGGCAGAGGAATTATTGACCGGATTTACCATTATAAACCAAAGTGGACACAAATAGCCTGTCCTCAAGACAACTGTAGAGGGAGTATTGCCCGGTTTTACCATTATGAACCACAAGTGGACACAAATAGCCTGTCCTCAAGACAACTGTAGAGGGAGGATTGCCCGGTTTTACCATTATGAACCACAAGTGGACACAAATAGCGAGTCCTCAAGACAACTGTAGAGGAGGTATTGACCGGTTTACCATTATAAACCACCAGTGGACACAAATAGACAGTCCTAAAGAGAACTGTAGAGGAGGTATTGACCGGCTTTACCATTATGAACCACAAGTGGACACAAATAGACAGTCCTCAGGACAACTGCAGAGGAGGTATTGACCGGTTTTACCATTATAAACCACAAGTGGACATAAAAAGACAGTCCTAAAGACAACTGTAGAGGAACTATTGACCAGTTTTACCATTATAAACCACAAGTGGACACAAATAGCCTGTCCTAAAGACAACTGCTGAGGCGGTATTGACCGGTTTTACCATTATAAACCACAAGTGGACACAAATAGCCTGTCCTAAAGACAACTGTAGAGCAGGTATTGACCGGTTTTACCATTATAAACCACAAGTGGACACAAATAGCCTGTCCTAAAGACAACTGTACAGGAAGTATTGACTGGGTCTACCATTATAAACCACAAGTAGACACAAACAGCCTGTCCTAAGAACAACTGCAGAGGAAGTATTGACCGGTTTTACCATTATAAACCACAAGTGGACACAAATAGCCTGTCCTAAAGACAACTGTAGAGAAAGTATTGACCGGGTTTACAATTATAAACCACAAGTGGACACAAATAGCCTGTCCTGAAGACAACTGTAGAGGAAGTATTGACCGGTTTTAGCATTATAAACCACAAGCGGTCACAAATAGCGAGACCTCAAGACAACTGTAGAGGAGGTATTGACCGGTTTTACCATTACAAACCACAATTGGACACAAATAGACAGTCCTAAAGAGAACTGTAGAGGAGGTATTGACCGGCTTTACCATTATGAACCACAAGTGGACACAAATAGACAGTCCTCAAGACAACTGCAGAGGAGGTATTGACCGGTTTTACCATTATAAACCACAAGTGGACACAAAAAGACAGTCCTAAAGACAACTGTAGAGGAACTATTGACCAGTTTTACCATTATAAAACACAAGTGGACACAAATAGCCTGTCCTAAAGACAACTGCAGAGGCGGTATTGATCAGTTTTACCATTATAAACCACAAGTGGACACAAATAGCCTGTCCTAAAGACAACTGTAGAGGAGGTATTGACCGGTGTTACCATTATAAACCACAAGTGGACACAAATAGCCTGTCCTAAAGACAACTGTACAGGAAGTATTGACTGGGTTTACCATTATAAACCACTAGTGGACACAAATAGCCTGTCCTAAAGACAACTGTAGAGAAATTATTGACCGGCTTTAGCATTATAAACCACAAGTGGTCACAAATAGCCTGTCCTAAAGACAACTGCAGAGGAGGTATTCACCGGTTTTACCATTATAAACCACAAGTGGACACAAATAGCCTGTCCTCAAGACAACTGCAGAGGAAGTATTGACCGGTTTTACCATTATAAACCACAAGTGGACACAAATAGACTGTCCTAATAACAACTGCAGAGGAACTATTGACCGGTTTTAGCAATATAAACCACGGGTGGACACAAATAGACTGTCTTAATGACAACTGCAGAGGAAGTATTGACCAGTTTTAGCATTATAAACCACAAGTGGACACAAATAGACAGTCCTAAAGATAACTGTAGAGGAGGTATTGACCGGTTTTACGATTATAAACCACAAGTGGACACTAATAGCCTGTCCTCAAGACAACTGTAGAGGAGGTATTGACAGGTTTTATCGTTATAAACCACAAGTGGACACAATTAGCCTGTCCTCAAGAGAACTGCAAAGGAGGCATTGACGGGTTTTCCATCATAAACCACAAGTGGACACAAATAGACAGTCCTCAAGACAACTGTAGAGGAAGTATTGACCGGTTTTACCATTATAAACCACAAGTGGACACAAATAGCCTGTCCTCAAGACAATTGTAGAGGACGTATTGACAGGTTTTATCGTTATAAACCACAAGTGGACACAAATAGCCTGTCCTGAAGACAACTGTAGAGGAGGTATTGACAGGTTTTATCGTTATAAACCACAAGTGTACACAAATAGACAGTCCTCAAGACAACTGCAGAGGAGGTATTGACCGGTTTTACCATTATAAACCACAAGTGGACACAAATAGCCTGCCCGAAAGGCAACTGCAGAGGAGGTATTGACCGGTTTTACCATTATATACCACAAGTGGACACAAATAGACAGTCCTCAAGACAACTGTAGAGAAAGTATTGACCGGTTTTACCATTATAAACCACAAGTGGACACAAATAGCTTAACCTCATGACAACTGAAGAGGAGATATTGACCGGTTTTGCCATCATAAACCACAAGTGGACACAAATAGGCCGTCCTCAAGACAACTGCAGAGGAAGTATTGACCGGTTTAAGCATTATAAACCACAGGTGGACACAAATAGACCGTCTTAATGACAACTGCAGAGGAGGTATTGACCGGTTTCACGATTATAAACCACAAGTGGACACTAATAGCCTGTCCTCAAGACAACCGTAGAGGAGGTATTGACAGGTTTTATCGTTATAAACCACAAGTGGACACAATTAGCCTGTCCTCAAGACAACTGCAAAGGAGGTATTGACGGGTTTTCCATCATAAACCACAAGTGGACACAAATAGACAGTCCTCAAGACAACTGTAGAGGAAGTATTGACCGGTTTTACCATTATAAACCACAAGTGGACACAAATAGCCTGTCCTCAAGACAACTGTAGAGGAGGTAATGACAGGTTTTATCGTTATAAACCACAAGTGGACACAGATAGCCTGTCCTAATGACAACTGTAGAGGAGGTATTGACAGGTTTTATCGTTATAAACCACAAGTGGACACAAATAGACAGTCCTCAAGACAACTGCAGAGGAGGTATTGACCGGTTTTACCATTATAAACCACAAGTGGACACAAATAGACCGTCCTCAAGACAACTGCAGAGGAAGTATTGACCGGTTTAAGCATTAAAAAACCACAAGTGGACACAAATAGACTGTCCTAATAACAATTGCAGAGAAACTATTGACCGGTTTTAGCATTATAAACCACAGGTGGACACAAATAGACCGTCTTAATGACAACTGCAGAGGAAGTATTGACCAGTTTTAGCATTATAAACCACAAGTGGACACAAATAGACAGTCCTAAAGATAACTGTAGAGGAGGTATTGACCGGTTTTACGATTATAAACCACAAGTGGACACAAATAGCCTGTCCTCAAGACAACTGTAGAGGAAGTATTGACCGGTTTTACGATTATAAACCACAAGTGGACACAAATAGACAGTCCTAAAGACAACTGTAGAGGAGGTATTGACCGGTTTGAACATTATAAACCACAAGTGGACGCAAATATCCTGTCCTCAGACAACTGCAGAGGAAGTATTGACCGGTTTTTCCATTATAAACCACAAGTTGGCACAAGAGGGTTTAAGAACAACAGGCACACTGATGACGACCTACTTCTTTACTTCCGAGAAGTGATTGACCAGTTTGAAACATTACTAGGATCACTACAATGTGAAGCTTTATCTCCAGGGCTTTCCACTTACTACCTAGCCTCAGCAGTAGCATCTGCTCGCGAACACCCTACAAGAGAACACCCTAAAATCTCAATGATAGGTATGCCACTAGAAATGGAGTATGCAGATGGTGTTGAGTTTATAGAGGAGGAGTAAGGTCCTCTAGATACACTACTTCCAACAGATGCAGAACAGCTCACGTCTGCAAACATGATTGGGAATGAAGGAAAACCCGAGTTTTCTCACGTATTCCTCTCCGACACCGCAGAAATGAATGATGACGGTATCAGGCGCTCGAAGGACACCACAACATCAACTTATTAAGTGTTTGCGGTCAGACCTCAAGGACGTAATCTAAGACCATAAAAGACAGAAAAGGAGCTTAGGACGCTCGTAACGGACCTTTCCATTTTAGCCATGCCCCGCCCATCTCTAGCTAAGTTCCACCCACCCGTCGTTCGTGTTGGGGTCGATCGATCTCTGAACTCTTTGACTATCAATTTCCCGAAAACTATACAGCTGCTGTTGAATATTTTGGAACTAATTTAACTGGTCGCTGTTGCTGCCTATGGCAACAGCATGTTTATTAAATAGTAGAGACACGCAATTCGTGCAGCGTGTCGGAGTATTAAGAGTTGAAGACAGGCCAAATAGAATCATTTATGACGTAATGATTACGACGTCATCCTACGCGCCGCTTAGCCGATTGTGACAAAATATGACGTCAGATTGATAGATGGATACTCTGGAAATGTGAATTGACAATAGACAATGTAGAAGGCAGCGCACTGCGCTCTAGATCTCTAAAATACCTACCACTGGCACTACTGATCCCATCTAAGAATGAAAAACTAAATAGTATAATAAACAAGTGTAATCAGAGAATATAGACTGCTTTGTTTGTTATATTGTCTGATCCATGGAATTTTTTTCGAATCTTAACCTGTTTTTTTTGTTTTTTTCGCATCACGTCCAAAATTGTGGAATCACAGTGTATGGTCACACCCTTCCGTATGTCAAAATCTTTGCTAAATCGGATCAACTGTAGTTTCCATAGATCAATAATTTGATCAAATCCGGATCCGGGAGTTTTTATTCGCTTCTTGTGCTAAGTCTGAAAATCAAGTTTACGATAAGGTCTTTCGTGTTTGTTTTTAATTTGAATTAAATCTGATCAGTAGCTTTTACATATTAGGCCTACATCCCCGAACACACGCACTTATGCGCGCACAGATGCATGCCAGACCGACCGCACCCGCACGGATTCATGCACGCACGCATGCACGAACGCACGTATGCACATAGGTACGCAGACACACACAGGCACAAACACACACGCACGCACACACGCACGCACGCACAGACAGACAGACAAACCGACAGAGAGACAGACACACAAACACACGCGCACACAAGCAGGCCGGCAGACAGACAAGCAGATAGGCAGGCAGGCAGGCAGGCACGCATGCATGCACGCACGCGGTGTAGTTCGGATCGACCGGTCGGCTACCGGCCGTACCAGCTAAGCTGGGTACGCGCCGCCCGTCTAGGATTATTTTCTGAACACGCCCCTCAGGGTAGAGTTATAAGCGTATATAGGCCTATGGGAGAAAGAGCTTGGCGAAAAACGACTAAGTTCGCTAAAACGCATTATGCGCATGCGCGCGCCATGACGCTGTTTCTATGGAGCGCGTAGTTGTGACCTAGATAGGATGGCGCTTATAGTGTACCGAGCTGGTACTCTGTAATTCTTATTGATTGTCAGTTCCCGTTAAATCTGGCATTAACCAAGACCAGAATTCAACGGGCTTTCTTAATCTGTAAACCATTTCAAAATTGGTTGAGAAATGGCTGAGTTATCCAGGAAAACTCTTCTTGATTATCTTCAAAATATTGCCTTGACGTCATAACTATGTGGGCATAAAGCTTCTAGAATGTTCTAGAACGTTCGACGACGCTATTATTAGCTGTGTGCTGATTGGCTGTTGCTCGAACGATGGTTGGATGAAGCCTGCGCCTGTGACGTCATGGAGAGTATAAAAGGAGAAGCGATCCAGTGATTGAGAGCATCCTCGGCCAGGGGCCGAAGAGGGTGGAGCTGTACCAACTATTATCAAGCGCGACACGCGTCTTTCTTCGCCATGAGTTGGGTTTTATGCCGTAGCGTGCAGTATCCAACCCACCGCGGTAAAAGCAATTTTGTAACTCCCCATCTGCGGGAGTAATTGGGAACTTTCGATAACCGTTCACGAATACTACATCTACATTCGGAACACAAACTTGCGGTGAGGCCTTTGCGGCCTGAATATGTGAGTCTACAGATGTAGAGGCAGGATGTTCTTTGATGGATGACTCGCCGGATCTGCCGGCCACGCCTAAAAGTGGTATGTCAATCGCCGCCTCACACATCATGTCGGTTCTTTCGACTTTCGACTGCAGCAAGTAAACTCTGCCAGGTGCGTCTTCAGAACTGGTTGACGTACCCAGTACCGTGAAGCTTTGTTTTGTATCTTCATTTGCCTCTGACAAGCCCCGCTTGTGACATGTTGTTTACACCTTCCATCCATGCCATCGGTGTATGGGAACTTTCTTCAATACATAGTACTATCGTATCTTTTACTGACTGCTCGTTAGATATTCTGTTAGGCCTACAGCACCAAGCGATGCACTCCCCCCCCCACCCTATGAGTGTTCTCGCAGAACTGCTATTTGCGGAAAACAGCTTGCGGGAACCACCCTGTGCGAACATTCCAGCTTCCGGAGAGTGCATCATCTGACGTCGACTACAGATCTACGTCTCAATTTCAGTAACACAGTAGCCTAACTTGGGAATGACTACCGAGTATTCAAGTAACTATACTTCACCATTTAATTATTTCTCTATATAGGTATTGTTAATTATCTCGTATCCGTACTAATGGTTCCGATGACGAAAAGAAACCGTAACGGTCTTAGGACCAATAGTTATAATTTCTGTATTTGTTACATAGTTATTTTCATTTTCCTCAATGTGTTGCTAACCGTACTATAGTAGGTTCGTCAACCTGTATTACTATATATATCTTAATCATTGCCACTGTATTGTTTGTTCTGGTTAGATTACGTAGGCATATGGCCAGTGGCCATCCGTTAAACTGTTTCGCTTAAGTTATAGAAAATATAGGAATGCAGTGCACGTAGGAAACACTTTACAGCAACATTTATATATGCAGCATTTTCTCCCGCCACCAACAATTTTTCACTAAGGTCGCTGTCCATGCTATAACTCTGTTTAGCCCGGCATGGTACCGACTAATACCTTTTCTATTCAGCTCGATAGGATAGGTTCAAAATGATTAGAGACACTTTCTTCATTACATACTGCAATATATTCTTCTCTTCCGGCAGTGCGATAATCTAGCCCCGCACTCCGTTAAGACTCATAACTCCAAGATCGTGTCTCTCTTCATATTCCTCTTAGCCTTGTGGCTTCTTAATTGTTTGGATGTCCCTATCCGCACCATGGGCTGATCCGACTCTGGGAAACTATTGGGGTTCCCGAGCGGTGATGGCTAGGGTGCGGTATCACATACACATTCCCGTGTATCTTCGGATACTTAGTAGATAGTACTTTAAGTCAATGTAGGAAAGCACTGCGACAAAAACACATGTATTAATTCTTATTTTATTTACTGACAACCCTCCCGCACCGCAGTGCAAAATTGGCAACTTGTATGTAAACCTAACGACAGGTTAAACAGTTAGTTCCATAGGACCCGGTGACGGGCGAGATACGTATTCTCACCGAATTCTGTTAACATGTCTGGGCATGATATTCAAATCTGCCATGCCCCTACGGGAAGGACATTTATGGTGTGCATTCGTCTCTCTTACCCTCACCATAACGATAGGAGGTATGGCCTAATAATGGTTCCGTGAAATGTAAACCATGTCCTGTAATGTTTCATGTGGTTGCAAAGCGGAATGTCCGGATTCTCACCCAGTTCGGAGATCCCGCTAAGTAACATGTATGAGCGCTGTCTACAGTATTGATGTCCTCGGGCATCTGTTCTCCATGACAGCCATGTCTAATAGCTAGGTAGATATCGGCCAGTTGCGGACTAAACTAATTCTTGTTCTGAAAACAACTACAAGTGATTAAGCAAAGCAGAAGGCCCACAGAAATAAAGCGGCAACTACTAATTCAGCATATTAGCAATCACATGAGACGGTAATGAAGGAATCCATTGGGAATCTTCCGTTCTGTCTTCACGTAAAACAGTACGCAACCCTATAGATATAATCTCACTAAGTATGGTCTTTTCTTTCTACAGCATTTTTGTTTGAAATATTAGAGTGGGCCCATTTCCGCCTACTATTCTTCTCCCGCTTTAAGCCGTGGCGACACCTTCCCGAGACGGAGGCCCACGCGAGGCACTTACCTCTCGCAAGGATTCAGCGACGGCGGTCCACGCCAGGATAATACTCCTCACCCAAACTAGCACTAGGAGTAGTGCCCGCGTGAGGCACATCACTTTTTCGTCTGAGATAGCCTTCTTCCTTTCAACTTAGAAGTATAATTACTTATATTAAGTTAAAAAGCTATGTCTCGTGTACGGGAGCCTCGCTTGCGGGGATACCGCTGCGGACCTATGAGTCTGTGTGGTACCTCTAGGAGCCCCATGTTTAAAAGTTCATCTACCTGCCGCTATGTCTTGTATTTTCGTATGCTCTTATTGGAGTTTTATCTGGCATATTTTTCAATTAGTTAGGTAAATGCATTGTATGGACGTATATTTTTAGGTCACTAAATCAAATCTTGTATGTCCATAGATCACGAAATTGCTATGGACAGGCATACTGGTGACACAAATTCTTGGGATCATACCGTTGCGTTTAATGTTCGTGACAATGGTCGCACGGCCCCACCGGAACGATTGAGTTCCACCAGCCTTAGGAGCCGGATTTTGTTTCCCGCAAGGCAGTCTCGTTCAAGGTCCATCACCCCGAGACCGGATGCTAACCAGTGTCATCACTCGTCATGCACTTACGGCGTGGCGAGTTGACATGAGACATCGGAACGGCCCGCCACTGCCCGGCGAGATACAGCACGCACGCGCGCATGCACGCACGCGCGCACGCACACACATACACACACGTGCTACGCTTGTCCACAAAATAACACGCACACGTGCAGGCGCACACACACGCACACACACGCGCGCTAGCACACACGGAGACTCACGGCACAAGTAACAGGAGGGGGTATTATTTTCTTACAGAATATCAGAATTCACGCACTTTGACAACGGAGAGTATCCAGTGATGGTGAATTCTGATGGAACCGTCACCATGGAATCAGGATTCGTTATCTCCACGCATTGCGAAATGGATGTAACATATTACCCGTTTGACAAGCAAGAATGTGACGTCATCATTGTATCGTGGATATTCAATACCTTGGAGGTGAATGTTTCTCTTGAGCAGATCAAAATGAACAACTACCGGATTAATTTCGAATGGGATATTATCGGCGTCTTAGGAATTGCACGTCAACAAATTTATGATAAACTTCCACAGTCTGTAATTGATATTAAGATTCAGTTGCTAAGGAGACGGCCATTTTACGTTCTACAGTTGGTGTTCCCCCTGTTCGCGCTCAGCATATTGAATGTCGTCGTGTTCTTACTTCCGTCTGAAAGTGGAGAGAAGATGTCACTTGCAATCACGACATTGCTGTCGTACGCCGTCTTCTTGTCGTTCATTGGAGATATGTTACCGAGTACATCTCACATCACACCTGTATTGGGTAAGACTACACATGTAACATGTATGATCGCACCCGCAATACAACAAAGAAATAATTTCCTTAAGCAAAATAAAACGTAATGTTTACTATTCTGGCCTTAATATGTGTGGAATCCGTCGCTGCCTTAGGTAGCGACGGCTTCCCTTAAAATTAAGTCCAAAATATTGAACAGACGATAGTCCTAGCTGTACTGTTCAATAGGTAGCACCATGCGCGCATTATGTAAGATTGTATCTCCATTAAATAATACCACATCTACATTGGATAAGCCAACGCCTGCATTATATAAGATGATATCTGCACGAGGTAGTACATGACCTTCCAATGCCTGCAATGTGTATGACTACACCAGGTCTATATTCGGTAAGGCTACGAGCACGAATTCGGTATGACTACGCTTTCATTTGGTGAGACTATGCTTTCATTATGTAAGACGTAAGATCACGCCAATATTGCGTACAGCCACAACTATATAAGTTAGGAGAACGCCTGTATTAGGTAAGACTGCGTTTGTTTTATGGATGACCACAGCTACACCAGGTAGCACTGTACCTGTCTACGGTAAGAGGACACACGCATTATATGACTTTACATCTGTATTAAGTAAGCGGTGTTTAGTGAGGATTTGTAAACATCAAAATGAAGTTAGTATACACTTTATAACCATAGTGCCTGCCATCAGCGGTGGTACGCCTTTATTCAGGTTTGAACACCTGAGTGCCTGCAGGCAAACGTGAATGTGGGTAAATGGCAAGCAAGTATATACATGAGATATATTTCTTAATTTGTAAATGATGTGCTTTGTTGTTTCAGCCATTTATGTACTCCTCGCATTCATCACCAGCGTCATTGCCGTCTGCCTGTCAATTCTCGTTCTCGTCTTTCATCACCACGATACTAAGCATATCCCGAGATGCCTCAAGAGTTTCACGTGCGGATTCCTAAGCAAAATCATGCGCATGCGCAGACCATTATGTCCAGTATGCAACGTAGACGTCAACAATAGCCCTACATTTCCCCAAGAACCAGAAGTTACATACGATCAACTGCCCAGCGGAAGAAGTTCTACTGACGAACGGAATTCAAATATAAACAATTCCAGAATGGCTCGAACAGGTTCAGCAGTTGCACCGGAAAGGGCACCACCGTCCCATACATCTCTGGAACATGATATTGATTGGAAGGGTGTGGCTTTTGTAATGGACCGTTTCTTTTTCTGGCTAACATTATTCCTCACAGTCGTTCTTACGTGCGGTGTGCTCGTGGGTTTGCTTTCCTAATGGATAAATTGGATTTGCGGCTCAAGTATATCACGCCATGCTCAATGGACCTTTCCATTTTTAGCTACGCCCCGCCCATTTCTAGCTAGGCTCCACCCACATCTCGCTCGTTTTGGGATCGATCGATCTCTGAACTCCCTGACTATCAATTTTCAGAAAACTATACAGGTAAGCTGTTGAATATGTTGAAGCTAATTCGACTGGGCGCTGTTGCTGCCTATGGCAATTAGTTTCAAAAATATGTTTAAAAAAACCCGTGTCAGACTATTAAGAGTTAAAGATGGCCAATATATAATCATTTATGACGTAATGATTATGATATCATCCTACACGCCGCTTAACTGATTATAACGTCATATGGCGTAATGATGACGCCATTACTCTGGAAAAGTCCATTACATCACATGCAGGTGGACGTCATAATAAACACCCCATTATGAATGGCTTATATAGGTTTGTCATCAGCATTTAAAGGTCCGTCAGGTCTACGATTTGCATGTATTTAATGAATTTACTATTTGTCACAACTTATGTTCAATATTTTGAAACTAATGTGACTGGGCGCTGCTGATGATATATGCAGCTATTGCACCAAGTCAAACTGTTTCCAAAATCACAAAAAGCGCTTGCATTTATACCTTGAACGTGGCATTCCGGGATGTCAGGTTTCAAAGTATATATATATATATATCGATTCCAAAACGAGAAATATGTGGGCGGAGATTATTTAGAAATGGGCGGGGCATAGCTAGATATGGATGCTTCTATTTTTTTTAATTATGTTTAACCGTCTGACTGCTGAGTTTTTGCAGACGACGTAATCCAGGGGCTATAATTTTGGACTTGCTAAATATTTTGAAAACAATTTGACTGAAAGTATGTCTGGAGTTGCTCGCATAGCGCATTCCAAGGGTTATATCTTTGGACTTGCTAAATATCTTGAAAACAACGGAAAGTTTTTGAAATTCCAGACAAATTGTTTTCAAAATATTCAGCAAGTCAGGTGTTTTTTGCCAATTGAAATTATTTTTGCTTGCAGCAGCGAAGCAGTTATATCGAAACATATGTCAGCTCAACGTCACTGGTACCTCTCAAGTTTAGTATGTATAAGATACCCAGTGTGTAGATGCAAATATAGAGAATACCTGGCGAGATGTCAATCTTCTCAAGAGACCCGACGTGCATGCACTGATAAGGCAGGTCACAGGGCTAATGCTTAATGTTTTAATGGGGATATGAATTTGAAAGATTCGTCGTTTTGCAAAAATCGTAAAGAAAATTGTACTTCAACATCGTAATATTATTGTTCAATTACTTTCAAAAGTTGAAACGACACATTTCATTGACGATTCTTTTGATTGTTTGACATTAGGTCGTCGGGCCCCTATTTCAACTTTACCATTGGGGTGACAGTTTTCGGTCTGATTTTCCCTCCATAAAGACAATAGATAGATATGATCAGCAATCTAATCATATGACGTCATGTTCAAGTACGGCACATGTATGCTGACGTCACAAACAAAATCCGTAATGAATAACGTATCTATGTTCATCATTACCGCTAGACATTGAATACTCTGCCAAGTTTCAAGTTTCCAGTTTCTTTATTACTCCCAGGTCGAACAGTGACATATGGGGAACATTATATATTACATAGTAGGCGGTGTGCTTAATTTGTACATTGATAATTCATTATTATTATTATTATTATTATTATTATTATTATTATTATTATTATTATTATTATTAATATTATCGTCATTGTCGTCGTCATCATCGTAATCGTCAATTAATCAGTTCCTTATTTGTGTGCACGTGTATCGGTCCGTGCTTGCGCAGCGGTTTCATCCACGTTGGAAATAGGTAGTAATCACTCTAATAAGCCGGCAGATTTTTGATAGCAACTTTGCACTATTGGTAGAGAAGAGCTTATGGAATTTCAAGAAGTTAGTTCTTATATAGAAATATAGAGGTAGTAATTCTTGTCGGGTTTGTTTAAAAAGGCTACAGATAAATATGTAATGGAACTCGTCACCTATATCATCTTTTACACACATGGTGCATTTCCTCTCTTCTCTTGGGGTTCCATCCCACCTCCCTTTCTCTATTGGGAGGTAGTGGTTGCCTGTTCGGAATCGTGTGAATATTATCCTCCTACTGTCCCAGAGTCTTAAAAGATATTTTTCCATTTCCCAATTAGGTTTGAAACTATCATAGATTTTACCCTTCCAAGACATACCCTTATCTGTCTGCCATGTCTGTTTGTATGGATTGATCTTCTAGTGATTTTGTAATCGTTATCTGTATTTGAGTGGATACGTTGGCTGCTTGATTTGTCCAAATGTAGCTGTGTCCTATATTATGTCAAATGCATAAATTGCATGTTTGTACTATTTACAAAACATTCTGCAGAATATTTTGAACCCAGAGCGCTAAGTCAATTTCGTTTCAAAATATTCAACAGATTACCTGTATAGTAATCTTGATGTTGGGATTCTGGGAATTTAGAATTCACAGTATATAAATAGATCGCAACACGCGGAGAGCATAAGTGGATCATAGGTGGAAATGGGTGGGGCATAGCTAGAAATGGGCGGGATTTAACGGCTAGAAATGGGCACGGCATAGCTAGGAATGGGTGGGCTATGGCTAAAAATGGGTGGGGCATAGCTAGAAATGGGCGGGGCATAGCTGGAAATGGATCTCTCTATTGCTCTATGAAATGCCTTCTGCGTGTGACAGCTCACAGATATAGGTAATTTTGTGGCATTACTGGATATTGAATTAATGAATGGAGTACTCCAGTGTATCCGTCAATCGAATGGTATCACAATCAACTACGTGTCGTGTAGGATGACGTCATAATCAATGGAGGAATCCAATTTTAAGCCATGCCTCACCCATCTCGAAGCTCCGCCCACACTTCGCCCTGATTATCAATTTCCAGAAAACTATGCATGTAAGATGTTGAATATTTTGAAACCAATTTGACTGGGTGCAGTTGCTCTCACACATTTCCAAAATAGTGAAGACAAAATTCGTACAGCAACGCTTACTCCATCATCGTGACGAACTTACCTACGTCATTCATGACGTAATTTATTATATCGTCATCCTACGCGTCACGTAGTTGTTTATGACGTCATATGATTAATGGATAAACTGGAATCATCCATTATTCACAGACCATGAGACTCATACACACCATGACCGGTTTCCCAGTACAGTAGAGCCACATTAACTGTTGGTGCTCATTAAGTACGATCATAGACGTTAATGGACATGTTCACAAATTCATACATAGCTCCCTAAAAATGAACAATTAATTTTCTCTATAAGTCTTCTGAAGCGTACTACAATCCTGCCATGTTTGTTTGAAAGCAGCCAAATGCCTAAAGAAGGATAGCCTGTTAACCGATCTCGCGATAACATTCAGAAATGCACTATTATCGACATACAAAGTGACCAATCAGGTACATCCACGATGGCCGCCGCCAAAAATAAACCAATTATTGTTATTTGAACATTCTTGGATCTGTATACCCAAAGGATGAGAGAGGGGGGTGGGAGGAGAGAGAGAGAGGGGTGGGGTGGGAGAGCATAGCTGGCTTAAAAATTATAATTAAAATTAATAATGATAAGTAAATAAATAAATAAATAAATAAATAAATAAATAAATAAATAAATAAATAAATAAATAAATAAATAAATAAATAAATAAATAAATAAATAAATAAATAAATAAATAAATAAATAAATAAATAAATAAATAAATAAATAAATAAATAAATGAATTCCTCCCTCGCTCCACCCCGTCCCTCCTCCTCCAACCCCCCCCCTCCCTCCTGCCTCCCCCCCCCCTCCTCCCTCCCTCCCCCTACCTCCCCTCTCCCTTCCTCACGCACTCACTACGTAGTTGCTACTTCCAAAGTTCCAAGATTAAATAATCAATTATCCAATTAAATCTATTATTTTCCAGACGTCATAATCAACTATTTATTTCCATAATCGAGCAGCCCTAACATAGATGAGCTGCAATCATCCATGCATTCCTTTGACGACAGTGCCAATTAATAATAACCCAACCGCCATCTTGTGGTTAAGAGATCTGATGGCTGATAGTTTACAGAGAGGTGTGTTCTGTGAGCGGGTGGTGGGGTGTGTGTGCAAATTGGAAAGGTGCTGACAAGATGCTACAATATCTCACAGCGGCCGTTCGACAAGCAGTCTCTAGTTACGTGATATGAAACAGCTACCAGCAAGTGGCCATTTAGTTCATAATGTAATTACGCATGGGACTTTCACATGGAGATAGGCGGAGAGAAGCCGCAACGCCATACCACCAGACTTGCTGTTAAGGCAGACGTGCCATGCAGATGCTAAGGAAGAAAGTTGTTTGGATGGCATAACCCTCAATATGGAGGCTCGATTAAAGTAGATATACACGAAGCCACCATGGCTGCAAGTAAGGCAAGGGTAAAGAATATGCTCCATGTATTGTCTGACACAGATGCACCATGGTAGTGGCGAAACCACCAACAACAGAGAAACGACTTACATTAAACAAGTCATATTAGTTGTGAAACCAGTCCATTCGAAGGGCCCATATCACACCTAATCAATATCGGCACCGGTCCAATTACTGACCAAGAAGTACAGAATGACCTAATCAATCGTGGTGCCACAGGCCTCGAGGAAACACATGGCTCTGCCCATGACCGTGGTCCATGGAACGAAAATTGCAAAGTTGAACACGTTTCATGTACAAGAAATGAAGAGTAAACAGTTGCTAACGCCATTTCAGAAAAACACAGACCTCGCACTTGATAATAATGGCACGGGTTGTATGTAGCATGTGGTGAGCGAGCTGGTGTATTCCATGTCATTGTTGATCATGAATGCAATGACTTCGCTCATCACAAATGACAGTCAGATGACATAAAGTTCAGCTTTGTTAAACACTATTGAGAGAGACTGAATCACCTGTGGTGTAAGGATTGCCAGAAGACTGCACAACAGTTGTTCTTATAGATGCTATGCATCTAATTCGGAAATGGCCATTATTCGATACGGACAAACTGCATGACACAATCGCAAACAGGCAAAACAAGCAAAACTCCTAACAACATTACCATTCTTTATTTCTGCAGTGACTTATATGAATAGATCAGTTTGTAAGAAACTGGGAGTCGTCACCGAATTGAAAACCACGTCTTCAAAACCTAGGTAGTCGTGGATGCTTTTCTGCTCCCGATCAAAATGGTTTCTTTACACAACTTTCTACAACAATGTCTACTGAGTATATGGACTCGTATATTCTGTCGTACTTGGCTGGTGGATTCAGTGTTAAAACTAAACAGCTAATGTCACTAACATCGATGCTTAATCAACCCCATGCATAATGACTGCACAGAGACGGGTCAACATGTCATTCTTCATACACCGTATACTGCCATGGTAGAACATGCGGAGTAGATTTTAACATGCAACAACGGGCCCGATCTTATATGCATGATAACCGACTACAATGTAATGACTGTCAACACATCATCCAGAAACTTACAAAAGATATACTGTTAAATATTTTTAATATAATTGGATCGGAAGACATTGCTAATTTGCTATCCAAGTCAACACACATATCCAATCTGGCATGCAGAGCAAGTCAACCATCTTGCAATTCTTGAAATATCAAACACTTCCCGCCCTTAATTCATTCCCACATAACATCATGTAGAGATTATACATCTACTGTTCCATATCAAATTAGCAAATATTAATTTAGAGCACACAGCAGTGACATAAATCTGCAAGCCACAACATCATTTATGCAAATTCAAGGGAGAAGCAAATATGTAAAGAAATAATTAATAAAGTAATGAGTATACTAAAGGCAGTGTGCGGGGGCTAGCGCGGACGAATATATTAGCATACCAGAATGAAGTTGGCGTGGGTTTCTAAGTTCAGATATGCACAAATGAAAATGCTCCCACCAACTCGATCCGCATTTGAGCAGCACGTGAAGCATACTCATGCCACACGTGTTGATAAATGTGCACACATATCAGAACTAGATCTACCATCGTTTTCTGAGTATGGCTGGAAACTTCGAAACGGCAAAACTCGTCCTATTACGACAACCTCGGTTGCATGGTCAGCAAAGACGGGAATAATTTTCGCTTGTATGTCTAGTAAAAGCTGTAGAATAAATTGCTCTTGGAAATACAGCTTGGCATTCCCTGCAAGCTTGAATACAAGTACGCATACTTCAATGTGAAATTGAGCTGTGTCCGAATAACGGAAACACTTGTTTATGAATCTAACGGCAGTGATCAAATATTTTTGCTCCAACTTTTCACTTCAAGGTTTTCCATATGGTCGGAGTTTGGAAGCCATGGAACATATTACCACTCGGGCAGTTGATAAATGTTTAACTTGTGCGCATAGTTTGAGAAAGTCAACGTGTCACGTGATTCTTGCTTTTATGTTAATTGGTGGTGTTTCTAGTAGTCAATATAACATATGCCACATTCCTGGATGCATCGTGTGCAAGCGAACAGACAGGAAAATTTAACAATGCCAAGATAATTAATACATTTTGTGATTAGTCCGATTTGTGATGGGATCATTTCTGTTTCAGCTTTCCTTGATAGTCAGTGTATTAACAAATGGAAGGATTGAAACAGTTGAAAATACCTTTTAGTTTGTGTAAATAATTCACGAAAAACTAAATATATTGTGTGTGAAAATATGAAATGTGGTTTGAATACAATTAGTTCTTAGTACAGTCATTGGAGGTTCTGCATAGTTAATGTATTTAGCCCTTTCATTCCTGAAATTCCGGAATTTAATTTCAGTTCAACCATACAGGAACAGCATTGACTAGTCTAACTAATTTGGCGAGAAGATGTTAATGCTTTCGCTTTAGCAGAAATGTCAAACCCACACGAGTTTCAAAATATTCAACATAGCAGTTCGTATTTTGCAAATAATACGCGGAATCTGGCTTAAGGACTTAAAAGGGTTAATCTGAGTATTGACCTATTACGTCTAAGTCACTATGGAACATATTATTATTATTCAGTGGGAATGATATATCTAACATTGCACAGCTATAAAGGAATGTAGAAACGAAATACAGTGATTTTTTTACAGTCGTGACCTTGACCAACATTTCAAGGTCATTGTGACCTTTAACACATTGCAGAGATCATTTTGGTAAATGACTCCCTTGGACAGCAGACCGGTCCCGCAAACCCTACTTGCTTCCCAGGTATGAATTCGTAATAGAATGCGCCAACACAATGTGTCCACGTCGTCCTGATGACATTCATCAGCTATATCGATTCAACCAAAATTACATTTAATTCCCGAGCGATGGATGAATCCAGTTTTAGCTATGCACCGCCCACGCTTTGCTCGTGTTGGGTTCAATCGATCCCTACACTCGTTGATTCGCAATTACATGAAAACTATACACGTAAGTTGTTGAATATTTCAAAATTAATTTGACTGGCTGCTATGGCATCAATAGCGCCCAATCAATTTAGTTTCAAAATATTCAACCGATTGTTTATTAAATAGTCAAGACATGCATTTCGTACATCTTGTCGGACTAATAAGCATTTGTGACAGAGAATATGGCGACATTCATTACGTAATTGATTATAGCGTTAGCATACATGTTACGGTGTTGATTATAACCTTCACATGATTGACTGAAAAACTAGATTCCTCAATTTTGTTTATGCTGCCTGAGTTCTTATTTTGACAATTCCAACAAGCGGATGATTTCTAGTTATCCACCCACAATTTATTGCTAAGCTATTTCTGCTGGTTAGAATGGATTTGAAACTTTGGAAACTGAATTTCCAGAATCGAAATTTCAGTGTATTCAACAGGATGTTTATTTTAATTGAATATTCATGAAAGACATACAATGTGTACAGTTTGTGATCAACTTTTTGATTTTCGCGACGGGACACTATCCCAGATTTCTAACATGTGACGTCTTTGATTATGCTATCAGGTACCCCTGTGGCAGATCGGATACATCCAATTTAAGTAGTAAAAGCAAGTGGGTGGCGCTTAGTTAGACATTGGCGGGGATACCTAGAAAATGAACACCTCTATTATACAGGTATGTCATTTAACGGGTTCCTAGCCATATTAAATTTAATCTAGTATGGTCAAGATTTAAATAAAACTTTCTTTGACAGTTTTCCACTCTGAATAACTTAAAAGTATATTCTACATCCAGTCGGTGTTCATGCCCGAAGCACCTATCAAAATAGACACTATGAAATACTGTTTTACTTTAATTTATATATATTTTGATGATTTTTTTACAGTCACGTACATGTTCACAATGGGTGTTTTCAGTTTATCCATCCATCATATGACATCATAATCAACCATGTGATGTATAGGATGACGTTCCGTCATGAATGACGTAATTAAGTGCGTCACGAACGCAAAATTGATGACTGACTAAAGCGTTGTTATACGAATTGCATGGCTTTACTGTTTAATACACATGCTGCTGACTATTTTGAAACTAATTTGACTGGCCGCCGTTGCTGCCATAGCCAGCAACAGCACCCAGTCAAATTAGATTCAAAATTTTCTGAAATTAATTTGACTGGACAAAATATTTAACAGCTTACCTGTATAGTTTTCTGGAAATTAATAGTCACGCAGTCTCGGGATCGATCGATCCCAACACGGCGAAGTGTGGGTGGAGGTTAGCTAAAGATGGGCGGGGCATAGCTAAAAACTGAAAACGTCCATTATGATGTGTATCTTCTCTCCCTTCGCTCCGAGATGCATGGTGTACAGGAGCTTTGAACACAATACATAACATATCATAAAACAACCTCAGTTCATATTGTGTTGCTTATCCACGAATATACTGAAACTGTCTCAGACTGTGGCTCCACCCTCGACCAGTACATGCATATGCTGAACTCAGCCACGAGCCCCAGGAACAGTGCAGCCTAAATATATGCAGAATCAATTGATATATTTTCATCTCTAAAGCAATGGTATGTACGTTATTTTCTTAATGTTCTCATCTTCTCTAGACCTGCTGGACACATTTCCATAAGTCACCTTTCCAGAGTATCAATTCATCATCTGACCTCGTATGACGTCATAATCAGCCCATCGCGTGTATGATGACGTCACAATCATTACGTCACAAAGGGTTCCATATAGACGGTCACCAAATCCCAAATACTCCGACATGTCGTATGAATTGTATGTCTTTGTAATTGCTTGCTATTTAATAAACATGCTGCTGAATATTTTGAAACTAATTTAACTGGGCGCTGTTGCTGCCTTAGGCAACATATTCAACAGCTTAAATGTGTAGTTTTTTTGGAAATTGATAGTCAGGGTGTTCAGAGATCGGTCGATCCCAACACGAGCGAAGTGTGGGTGGAGCTTAGCTAGAGATGGGCGGGGCATAGCTAAAACCGGAGAGGCCCATTACGAATCAGTCTGCTCGTTTATTTGTTTGCCTTTTCATTACACAACTACAGGAAGGTCATATTCTATCACCCATTGGTCATACCGTCGGTCTATATGCACCATGTTGTGCGGCTTAATAATTAAATAGCTTTTTATTTACCCATAACATCGTCATAGTCAATGACACAGTATACAGGTAAGGTGTTGAATTATTTTGAGACTAATTTGACTGGCTGCTGTTGCTTCCTATGGAAGCAACAGCGCCCAGTCAAATTAGTTTCAAAATATTGAACATAATGTTTATTAAATAGTAAAGACATACACTTCATACAACCTGATGGCCTATTAAGTATTTAAGACAGACTAAATCAGGTCATTCATGACGTATTGATTATGACATCAGCCTACACAGGACGTGGTTGATTATGGCATCATATGATTGACTGGGGAAATGTATTCCTGAATTAACGTCATCATAGTCATTGACATCGACCATGTGAGTATTGTTAGACAAATCCAGATTCCGCTACACCACCCAGAGCTAATGCATGCTCAATGCACATGTGTCAGCAGAAATCATCACAACTACTATGTAAATATTAAAATTGAGAATATAGTGTGTATGAAGATGTGGGGTGTATGGGGAGGTTGGGGTTGAGAAGAATCAGTCCATTGGCAAATCAATAAATCCAGTATCTGATTTGTTCTCAGCAGTGCGATGCCATCTCATGTGTACATTAGGTCACACATCGCCCACACCTGCACTGTAGCTATTTAGCACCAATTTTATGAGTCAGATACCCTTCTAGGGTACGCGGTCTCCAGAGGGCGCGGAATAATATGAAAATTAGATGGCGTCACATGTTGCACATCTATGGATATCTAATACTGTCGACACACACACACACACACGCACGCACGCACGCACGCACGCACGCACGCACGCACGCACGCACGCACGCACGCACGCACGCACGCACGCACGCACGCACGCACGCACGCACGCACGCACGCACGCACGCACGCACGCACGCACGCACGCACGCACGCACGCACGCACGCACGCACGCACGCACGCACGCACACACACACATATATATATATTGATGTGATGTTCATGCGTGAACCTACTTCTTTTCCCTGTTTCAAATCATTCCAACAAAAATCGTTTCATTTCCTCAATAGTCAAATCACACTGTTACACCGCACCCAGTCAAATTAGTTCCAAAATATTCAATAGCTTACCTGTATAGTTTTCTGTAAATTGGTAGTCAAGGAGTTCAAAGATCGATCGATCCATAGCTAAAAGTGGAACGGTCCATTACGACTATTTAATATTTGGAACTTTCCAAGGGGATCATAGATATATACCCCAAGCAACTAACCATTAGGAATATGATTATAGTCATTCAATCAGATCCCTCTTGAATGACCGTCCTAGGACAAATCAAACTGTGGTCACTAAAGGCAGGTGGTCTCTTCTTCCAAGTCAAATATCATAAAAAATACATCACCTCGAGATCACAGAATCAGAGCGCACCAAGGAAGGTGGTGTTTCTTGCATTTATCCCAGAAGAATAACGATGTGTCTGTAGCAAAGGTATAGTTGTCTAACAAGAAAAATACATGGCAGAATATCGCCGTGAGCATGACGCCTTTCGCTTTGTTTATTAACATTTTTATCAAAGATTGCATTGGGAGAATAAGAGAATATATATATATATATATATATATATATATATATATATATATATATATATATATATATATATATATATATATATATATATATATATATATACTAAATATACTTAAAATAAATGATACCGCATCATAGAGGACAAGAAAGCAATTGTCTGGGATCACAATGGGCTCTGAGCGTAAGTTCTCCTAAAAAGCTATATGACTGAGCATGAAGGCGATGTGATCATGTTAGGCTAAATCACTACCATTACACACCGGCCATGTGCATAATGTGTCTGCTAAGTTACGTATATAAAACAGGCTGATGATCGTCGAAGCTTTTGGTATAAATTCATGGGAATTTTGTAAGAAAAAAAACTTGATAATAGTTTCATATATAGCCTACACATAGACTGATTTATCATTTAAAAAATTCGAATCTCGCTGTGTTTATTTATTTAGTGTAGAAACAATTATGGAAACAGGTAATGTAACATACACTGGTACAATTAAGCAAAGAGCGCCTTTCAAAAGCACCACGCGAATCTTGCAAATGGAAGTGCCAATTGTGTTTTTCTTCATAGGTACGGCAGTAAATTTAATGATCATTATCTATTTCATCAAATCACAGAAATATCGATCACCAATATTTACAATACTCAGCAGTCTAGCGGTTATGGATATGTTCACTTGCTTAATTACTGCTGGATGGGCTGTATTTTTTATTCCTATTGTAGTCTATCCAGATGTACCATTTATCTGCCCTGTGTATGCTTTTCTAGGCATTGTATGCATGGTTGCTAGTGAATACCATCTCGTGTTCTTTGCCGCATTGAGATTGTATCAAACGGCATATCCATTGTCAGCCAGGAGTAGGGTGACAAGTGGGCTTATGATGAAGTGCTGTGTTTGTATTAGTGGAGTAGTTTCTGTGATTATTATTTGGTATAGTACACTATTCTGGAATACTCCATATGTGCAAAATGGAAACAAAGTAACATTATGCATATTCCATGGGGACAATAAACTGAGGGACATCTGCTTTCTAATTGCATGCGGCATCATACCATGTGTTGCCATTTTCTTTCTCCACTGCATCAAACACTGAGTTGTCTCTCGTTCTAATATACCATCAGACTCTAAACAACAACGTATCAACACAGACGCTAGAAGTCTCACATTCGTCATTGCCATCTTCTTTCTCTGTTGGTTGCCACAGCAGATATATGCTGTGTTACAGCACACGAATGTACGGGATTTACTAGGGGATGCATACAGTATATATCTTACTCTTTTCTACGTCACGTGTCTTAACAGTTTTATTAACCCACTTGTCTATTGTGTCGCAGTCAAATCTGTACGTGATGCCCTGTTGAGATTTATTTGTTATAAGAGGTATAATAAATATTCTTAATGCAATGCTTTTCAATGTGTGTGGTTATGTTCATTACATTATGGAGATACTCTACGTAGGTAGATGAATTCCCACTATATTATACTAATATGCCGACCTTGGATACGTATGTGCCTCTAGCGATTATTACTGCAATGATAGTTTTACCAGTCTGTCTATTCTGATAATATTTCATGACTAGTATATTGAATGCCAGTGAAGAAGTGTACATAATTCACCTTTCCAGGGTATCCATCCATCATCTGACCTCGTATAACGTCATAATCAGCCCAGCGCGTGTATGATGACGTCACACTCATTACGTCACAAAGGGTTCCATATCGACCGTCACCAAATCTCAAAATACTCCGATACGTTGTATGAATTGTATGTCTTTGTAATTGTTTGCTATTTAATAAACATGCAGTTAAATATTTTGAAACTAATTTAACTGGGCGCTGTTGCTGCCTTAAATGTGTAGCTTTTTGGAAATTGATAATCAGGGTGTTCAGAGATCGATCGATCCCAACACGAGCAAGGTGTGAGTGGAGGTTAGCTAGAGATGGGCGGGGCATAGATAAAACCGGAAAGGTCCATTGTCTTATGAAGCCTGGTTACCATGCTGTTCGGCGTCGATTTATTGATCGAATTTCCGAAGGGGGATACGTTGAGTGGCACGACAGTTGTAGGCAGTCGGATCCTGTAATGTGTAATAGCCGTGTCAAGTCGCACACTATATATCAAACCCATTCTATTCTACTATGAGATAGTCTAATTACGAAATGTTTGGTCAGGACATTACAAGACAGGGTGGTGTATATTTGCACACCCAGCCCGTTGTGTGTTCCTTACAATACTAATTTACTCACATTTATAACCATGATGTTTGCCTGTAATAATTTCTCCACATATGCAAGGAATGGACCTTTCCGGTTTTAGCTATGCCCCGCCCATCACTAGCTAAGCTCCACCCACACGTCACCGTGTTGGGATTGATCGATCCCCGAATTTCCTAGCTATCAATTTCCTGAAAACTATACAGGGAACCTGTTGAATATTGTGTAACTAAATTTTTTGTATTAAATAGTAAAAGCAAACAATTTATACAACAACGCATAGCCCGTCTTCAAATATGCGTTCGTGACGTACTTATCGACGTCACTCATTATGATGTCATTCTATACGTCATGCAGTTTATTATGACGTCATATGATGGGTGGGTACTCTGGAAAGGTGAATTGAAATTTCGCGTATACAATGAGTTCACGTGTACGTTGATAAGGGAAATAAACACCATGAGAGTGTACATGCCCTTCACATAATTGTATCATCTGGGACTATGGCTGGGCTCGAGTTATTGATTAGACCAGACAAATCATTCCTTGAACTAGGAAATTATAGTTAGGTCCATCGGGCTGAAATTTATAACAATATGAGCCTAATGGCCAATTTGCGATCAGTCATAGAGAGGAAAGGTTAATTATCCTTTCCTCAGGTAGCAAATAGATTAAGTGTGTGGTAGGCAGTACATAATAGATTAAGTGTGTGGTAGGCAGTACATAATAGATTAAGTGTGTGGTAGGCAGTACATAATAGATTAAGTGTGTGGTAGGCAGTACATAACAGGTTTCTGATATGGAACATTTTAACAAGGACAAAAGTCTTACATTATTGTGACGTCATTTAGAGAGCAGATACTTGGGTTTAAATTAAACAAATATCACTCTTAATCAACATATGTGTGATATTACTACTTGTCTTTATTCCATCTCACTCGACCCATCACACACATTTAGATGCCAAGATGTGAGACAACACAGCCAATGAGCCTTTCCATTTTATCCATCCATCATATGACGTCATGATTAACTACCTGGCGTGTAGGAAGCCGTCTTGATCAATTAAGGCATGAATGACGCGATTTAGTCCGTCTTAACAGTTAATAGTCCGACACGCTGTAGGATGTATATGTCTTTACTATTTAATAAACATTCTGTCGAATATTGTGAAACTAATTGCTGCCATAGATACCAAAGCACCCAGTTAAATTAGTTTCATAATATTTAAAAACTTACCTGTATAGATTTCTGGAAGTTAATAGCCAGGGAGGTCAGGGGTCCATCGATCTGAACACGAAAGACGTGTGGGTGGAGCTTATCTAGAAATCGACTGGGCATAGCTAAAACTGGAAAGGTCCATTATAAAGGGTCCGTATATTTCCTCCAACATTTTAAGCATTGCGTTATCTAAACTGTAAATACAATCTTATGCCCATAATACACGTGTGCATGTCGTGTCTTCAGATACGCCCAATGTGGTATGTGAAACTTGTATTTGTGTCGAATCTGCTGAAACATAAGTATAGCATTAACTATTTATTCACATTATTTTGTGCATTAGAGAAATCACCTCCTTGCACTCAGGATATAATCTGGCAGATATTAAACATTAGATACACGTAGCTGCGAGGGCATGTAAGCTGCTGGAAAATCGTCACACTAGCCTGGGTTAAGAGGAGTTAAAGGATAGCTAAGCTCATGTCTTGATAGGTGTCATGATTTAATTTTCAACCAATCAGAAAAAACTAGCGTGTCTGACTCTGTATATACGCTCAGTCATAGAAGTGACTTTTATAGTTTGACAATGTGGTGTACAAGCAACCATACAGGGAACCTGCTGACTATTTTGAATCTAATTTGACTGTAAGTTGATGCTGCCCTAGTCAGCAACAACTTCCAGACAAATTAGTTCCAAAATATTCACCACGATGAGTATTACATAATAATGAACGTAATGCATTGCCACTTACATGACATCACACACTATCGCTTGAGGAGACAAAATGGTGACGATCGCTGTTCAACATTAACAAACATAACAGTTTCATTCGTGAACTCTTCCCGAGTATAATTTAACTAAAGGTTCTGCTATCCAGAACCTCAGCACCTTGTATCTACGTTGATTTCTTTCCGTTTTTGTTCGAAAATATCAAAAATTTTACTAGATGAATGCCATGACAGTATGACACACGACATTTTAGTACTGTTTTACACCTGATACAACTGGAGCAGTTACCCATGCTAAGCGCTTGCTTTCCTTGATTGTCTCCGAAGGGGATGCTGAAAATTAAACTTACGGGTGGGTTGGGTGTATCGTTGGATCAGTGACCTTATTCAAGTTAGTTTATCCGGTCTGTGCGGCCGTGCGTTTGGCGTCGGTAGCGTGAACCGGGGTGGGGAGGTGGGTTGGGTAGGTGGGATGGGGGGGGCGGGGCTTTGTTGGGTGGGTGTGGGTGTGGCGTGGGATGGGGGACCTACGAAGCGATGCCGTGCCTCTGAAGCCATCACTTGGCAATCCATCCCATGGTGTCATAGACGCTGTTTTATGCTTTGCTTCCATGATTGGATTTTTACTGCTGAGTTCGAGGGGTGCCACTGTCATGACAGCATGTGTAGCACTTCTACGCGCCATAAGTGATGGTCCAATTAATATTCTCCGAGAATATAGAACAACGTTCGTTAGTTAGTTAGTTAGTTAGTTAGTTAGTTAGTTAGTTAGTTAGTTAGTTAGTTAGTTAGTTAGTTAGTTAGTTAGTTAGTTAGTTAGTTAGTTAGTTAGTTAGTTAGTTAGTTAGTTAGTTAGTTAGTTAGTTAGTTAATTAATTAGTTAGTTAGTTAATTAGTCAGTTAGTTAGTTAGCTAGTTAGTTAGTTAGTTAGTTAGTTAGTTAGTTAGTTAGTTAGTTAGTTAGTTAGTTAGTTAGTTAGTTAGTTAGTTAGTTAGTTAGTTAGTTAGTTAGTTAGTTAGTTAGTTAGTTAGTTAGTTAGTTAGTTAGTTAGTTAGTTAGTTAGTTAGTTAGTTAGTTAGTTAGTTAGTTAGTTAGTTAGTTAGTTAGTTAGTTAGTTAGTTAGTTAGTTAGTTAGTTAGTTAGTTAGTTAGTTAGTTAGTTAGTTAGTTAGTTAGTTAGTTAGTTAGTTAGTTAGTTAGTTAGTTAGTTAGTTAGTTAGTTAGTTAGTTAGTTAGTTAGTTAGTTAGTTAGTTAGTTAGTTAGTTAGTTAGTTAGTTAGTTAGTTAGTTAGTTAGTTAGTTAGTTAGTTAGTTAGTTAGTTAGTTAGTTAGTTAGTTAGTTATTAAAAGTTTAAAATCTAAATTAACTGAGTGTTATACCATGTGGTCTTAGCGAAATGAACCCATCCCGCACAAAAATATTGGGTTATTTAACATTTCAGAGTACAATATGGGTTGCTATTGTACAATTCCACGTTGTGTTTAAACATCAGTATTGGAGGAGACGCATCGATTTCAATATGGATTTTTAAACATAGCGCTGGCGGGTAAAATTAAAGAAATGTTAAAAGATCTATTTATTATACGCCTGTATATTGAAATAATTATAAATTAAATAAGTCAATGCTCGTTGAATTTAATATTTATCAAATGGACAAAAGGAATGATACGAGTTAGCAATTGACCTTTCGAGTTTTATCTATTTTCTCACCCATCTCTAGCTAAGCTCCACCCATTCTTCACCCGTGTTGGGAGCGATCGATCTCCGAACATCCAAACTATCAATTTCCAGAAAACTATATAGGTAAGCTGTTGACTATTTTGAGACTAATTTTAATAGGTGCTGTTGCTGCCAATGACTAAATCGTGCCATTCATGACGTCCATGATTATGATGCATGTTTATTAAATAACAAAGACATACAATTCGTAAAACGTATCGGACTATTTAGCGTTTAAGACGAACTAAATAGAGCCATTCACGCTGTAATTAATTATGACTTCATCAAACACATCACATAGTTGATTATGACGTCATATGATAGATGGATAAACTGGAAATGCCCATTCATTTATGACCCAATACCGCATTGAATAATGCTATTATGACGTAACGGTGTCGTGATGTAACAATGCTGATGCAAATGACGTCATAAACTACGATGACGTGACATTCATATGACATAACAAATAGCCTCGAAAGTCCAATAACATGTTTAGATATAGTCCAATAACACCTTTTCTTTTTCTTGGACAGTCACGTGGTAGAAATACAGCCATTTCCGTGCCTAATATATACACGGTATATACTAATTTAGAGTATTTCACAGTTTATTTGAAATGTACTATCGAGTATGCCATTAATACATTACCATTAGACATAATTTGTACTGCTTTTATTAATGCTCACACTTAATGGTGAAATAGAGAGCAAATTGGCTACCACATATCCATTTAGTGCAAATCAAATGAGTCTACTAACCTGTGATATGTCGCTATTCTTATTACTAGTGTTATGTTGGTTGCAAGGGTTTGTATAAGAGGATTTGAAGAAAGCCAGTATGGTTTGTAGAACGAATTGTTGGCACAGTGCATAGGTAGTCATTCTGTTCCTTATTATATACTTTAACTTGTCAAGCTAATAACTCGTTTTAACCAGAAAACTCAGTTTCTAATCTTGATTTTGCTGTCTTCAACATTCTGTCTCTTTTTCTAAATTTTACATAAGTGAAGACAACCATCTGTGGTTCTAAGTTCATGCATCATACACCAGGTCTGAGTCCACGGGTAAATTGTTGCAATAGAAAACGTGTACTTAACTGGATATGGGTGAGTCATATCAAGTCTAGAAAGCTCGTATCATCGTGAAATCAATGAAGTGGACCAGTTATTCGCCGAACAAGTCTCAATGAACATAGGTGTGGGCTAAGTTGCAGAATATTGTCATGGTAGTGACCTTTGCACACTGGGGCGTCTTTACACCAGTATGTTAATGCACACAGGTGTAGAAATTCGGCAATGTCCAACGGCTGCCTCAGAAATATCGAGGGAGTCAACAATTTTGTTTGCCTTCTAATCTCACCAGTTGAACATAGCTTAACGAAATTCCTCTATGGTGAGCCTCATTTTGACTGAACGGCTAAATTCCTGGAAGTTGGAATCTTGGCCAAAGAATCGAGATAAATCATTGGCCAAATTGGAACTGCTTGCAGCTTTCTCTGACATAGAAGAACTCAGGAATACGGGAGTTTTCTGTGACATATTATATTGACACTGGATAGCTAAGTGTGTGACGATATATTCCCAAACCTCTGTAACAGTAAATCGTTGATAAACAAAAACTGATAGAGAGAACTAGGTTCCGAAGGACCGGAGTATCCCAGTTAAGAAGTGATGCAATCTGTTCTAAGCATGAATGGATTTATAATCCATTATGATAGTTGTGAGTATTGCCAGTTAAATTTATGTTATTGCAATGATATGTCAGAAATAACAGCAGTGCTTATGCTGATGTTAGAGACTACAGAAAGCAGCTTTAAATGAAAGGAAAAAGTTACTTCCAGTCCAGGTAAAGCTTCTCATCTGCTAATGAACCGCAACACTGTAATGAGTTGTGTGTTAGAGAACTCTATAGCAGGTAAACTCCAACGCAGAATACATAGGTGTGAACTGTGATGTATTATCTCCAAATTAAAATAGATCACCGACTCTTGAAACTGAAATTGAAAGTAACTATCTATCATTATTTCAGTAATACTGCACAGTTTGTGACTAGACGAATCTCGCTATGAATTATACAGAGTAAACCCGCGAGTCGTTTCAGAAATTAGCAAGCTGAATACGACAGGAGTTATATATGAACAGATTGCCTGAACAAAACGAGGAGCAGTCTGAAAAGTGTATTCAGCTTCTTCTCTGCAAACAGCAACTCAAGTAACAATTGTTCTAATTTGCATGAGATGGCATAGTTGGTAAACATCGTGTTTCATTTAGATTGATAACTTGAGGGAGAATACAAGGTATATCAATGATATGCCCATGTCTTAAATAAGTCGAAAGAAAGCTTAGGCTAGAAATTGCAAGGCTTTGCTTGCGCGAAGCTGTTTTTTATTTTCTTCATAGATGACCAATACTCAACGACGTATGGGCAGTAGGAGCGGCTGCACCTTGCCTAACTCCAAGCCGGCCAGCAAGTGGGGAGTAGTGGCATTATAAGATCTACATTAAAGTCTGGAGTCTACATCAGCCAGTGGAACCATAGAATACAGTGATTATGATCACTCTGTCTGGGCTTCTCGCTTAGACAGAGGTGTTGACAAAGAAGGCCACCACTTTGATGGCCAGTATAAGAAGAGTGCCATGGAGCCTGAGTTAAAATAGTCTCAAGTACAGCTGATAGACGATGTTCACGAGGATGAATTTCTGACGCGGTTCTGAGGGGGATGACGATTATGAGTGCCTAGATTTGGGCTCTCTCCACTATTTGGGAATATGTTACTGAGCTAGCTGGTATCAGCAAGTCCTTGGGGAATTCCTGCCAATTAGCCACAGCCACCATTTGATGGTACCAGCCTCATTGTCTCTGACAATAGCATGCATGGTCCCTTTTATGATATGTTGTATCTTCCATTGTTCTCCATTCGCACCGAAGTCACAATTAGGTTAGCCAATAGTGTCATCCGAAATAACCAGGTGCTGCACCTGTGATTCAAAACTCCTAGTCTTTTGAACTCTGTGAGTGAGAGCGTCAACTCGTTGTATATCGCCTACTTGGCATTTACAATGCCATAAATTATCTACCAAGCATGTGTCTTCAATATAGTCATATTTGCAGTAAAACAGGCGGACAGAGGTTGCTCAGACTGTTAGTGATGGACATAGGTAGCAGTCTTCACGACACTCGCCCTATCTACAAGGACCAGACTTGTGGCTTAAGCACCATTCCCGTGAATTGGTATGCTCAGCCATTCCGTTTGCCTGTGTGCGATTAAATTTGACACATCAGACCATGCATCATAAAATGTGCTCGTATTGTAGGGATGAAAATGTGTCCAGCATATATATGTATCTTGAAAATATGCCATAAGATCTCACCCCTGACACTCGTAGCCACACCGATGGCAACTGTCCATTCTCCCATCCTGCTTACTGTGGCTCTTTGCCATGTCGTGAGTGATACCCAGAGAGTGCTCCATAGCCTCACCGCTGATCGTGGAGAGGACACCAGCAAAAGCTGTCGGAATAATCTCATTTATCCAGTGATTCGATGACTGTCACGTATGCAGCTACATTACTGGGTACATGAACTGCCATCTGTGGGATTCTATCAGTAACAATAAGTTTTCTTTCACCACAGTCTCTCCACCTCATGAAGTCTCATGTGGCCCATAAGCTGCATATTCAAAGTCTGTACAGCCGGCACATGATCAACTAGCTCGGCTTTCAATACTGATGTGAGAGAGGAACTAACAGTCCTGCAGCTTTATCTACGGCTGGGTGTGGGCTATGTCTAGTCCGCCTGGGATATTGTCATAGGTGCGTACGTCATATTATGGTATTACACGGTGCAGGAATGGTGTATCTCTGAGTCCTCTCGCCCAGGACTCCACATGATAGCTTCAGTCGGACTGCTGCACCATACAAGGATGACCACCACTATATCATATCCTTGAATCAGATCACCATACTAATGACGAGCACATCAATAGCCAACCCAACATGGCTAATAAAATAAGTTGGCTTGGAGTAGCCATCTCAGGTGCAGAACCTCGCTGACTCTGTGGTCGGTCTGTTCCCAGTTTTCTAGCCGCGTTGCCATCCGCTGGCAGTCGACATGTTAGCTAGGGCCAGCGTCGAGTTGATGTGTTGAAAGTGAAGAGGAACCTGACAAACTCTCATCGACTATCAGGTTATCATAGCACTCGATTGTCAGCCTCTGTTGATCACGCTGCTCGTGATCAGTCACATGCGTATCGCTATAGATAGGACACTCGACCTGCCAGTAGGCCATCATCAAAGCATGCTGAAACTTGGAGGAAGTAGGCTGCTGGATAGCACACCGATGATCATACATTCATTGTGACTACTGAATCCATTTCCATTCACTCTATCGATAGAGTATCGATGTCTGGTCTCTGTGCCGTAAGGGGCAGTGACACACTGCGTATATGTACTGGTAGCTTCAAACAATTTCAGCAAGTGGGAGTCCTGCTTAATGTTGGTCTTCTTCTTCTTTTCGAGCGCTGGTATCACACTTGGAGAGCCGTTCTCATGATGAAATCTGTGGTTTTCTGCAGTTCTTCCACAGGCCCATACAGCTTTTCAAGAAAAGAGGTTGACAAAGGCCAGATCTCTTCTCTCAGCAGCTGATACGTACTGCAACATTGAAGTATGTGCTCTGTGGCCAGTTCTGCTTCTCCACAAGGACAAGCGGGCGATGTCGTAATGTGGAACCGCCTGTACATGTGTTGGTTTAGTCTGTTGTGTTCAGTTATGAGATGAAAAATGGTCACTTGCTCTGGCCTCGAGAGATGATGGTAGGCATCTTCTGATTGAGGTGTTCTATAGAGTGACTTGATGATAGTCTTCATCTCTGTATGGGTAACCATGTTTTCTGTCTGATTCTCTTCTGCACCCACCTTTGCCATCTTGTCTGCTTCCTCATTTCCTTGAACTCCACAGTGTGAGGGGATCCACTGCAGTGCTATCCGAAAGCATCTGATGGTGTGTAGTGCTTCTTCAAGTTGTGGCAGCTTACCTTTGGTGATAGCCTCAAGGACGGAGCGGGCATCAGATAAAAAGACAATCTGTGCAATAGGGTCTGCTGTTCTACTGATGGTATTAGCTGCATGAAACAGTGCTTTGACCGCAGCTCTATAGTTTGTGCAGTGTGTGCCTGTCGGTATTGCAGCTGACTCATGTTGTCCGTTTGGATACTGTATGTGCAGTTCGGCACCTCCGCTCCTAATTGCATCTTTGGCTGATCCATCTGTGTAGATCCGTATCCATGTCTCATGAGGGTACATTTCTTCCAGCATGGCTAGGGTCAGGGCCTTCTTGCTCACATCACTGTGTTCATCCTTGGTTGTGAGATGAGGTACTGTGGTGCGAATAGCTAAGCTCTCTAGTTTGTTTTCCCAGAGTGGAGGATCAAGGGTCTTCTATTTGTGCTGGCAACATTTCTTGGTGTTTCCTTTGAAGTGCTTTTGTCTCTTTCACAAAACTTGATCTTTTAAGTCTTCCTGATGACAGCTGTGCTTGCCTGATCTTCATCGGTGGTTGTTGAACGATTTCAACTTTGCAGTTTGAATCAGTGCTTTGCATTCCCTTCCTTTGCTAAGTGGGGGGGGATGCCTGTTGGCTGCTCCATTTTTTCTATTGGAGTTGATCTCATTCCACCAGTGATGATGCACAGTGCCTGGTTTTGTACTATGTCGAGGTTCTGTTGATGAGATTTAGCTGCTGTCATCCATGAGCTGGATCCATACTCAAGGTGTGGTCGTACGGCACCTAGGTAGATGGTCTTGAGGATCCTTTCATTGGCACCCCACTTTGTTCCTTCCAGCCTCCTCATGATGTTTAGCTTTCTTCTGGCCTTTGCCTCTGCGTTCTGGATGTGCTCCTTCCATGTTAATCTTCTGTCATATGTGACTCGCAGATATGTCTGCTGGTCCTTGTACTCGAGTGGAGTACAACCCAGTGTCAGATTGCCAACCTTCGTTTTGGTGGAGAGTGAGAATAGGGTGGCTGATGATTTTTCTTTGTTGATGGTAATACACCAGCGGTTGGCCCAAGCTGTAATTCTGTCCAAGGCGAGCTGCATTCTGTACGTGGCAGTCGTTGTATATGCCTCGGTGCACCAGAGTACGAGGTCATCTGCATAGAGGGCTGCTTAGATCCCATTGGGCAGCTCTGCTACAATGTCATTAATGAAGAGTATGAACAGAGTTGGTGATAATACTCCGCCTTGTGGCACCCCTTGTCTCAGCAATACATTCTGTCCAGATTGTCCATCCACCAGCACCCTAGCTCTGCGATTGTGTAGGTATGACTTGGTCAATCGGACCATGTTGCCACCGATGCCTGTGCGCCGGAGCTTCACGAGGAGGCCACCCTTCCACACCTTGTCAAATGCCTTCTGCAGATCGATAAAGGCAGCTAGTATCACCTTCCTGGCTTGAAAGGTGTCCTCTATGACCTGTGCAAGATGTGTTGTTTGATCTTCTGTGCTCCTGTATCTTCTGAAGCCGGCCTGCTCTGAAACTATAATGTTCTCCGACTCCAGGTACCACTGCAACCGCTGGTTGATGATGCGCTCCATGGTCTTGCATATGCAGCTTGTAAGACCGATAGGACGGTAGCCCGGCACTTTCGTCTTGTTCTTCCCTTTTTTCAGAATAGGAGTCATTCTGGCTTCCTTCCAGCACTGAGGAACCTCTCCATTGATCAAACTGAGATTAAAGATGTCTAGCCACTTGCGAAGAGATGCATTACCAAGCATTTGGACCATTTCATTCGTAATGCCATCTGGCCCGGGAGATTTCTTCTTCAATTGGCGGATAGCCTTCTTCAGTTCTGCTAAACTAATGTCAACTTTCATTGCATCGTGAGTGTTGGTGTCTGTTCTTTCCTTTTGCTATTTTCTTACCTCTTTTTTATGCATTCGTGGTATACAAATGTTGCTTTCTTTTGCATATGCCTTCGCAAAGGCATCTGCAGCCATCTTTCCTGTCAGTGTTTGTCCATCTTCTTCAAGGGTAATCTTCTCTCCCCCGACACCCTCATCATTCAGTGCTTTAGTCTGTCTCCATAGCTGTGTGGTGCCTCTCGCTAAATTAAATGCTGCCGTCTTTCCCCTCCAGCTTCTTCTTCTGGCCTCCAGCTTGGTCTTTAGATACCTGGCTTTAGTTTGTTGTAGCGTGATGTGGTTTTCATGACAGGGATTACCCTCTGCATCTTCTCTGGCCATGTCTAGTTTATCATGTGCTGCTTGCAGTTCTGTTGTCCAGTAGCGCCGGTAGTTTTTCCTGAACCCTCGAGGAATCGCTTCGTTGGCAGCCTTGAGGATATTTGAATTAAATTCCTTGACCACATTGTTGATATTTCCCTCTTCTACTGCTATATTCTGGGTAAGCTCATTGGAACAGACTCCAATTTGCCTTTTTGTAGTTCCACCTTGGATGTTGAGGTGAACTTGTCGAAATACTTCCAGAAAGAGAGAGGAGGACTGGGCGGTGGTCGCTTCCTCCTACCTGCGACCCGACCACTTTACTGAGGTTTCTGTGAATGTCTTCTGTACAAAATGCCAAGTCCGGCGTTGTTATTGAGTGCCATCGGCGCGAGTAGAAGGTAGGCTGGTCTGCGGGATCGTTGACAAGTAAAAGGTGCTTTTCATCTTGCCATGCCTCTATGTCTTCTCCTCGTTTGTCAAGTGTTCTGTATCCTCAGCTCTGTGACTGGCTATTAAAGTCTCCTGCAATAAGGAAGTGGCAGTCCGGGACCTGGAGTGTGTCAAGTGAGAGATTCTTGTCATTAGGGCAGTAATAATTGACAATGTCAATCACAGAGTTGCTGGTTGTTACCTTGATCTTGATATATTCTGCCTCTTCCATAAAGGTTTTGATCTGGCTGGCGTTCACGCTGTTTCGGACCAAGGTGATCACCCCGCCTTTCTTCCTTTCTCTTCGATCACACCGAAAATCTGGTAACCTCTGATCTTAAATGGTTTTCCTTCTTGCAGGGGTGTCTCTTGGATGCAGCAGATATCAATGTTGTTTTCGTACAGGAACTGTTCGAGCTCTGATTTCTTGTTGGTAACCTCTTCTGCGTTCCAGTACATGATGTTGATACTGGGGTTCTCTTTGGGGTTGGTCTTCTCTTTCGGTTGGCCAGTAGTAGCTCTCCATCCTCGTCCTCTGGCTCCACAAGACGAGTTGATAGGACCTCCAGTAGCTGAGGGTGGGTTCCTTCGAGGCGTGGCGCCAGGCGGTGCACCTGCCTGGCGGATCCTCACAGGGCGAGCACCATTTCGGTTGGTTCGATCATCAAGTGTCATTTCATTAGCGTTGTGCATAATGCTCTCGTTAGCCCCTCCAAATGTCTGGATTGACACCCAGTGGGTTATACCCCTGCGCCACGTTGAGGCCGAGCATATAGTCTTAGACAGGGGTCTTAATGTTGGTCATGTGCACATTTTGCACATATTCTCAGGCACTGCATCTGATTGTAACACAACTTGAGTAGTCTTGTACAATCTGATCATCCAGTGTATTTGATATTGGGATGACTGAAATAATACCTGGGCTGATGTGTGGAATCTGTCGTTCGATTGTGGAGTTGAATGTTTGTTGGAGTATTCTGGCTGCTGAGATGCTGTACCTGTTGAGTTATGGATCATTAACGGTTCGTCTCACTGTTTAGAATATGTGCAATCTCAGACTCTACATCCTGCAGTCACACACCGCATGATAGAGTTCAGTTGATGGTTTTAGAACGAGAGGCTTAATAGCTTTCCTTGTATTTTGATTTTGATGGCAAGGTTCGTCAGTGGATTGGTGGCAGAGCTCTGCCAGGAGCCGTATTCACGAAGGATGAAAATGTTTTAGTAAGCTATGCCTAAGTCAGGACAGGGATGTAAGTCGGCATTCATAAAGGGTGCGCAATTTAGTCATGTGCTGATCTACGGTCGTAACCTATACCACCAAAGAACCACACATAAATTAGACAGTCTGTGAATACTGCCTCAGTTGCAGTGGTTACGCAGGAAATGCCATTGTAGGCCGTTTTTACAACCTGCATATTTATATCAGTGATTGCAGACATCGACGTGTATATCAACCGACTGTTATGAAGCAGGTTCTAAAGTTCTGGAATCTCTTCAACCCTGATTGTCTCTCTTAATCCACATAAGACAAGATGCGATAACACTAGTTGGGCACGGATTCAGAACATACCATTATCATCCATCTTATGATATAATAGGAGTAGCTTAGTGCAGACTAATACCATATCTTAAAATGTATGAAACTGTTGAGATGGTGTGACATATTTTACGTTACTGTGACAATTCGGGTATTGCAGAATTTCAGATTGACACAAGATGTCCAAGAAGTGACCAGATGCCCATGGTTGGGGTTTTCCGTTGCTATGGTCTGGGTTAATTGTGGACATTTACGATTTTTGGTCGCATAAATACAAAAGACAAAACTAATTAACTATCAAGTGTTGTCTCTTGATCATGAGAATTAAACTAATAGAGAATAGGCAGCTCTAACATAAGCGACTGTGAATATATGCAACGCAGAAACGTGCATCTATAATTTATTTACTTTTTAGAGTTTCAACCCCGCTTATAATGCTCTTAAATGGAAGAGAGACACGTTGCCTAAAGATATAGATCTTTTGGAATATATAATGAAGGGCCCGATCTGTCATACAGGCCTTAGTGTCTGAATTCATTATCGGATAGTCACTTATCAGCTGACGTCACAATCAGACTGGCATAGGTCCACCACGAAAGGGCCACTTGTCCATGAAGAAAGTGCATAGATGTTATATCGTGGATGAATTTACACTTTAATATTGGATAGGCAGCAACAACGCAAATATAAATTAATTTTAAGATAACCAGACGCTTATTTACATTGAAATTTGGATTCTGGTAATTCAGTTTTCAACGTCTTAAAATATGTTCAATTACTTCAATTACGTATATAAAGTCGTCGGTGGTTGGTGTGAGGTGCCCAGGACGAAATATATCTGTCTCTTAACATTTAGCTATGCGTAGATCCCAATAATACCTTCCACAATACATGGACAAGATACATAAAGCAAATAAGAAATTGCAATATAATGGAATTAATCCTTGCTCGTAAGAGAAGTCAACTTGAGGTTATTTTGTTGGATGGCACTAGAACACATGCAGAAAGTAATCAATAATACGGTATTGATTAATTGACCCATATTTAAATTATGTTTAAAGAATTTGAAAACACATCAAATGCGTTTGAAATAAGGGCAAATAGAAATATAAGTAAATCTGAGAACTACGAATTTAATCAAAGATCCTCCTACATGGACGCAGTCCCGCTTTTCTCACATCACTCATCATTAAGGCAGGGACAATAATCATCACTCATCATTACGTATATGATTATAAGCATCACTCATCGTTGAGCACATCCCTCATAGTTAAGTATATGAATATATTCTTCACTCATCATTAAGCACATGCTTATAATTACCACTCACCATTAAGTGCGTGATTATAATCCTCACGCACCATTAAGGATATGAGTATATTAATCACTCACCATTAAGTACACGATTATAATCATTACCCACCATTAAGTATATGATTATAATCATCACTCACCATTAAGTACATGATTATAACCATTACTCACCATTAAGTATATGCGAATAATCATCACTCAGCATTAAGTACGTGATAATAATCATCACTCACCATTAAGTACATGATTATAATCATCACTCACCATGCAGTACATGATTATAATCATCACTGACCATTAAGAACAAGATTATACTCATCACTGACCATTAAGAACATGATTATACTCATCACTCACCATTAAGTACTTGAGTATAATCAGTACTCACCATAAAGTATATGAGTATACTCATCACTCAGCATTAAGTACGTGATTGTAATCATTACTCACCATTCAGCTCATGATTATAATCATCACTCGCCATTAATTACGTGATTATAATCATCACTCACCATTAATTACGAGATTATAATCATCACTCATCATTGATTACGTGATTATAATCAGCACGCATCATTAATTACGTGATTATAATCATCACTCACCATTAATTACGAGATTATAATCATCACTCATCATTAATCACATGATTATAATCATCACTAACCATTAAGGGTATGCTTATAATCATCACGCATCATTAATTACGTGATTATACTCATCACTCACCATTAATTACGTGATTATAATCATCACTCATCATTAATCACATGATTATAATCATCATTAACCATTAATTACGTGATTATAATCATCTCTTGTCATTAAGGACATGCTTATAATCATCACTCATCATTGATTGCGTCATGATAATCATCACGCATTATTAATTACGTTATTAAAATCATCACTCACCATTAATGGCGTCATTATAATCATCACTCATCATTAATTATATGATTATGTCGATAGTCACTTACAGGACTGGCGGTATGATCAGCGAACGAAAAGAAGAAGAAGAACACTCATCATTAAGTATATGATTATAATCATCACTCATCATTACATTTATGAGTATATGCATAAGCATTACTCATAATTAAGTCCAGTATTATAATCATAACACCCCCTTACCATTAAGCATGGATATAATTGCATGTAAATCTCAATAAAACGACAATCGAATGCACCATTAAAGTGTTGTCTCTGTAGACAGGTTGTCTCTTGTTCCAGTTAAATTATCACATTGCATCCGGGTGTCAGCAGATGGTGGCTCATTAAGAGATGTGAGCTGACTCGGATTTTGTCTCAAGGAGCCGCCACGTCTTGATAGCTCGAGGCTAAACTTCCTTCCGTCTATCCACCACATTGTGTAGAATGGCGAGTGGTCCCACACACTATGCATGATATATGTTATTCACGAATACTATTCCTGCCAAAGATGATATCGATTGTCACTAAAAGCTCTGTACCTGTTTAGCCACATTGTTTTGTTTTAAATTGTATTTCGGCGTAGACATAACCGCTTGAATGCAGGGAGGGGCTTCTCTCATGACAGTTATCTCTAGTATCGATTGCCTGTGTATGGTCCACAATAGATCGCAGCTCATCATAAGGAATCAGTAGGCACATGTCAAGAATAATACCCGGCTTCTTGCTGATTCAAAATTATATTAACGCTTTGCAAACGAATATACCAAAACACCGAAATCTTGTATAGCGTAATGCTTATTCTCTTGAGTAAATTGAAACTAATTTGAATGTGAACTGTTGCGGCCCATGGCAGCAACCGTTCCTTGTCAAACTAGTTTCACAATACTCAACAGATTCATATCCGATTGCTGAAAACATGAGATTCTGGTGATGCAGAGTTCAAAGCGTTACACTGTGTTTAACAGCGCACGGAATGGATCATAAGACACCATTATCAAAATACAGCAGCCCTATATAGATCTCAGAGCCGTATTAATTGTTGTCTATCGCATCACGTGGCTAATTCAGGCATGAGCGTTCTGTAAACTGAAAGACATGAATTTGTATATGTACTATATATTTATACAGTTTATCAATTTAAAAGAATTTGAGTGATAATTTAGTTAATATAGTGATGGAAAGATTCAATATATCACATACTTGCACAAATAAGCAAGAAGTAACATCCAGTATGAGAGGAATGTTGCAAAATGAAACAATACTCGTGTGTTTTCTCATAGGTAGTTTAATTAATTTAATGATCGTTTTCTATTTCATCAGATCTAAGAAATCCAGATCACCAATATTCACGATTCTAACTAGCCTGGTATTTATGGATATGTTTACTTGTTTAACAACTGCCATACTCGCTGGATATGTACTTCCATATGCCGTGTTTCCCGCTGTAGAGGTTATCTGTCCTTTCTTGGTCTTCATATGTGAGACATACGCATTTGCTAGTGAATACCAACTTGTGTTCTTTGCCTCATTACGATTGTATCAAATGGCGTGGCCATTGTCAGCCATGAGTAGACTCACCAGTGAACTGATGATGTTGTGCTTGCATTATTATGGTAGTCTCTGGATGTACCATATGGGATAATACAAGATACCGGAACACACCATACATACATGATGGTCAGGAAGTAACGATATGCACCTTTCATGACGGTACTAAAGTAAGGGATATTGTCTATCCCATCGTATGTGGCATGAGACCATGCGTTGCTATTTTATTTCTCAATGTCACCAAACACTGGCCTGTATCTCGGTCTACTATAACATCAGACGGCAAACTCCAACGCAACAACATAGATGCTAGAGGTCTCATAGTCGTTGTTATTTTTTTCTTTATCTGTTGGTTGCCACAGGATATATATGCTAAGTTACATCACACGAGCTTAAGTGGCATGTTGGGGATTGAAGATATGATATATACCGCACTCTTCTACTTCACGTTGCTTGAGAGTTTTATTAACCCGATAATATAGTGTGTGACTGTTAAATCCGTACGTGATGACTTCTTGAGAAGTGTGTGCTCTAAGCTACTAAGGCACTAAGATACCATAGCATACCAAATATTAAATGATCAATTGTGTGGATTTGAGTAATAAGATATGTAGGTAAGTAAGATAAATAACTGTCTCGCTAAATATGATAATAGTGCATAGCTAGAATGCGCAGTCGATGGCATACCATTGCAAATCACAACGCATTCACCACGTCGAGCTTTACCCTCGATATGACCAAAAACACAATAAATTCCTTGAAATGTGGTTTCAATGGGTAAAGGGTTTCAAAATGAAATACAATGATCCCCATTTGAAGCTTCAAGTTTTTATCTGAGATGGTGTGCGCCTAGTTCCACTACAATTGGCTGATGCCCAATTTTCCCATTTGTCCCGTCGCCACTTCCCTCAGATTGACTCAAGAACAAAATAATTTGGTTTACTGTAGTCCACTAACTACAAGCTTCAAAATCGTATGTGACATGACCACGTTTGATAAAATGTATTTTTTCCCCACCAATACTCCCCCCCCCCGCCCCTGCCCCTGGGGGTGATATCAAAATTCCAATGTGTCATGCACATCCATGCCCACATGTGTAATTATCCCCAAAGTTTCAAATTTATATCTGAAATGGTGTGCGAACCGTTGCGTTACAATGGATTAGTGCCCTATTTTGACCTTTTTACCACACCCCTACACTCAGTTTGACCCAAAATCAACATTCCTTGTACCGTAGTCTACTACTCATGGGCTTTAAAATGATATGTGGCATCACCACCTTTAGATAAATTAAATTTTTTACACACAGTCCCCACCCCCTGAGCCCCTCCCCTAGGGGTCATAACACACATACAAAAGGACCATGCACATTCCTGGCCATATGTGGAATCATCCTCAAGGTTTTGAGTTTCTAACTGAAATAGTCTAGGAGGAGCCTACACTTAATTTGACACAAGATCAAAATAATTCCTTGTACTGTAGTCTACTCATCATTTGCTTGAAAATGATATGCGACATAACAACCTTTGGAGAAATTGTATTTGTTATCCCACATTTCCCACCCCGCGGCCATATGGGGATCATACCAAAATTACAAACGTATCATGCACATTCCTGACCGTATGTGCAATCATCCACACAGTTTCAACTTTCTATCTGAAATTGTCTAGGAGGAGTTGCATTACAATCGATTGGTGCCCACTTTTGCCCTTTCGGCCCCGCCTCCTACCCTCAGTTTGACTCAAGATCAAAATAATGTCTTGCACTGGAGACTACTAATCATTGACTTAAAAATAATATGCGACATGACAACATTTGGAAACAATTATTTTTTTACCCCACATTCCCTCACCCCCTGGGCCCTGCCCCTGGGTGGGTGGGGGGGGGGGGTCGTGCCAAAATTTCAAACGTATCATGCACATCCCAGTCCATATGTGCAATCATCATCTAAGTTTCAAGTTTCTATCTGAAATGGTCTAGGAAAAGTTACATTACAATCGATAATTACTGGCCAATGTTGAAATTGTCTAGGAGGAGTCAAAATTCAGAACAAAATTTCAAAAGTGTCATGCCATCCTTGTCCATAGGTATAATCAACCCCAAGATTTCAAGTTTCTGTCTTAAAGCGTCTAGAAGGAGATGCGTTACAATCGATAAGTGCACAGCCGGCCGGTTCACACACTCGAACGCACGCACGCACGCACGCACGCACGCACGCACGCACGCACGCACGCACGCACGCACGCACGCACGCACGCACGCACGCACGCACGCACGCACGCATACTCACGCACGCACGCACGCACGCACGCACGCACGCACGCACGCACGCACGCACGCACGCGCACATGGGTCACATCATATATTCCCCACCTTTTCTTCGAAAAGCGTGGGGATAATTAGACACACTGTAGCTGACGCTGTCGCCTCGGAAAAACACACACTACGCCTTTGCACTCACGTAGTGATGTTATGGTGGAAAGATTTAATCGGACTCTCGCCACCATGCTGACAAAATTACCTCAGCTACATTGCTGTGACTGGGACCATTACCTCACTGCTGTTCACTCTAATACTGGATTCACACCTGCGCATATGTCCCAACATCATATGCGCAGGTGTGAATCCAGTATTAGAGGACATTGTGATGCCACATGCGAGCTTTGGACGCTGCCGCCATAGAATCGGTTACTGATAAGATCCATCAAGATTTCAGGGATTATCAACATCTCTTTTCTGACCCACTTCGATCAGCAGCTGGCACCTCTACCATCGCCACTTCGTTTGCTGGCGGTGCTACGACCGTGAGCCGTCTCTTCCACTGCTGTACATTCGACTGCTGTTTTTGGATCGACCAACGCGGCCTCGGTTTCCATGCATCAAACTTCCTTACCATCAGTTCTGACCTCTACATAGGTCATGATCACACCGCACATCTTTCACACCTCCACGTGTACCATGCCGATCCTGTCTACGATCGTGCAGACATATACCAGAACACCGACAGTTTCACCATCGCCTAAGTTATCTAAGAAAGCTACCATCGCCGCCAATACCATTTCCGCCACCGACGAAGAGTCTGTTACCACCACGCTAGAACTCGACTCCATGATCACAAGTGCTCCTGTCGTTCCCATCACTGACACAGCCGCCGCACCCGTGATGAACACTGTTTCAGCCACTTATACACCAGCCATTCCAGCCCCTCAGATTTCAGCCATGCCAGCATCATCCCAGCCATTCACATTTCTGTCGCTTCTACCAGCTCCATTAAACTTCATCCACTTCCATCTAAACTGGTTCGTCTCGTGAATGGGCTGCTTTCTATCGAACAAAGCCCAACTTCTGATGTGATGGAACTCACCGAAACTTCCGATCACTTCCTCCGGGACCTACTTCAAAGAACTTGCACATGCCCTGTCATCGATTTCCGAGCTACCAACCCGCATACCCGGACTCTCATGCTGTCGCAATTGTATTCCACTGCACTCCTAGAGGACCCGGCTGACACCCCACTATCTGGATGCCTACCAATAAGTACACTGTGAAGATAGGAGTCCAGCAACGTTGGCTCCTCCAGTTCCATTTCAAGTGTTAACCACCTGCTAAGCCAGCTCGACAACCACTTGAACTATTACTGCGAGAACCACAGCGACCACCTCAGCATGGTTAGCCCATGAAGCGACCATGAGCCGATACCACATAGAAGGAACCTTAGAACATTTTTCCTTTCTGCCGCTGGTGACTTTCATTCCGTTTCTGTTCTCCACGTCTTCTAACCATTCTCGGTTCATGATCTTCAGCATCTTTACGTAGCTAGAAAAACAATCTAACATTAGTGCTCGATTCCGCCGCAAGTGACGATGAAGCCAGGAGAGAAAGAACGTGTCATGTACATAGCCAAGATTGAACATTATTATATCTACGCCTATATACATAATGGCAAAGATATATTTTTCTCTTACTGTATCACCATTGTTCAGAGGCAGCTCATTCTCGGGCCTCGGCGAAAAGAAGTATTCCGAGACTGATTGGTGTGAGCCCATATTTCTATTGTTTTAGAGCACGCTTATTTACAAAATAAAGAGGCAAAAAAAAGAATATGTGATTGTTGTCCACTACACCCTAAAATCCATGTAAATGTCCGAGCCTACCAGCTCAAGTAGAAATGAAAATCTAAGAATATGCCGCCATTTCCAATCCTCCCCCATGTGAAAAGAACCTGTATGGCAATCCGCCTCCGACTACCCTCTGGGTTATTGCCTTCAATAGAGATATCGATGGCTAAGTAGGAGGGGGGGGGGGTGGTGGCATGTGGTCAGATAACTGGGAAGACTAGCCAACCCGGAACCGGTAACCGATCCATTGGGGTGTGCTATGGCCACCCTATGGATGGCTATACCCCTAGCAGGTATGTCTAAGACACGGTTTGCCCTCTCTCCGCATGCACTGGGCTACCGGAAGTACCTCCATAATAGACAGGTTTTCTTTCATGCAATGGGACGCGGGCACTCTGTGCGATACCGATGACTGGGTGGAGATTTTAGTTCTTCATATACATGATCTTTGCATAGTTTCTTCCTGCAATGGCCACGACCACAAAAGTTTCTGGGAATGTGTGTTGCTTCCAGAAAGCCTGAATACTTAGCTTCTTTGTAATAATAATACCAGGTCAAGACGAAGAGAAAGCGACTTATAAAACGTTGAATACCCGAAACATCACCATTAAATGAACCACACCTGAAATGATGACGACTGGTTGGCTGGAGAATCTCTGAGAAAGACAGCTAAAAAGATGAAATATCAGACCAGCGAGTATAAAAGTTGATTGGTCTGTGATCTCATGACCAAGCCGCTGAAAGGTTTCACTGAATTATTTGTGGAAGAGCCGCAATCTGCGTAATGGGATCGGCGTCGTAAGCCCTGAGACCAGCACGGAGGACAGACGGATGCCCATGTGGACTGGCGAGTGTGGAGAGCCTCTGCCTCCTCGATGGAGCGAGTTCATCACTGCTCGACTGGCATTCGTTCCAGGCGCCTGAAGAGACGACGGAGAGAGAGAGGAGGAATGCTTACATGACCGACCTCCCGGTCCCCTTGGACAAGGAGGGGAACTAGCACGGGATGGCGGTTGCTCGGCCACAATGAGTATTGCTAAGCTAGTGGCATGGCACACAAAGGTATAAATGAACATAAATGAAATAATATAAGAGTAATTTGCGGTTGGAACGACATGTCAGAGGCAAAAAGGTTTGGAAAAAGCAAAAAATGACAGATGTTCAGCCTGAGCATAACAATCACCTACGGGTAAAAGTAACTACTTAGTGAATACGAAAATGAATATAAGGAATTATCATTTCATGAATTAACTTAAAATATTGACTTATGAATTGTTGAAATTTACATGAAATATTTTAACATATATGAAAAACCAAAATGTATACGTTATGGAGTGCAAAACTTAAATAAACTATGATAACCTTACATTATGAAATACTATAGCACATATGTTATAACTTAGGATAATTTACGTATTGAGATGTATTATAATCCTATATATTATAAAATATGTGAATAACAAGTCTCTGAATCATAATTCGGGAATACTGTCCACTGGTATTTTGATTTGCACACAGAGATCTATCCTCTTGTTGCCGAAGTGCTAAATCTACCTCTTCTACTGAACTGAATGACTGTACAGCTGATGTTTGATGAGGTAGATCACCACACTTGTGTTTATCTGTGGTGGCTGTCAGATTCCAGTATTACAGAATGAATGATGCCCTGCCATGGCAAATGTGAGCATGTGACATTTTGGCCAAAATTAAGATTTCAAGCCTATTTAAAAGTAGTTTCATCTTGTATTAGATCACTTGTGTATTAGGAGTTATAAATATATGTGAATTAGAGTGGCACAAGTGAGCATGCGCTCTCAGGATTCGGGTTTAGACTGTCAAAAGGAAGCAATTCACTTTGTGTGTCTCCTCCTCCATTTTGTCACTGTAAACTCGAAAAGATATTAACACTTGCTCCCGATGTGTATTTGTGCCATAGATTTTCTCGAGGTGCTTGCTCAGAGGGCTGCCGGACGACGGCTTTATGCCCCAGGGAAGGACAGGAACTACCACAAATTTCATTACCCTACCACTCCTAGATCTCCACTCGAGAGCGATCCTTCAGTTTGGATGGTTTACGTGGAAGTACGCGTAATGGGTTAATGGACTGTACGCCGTCTTAAAGGACCTGACGGAGCAGGAGTCAGAGGGGTGAGGGGCAGCATGAGGAGTCATGACCTTTTTATTTTTATCTGGATTTTTGGCCTCAGAGCTTATGTTCTGATGCTTTGTGTTCATTTAGTGGAAAACTTTTTCTGCTTTGTCATTTATTTTCATATTGTAAACATTTACTGTAACCTGCATGGACATGCAGTTTGGAGTATTAAATTCCCACAGAACAGAGGAGGCCAAACGGCCTACACATGACAATAGGTTATTGGAATTTTATTAATGATAGAGCAGTATTTATAAAGGTGTGGCTGCAATTCTCTCTTTCCTGGTTGGACGGACTACTGAAGCAGTGCCATGAACAACAATGGACTGTGGTCTGCATCCGCTCAGTCCGTTCCAGGAAGCCACGGAAAGAGACTTCATTTGGAGCAGGATGGATACAGATTCCCTCAGTTAATTGGAGATGGAATTGAATGGATGGAAGACGCAGATGAAAACTGAAATGTCGAAATGGTAGTACGGCTGGCCAGATGTAGAACAGTAGTTAGAGATCTAGACAGGCTCGGCATTACAGAAGTTGAGATGGCGGAGACATATGCCTGAATGAAAATGAAAAGCAGGATGGAGGAGGCAGCAGAAGTTACAGCTTCGTCAACTGCAAAGAGGAATACAGCTCAACTATCTCCACATAAGGTGGAAGGGATAACTCCTCCTCGGATACAGTAACTTGTGAACTTGTGAAGGTTCGGTGCGGTTATAGAAAATGTAGAAGGCTACGCCTCCTGTAATGGCGGACAGCTTTGCTCTTCAATGTAGAGGTGGAAGTGGTCAGGAACGGAGGTCTCTTGAAGTGAAAGTGGAAGCAATTCCTTGGTCCAGCTGGTGAAAGAAAGACTGTACTGGACCGTGGTCAGAATGGTATCATGGACAACATGCTTATTTAATGTTCGATGTTGGCGATCTAGTCTTTGTGTGGAGAAAATGTGAGGCAATCCAAATGAATGGAATAGAAGTGTTACTGCATGTCATCCTCTCTCTCGAGTACCTAGATGTAGAACTCGGAAGACGACAGGCTACTTGGATAAGAGACAGATACGCTGAAATTGGCATGAAACGTTCCATGATAATTTACAAGCTGACTAAACCAATGGACTCAGCAGCAAGCTGACTTGATGGTGATCATGGGTGAGCAGAGCGAAGTGGTGAAAAGGCGTATGCTTATATAGTACGATGCCAGACAGGTACTATTTCTCTGCGGAAATGTATGCATACCTGTCCAATACTGGCGCCACCTGTCTTATTTTGAAAGGGAAAATGTTGAGTAGACGATCATGAACAAGAGCTCAGAATAGGACATATACACCAGCGATATGAGCGACATTTTTTTAATTTTCAAGGTAGAGCAACCTTTTCAAAGCGTTACAATTTTTAATTTCAGTCATGATGATGTTTTCCTCCACCAAATTAAATGTAATCCAAGCCAACTTTCTGTTGCGGGGAAGCTGGAACAGGTATGAGATAACAAATGCTAAGCGTCAGCCTCTCTGAAGTAATTCGATACTAGGTCTTCTTTACTACGACCTATGATGCACATCACTTTTAGCTAGCTAGACACCAGTTTATTAGATAAATTAGATACATCAAATTATAGGTTATAAGGTCAACTGGTTTGTGTGAACTAGGGTCGCGATATAAGCGTAAGGGAGGTAGTTCGCCTTATCCCATAAACGCGTCTCATAACATATTTACAACATATATAACATATATTTATAGGCTTAAATTGTCTGCCTGGATATAATGAAACGAAATAAACCAAAACATAAGATGGTTTCATTATGTATACATTCATATAAGTTTCTAAGTTGTGAACTTGAAATAGAGACGAGCCCCTTAATCAATTTCACAGCTTAAAAAAGTATTTTAATTTATATGGAATGAAATCGTCATATGCACCATGTACAATTTAAGCCTCGAAAAGTATACAATTTTAACAATTTTATTTTCATGAAATTTTGTGCGAATATCCACCTTTAAATTAAACTGGAAAATATATTTGCCAGAATACTAGGTGGATCTGTGAGGTGGCTCCTACGACCAGCGTACCTGAGGTTTTTACGGAACGAAGTTTCGCTCAATGGTGTATTTGTATGAATAATACCTATGCACTGCTTAATGCTCTCAACTAGACTTATCTTAGCCTCAGGAAGGCTTGTTGTCATTAATGAGACGGCCCCAAGGACTGCTATTCTCATCATCCTGGGCGAGGAATTGTTCAGGATAAGGCCGGGTTTCCATGTGTCCGCTATCAGTATACCATCCGTAATCTGCAATACAATTATTTGCTTCCATGTATGCATTTATTTATTAGGTTGTCGTATGTAAAATGTTCTCATTTGCATGCCCCGCTTTGATCAGTATACATCGTATGTGCATCCCTTGTAAGATAAAATTGTAAAACAATCTCTCTATCTTGCTTAAGATATTTTTACATCGTTTACCTCCATTCCTTAAATACTCCTAACAAAATGATATCTTCATTTTGTAGGTGATTTAATCGAAAAAGAACATGCCACACATAACGAGAAGTTGAGGAGGATGAAGACATGGCCCTCATGATGCATGCAACATACCATTTGAGGGAAAAGAAAAGAAAACTCAGATGGTGGGTGCTGGAATATGTTACAAAAGAACAGTGTCTTCATGCATATCACGGTCTTGTGCAAGAACTGAGACTTGATCATGAATCATTCCAACGATATTCCTGTATGAGCAACGAACAGTTTGGCGTTGTATTATCCTATATGGAGCCACATTTTCATAAGGTTTCATTGAGCCCTCGTGATAGACTATGTTTGTGTCTCGGGTAAATTTGGCATATGCAAGAGAAAAATAACAAAACAAAGCAATTGCATTTAGTCATTGGATGTGTTTTAATATTGAAACTTAATTTTGAGTGATTATACTGACGTTGGCCTAATATTAAATCACTGTTGGTTGAAATCCGACTATGGTGTTAAATTACTAAATGGATAATATACAGCCAGGATCCGCAATCACCTATCACGTAGACGGCTGAATAATCTGACTTTCTGGCAAGGGCTCCTAAATCGCCTGACATTGTGTGTCTGTATGATGACTTAGTGCCGCGATTGTCTGATGTTGAAGACTGGGGTAATCTGCATTACAGAAAAGCTGTGATATGTGCAGCTGCACACTACCTTTTATCGGTGGGTGTAGGTGCTTGAGGTATAAAACCTATGGTTTAAAAGGCCTCGTCAACATATTTGTTACTAGAGAACTCTTCACTTCTAAGTTGTTGCGCAAAAATCAAGCATCTCTTTCTCATATAGCGTACAGGCACCTGCTGTTTTGTCACATTTCCCTTTACCTTGCATTTTCTGGGTAAATCTAGTATGTTCCTATTACATGAAACCTCTGATGTATCATTGCATTTTGATGTTTCATGAACATTTAACGTAATTTACTCTCTCCAATGCGTTCATAGCAAAGCCACAAATGAATGCTTTGTCCCATTAATGCACTGGAGACGTCAGTTACTTGAGAATACACAGTGTCCGAATCTTCTGCAGTTGTTTTCCTCCTGTCAGGTAAACAGGAAGTAGTGGCAAAGCCCGTAAAATCATGAAACATTGAAAATGCTAGAGACATAATAAGTATGAGTAATTTTAGAATATATCATGTGCTCAGGAATCAATCGATTATCTTGCCTGTACCGAAAGCGACCCACATTGCTCTCAATGTTGTTGTCAGCTGAGCGAACACATAAGCAGTCCATTGGGTATATAATAAGTATTTTATACCTTTGCTTCGCACACAACATGGCATTCTTCTTCGTGTGAACATAGAGCAAAAACCACTACATCCTCGTGAAGCATGGTGGTATTGTGATAATTTCTCTGTTTAGAAATGTAAAGATATATTTCTTGTTGCCAGCGAGTCTGTTTAAGAGGGCCTTTGAAGGTGTCAGACATGTTCGCATGTGTGAATTTCATTTCGTCTGTGGCTTTGAGATGCTTTGTCGCCATTGGAATCAAGACATCAAGGAAAGCTTTTCTTCATCGAAGAAATCTACATAATTTACACTAAATAAGACGGCTCATGCTTTATTGTTGTAGGATCAAATTTGTTTACATGCCATTATATCGCTGCTCAAGTTCTGTAAGCAACCTGGTTAGGGTGATCAACACAGGTAATCTGAAGAACCATGGCGCTACTTCTTCTGCACAATGGAAATATGGAACTCTGGCGAAGTGCAGCACGGTCAATGCATAATGTTACAGACGACCGAGATGAATCAATTAAATGCATTAAAATGTAGTAGAGAAACATGACTAGTACCTGGGAACTTGGCATTGGCCTGTTACAACAATATTATTCCAAGACACGGAATTTTCCAAGCTATTATAAGGCATTCCATCTTAATCCGCTAGGCCACCCAGAATAACATATTTTAACAGCAAACAAAGTTGACACCTTTTCGGGAATATTATAAAGCTTCAGGAACTTAAATATTTTTAATATAGGTCTAATCACTGACCCACATTGCCTAAATAAGTATCCACATGACGTATGCTTGTTAGAGCTTACTCTCACTAGCATCCACGCTTCTAGAAATGAAAACCTGTATATTCATAAGGAAATCATCTTAAATAAATTAAGAGTATGTAATTAACTTTCAGCGGTTTTTTAAAAATGCGTACACCGTATTCCACAAAACATAAAGAAATGATTGTGCGTGTCGAAGTGTGTGATCCTACCATCTTGCGGTTCCGAGTTATCCTAAATTATGCATTCATTTATGTGCTTAGTCACGATGCGACCCAGATCTTAGATCATTTGACCTCAAACTGCATCTCTCTCTCTCTCTCTCTCTCTCTCTCTCTCTCTCTCTCCCTCTCTCTCCCTCCCTCTCTCTCTCTCTCTCTCTCTCTCTCTCTCTCTCTAACTCTCTCTCTCTCTCTCTCCAGCGACAATGTGCTTATAAGTGGGAAGTTTAGTGATTTTGCTCTCTTCCGTTCCCGAGTTATGGCGAAAGATGTGCATTCCTGTATGTGTGCCACTGTGGTCTGGATAGATGACCTTTGGCACGAAAATGCAACTCTCCCTAGCCGCCCACAATTTGATTGAGGAATGCGGTTTATCAATCAATCATGTGACGTCATAATCAACTACGTGACGTGTAGGATGAGGTCATAATCAATTACGTCACGAGTGACGTAGCTATGTTCGCCAGGAACGCTTAATTGATGACGGACTACGCGTTGTTGGACAAATTGTATAGTTTTACTATTTCATAAATATGCTGTTGAGTATTTTGAAACTAATATGGCTGGGCGCTGTTGCTCCGTTTTGAAACTTTGAAGTCTGAACTTCTTAAATCTAAATGATATTGTAACTATACAGGGAGTGTTGAACATTTTAAAAACTAATTTCACATTGGGCTGTGAACAGCTCCCATTAACATTCTATTCACAATAATCAACATAATGTGTATTAAATTGTAATTTCACCAACGACTTTTAATGCATAGGCATCCAGTTGTGACGGACTTTTCTGTTTTCGTGACTGGATTATATGTCGTTTGATTGTGACTTCAGCTAAATAGTGACATAAATGAATCTAGCGTCGGGTATTTGAGCGGCAGATCGGATGCCACCAAAGCAGGGTTATATTTACAATAATAACACATGCTATCATGTTTCATATAAACAGCTCTAACAAAGATATATTCTCGCGACAGGAATAACTCACTATCTGTTAGTTTGATTTTGCTTCCATTGTGGGTATTGTGCAAGTGTTTAGACAATAAAGAATTAATAATCGAAATGAATGGCAGAGATTCTATCATTGATCTTATAGTTTCTCTACGAGGTGTCCTTAAGATAGTTACGTGTATCATATATAATCTTGATACGATGAGGCGGCGGTTCTATCACGGTGTTCAGTGTTTCTGATTGTAGGGTATTTTCAGAAGGTGGTTAGGAACATGAAATCGCAATGGTCCTATAAAATACAATCACGAGAAATACGCTGCACCACTATATAAACTTTGCGGCGGATGTGTTAGCTACATACACATGGATTTGCATCACAACAACGATCAATTTCAAGTCCATAACGTCAAAGCAATGAATGGTTTATAAACACAGATACACTGTTAAGCAAATTAAAACACTCAGATAGCACTATGCCTATTTAGCTTGGGAGAGATCAATCATGGAAAAAGTCAATTTAACAGACAACAGCTCAAATTGATCATGCGATGCCGTATGGAAGCATCTTGCCACCTGCACTTGTGCTCTCGTGTTTCCTTATAGGTACTGTATTGAATATAATGATCATTATCTATTTTATTAAATCTAAGAGATATAGATCGCCAATATTTGCTGTACTAACTAGTCTGGCAATTATGGGCATGCTTACTTGTATATCTACTGCTGGGTAGGCTGCGGTCTTGAGTCCCATGGCTGTGTTCCCTGAGGTAGATTTTAGCTGCCCTTTGCTTCTCTTCGTATGGGAGGCCAGTGTTGTTGTAGTTACTGCGGTTACGATATGGTATAGTACGTGTTTCTGGAACACCTTATATATACAAAATAGTCAGGAAACAAGACTGTGTGCGTTTCATGGTAACTACCAAGTGAGAGATATCGCCTTTCTGATTGCATGTGGCATAACACCGTGCGTTGTTATTCTCCTGCTTCACGCCATAGACACTTTGTTGTTTCTTGCTCCAAGGTGCCATCAGATGCCAACCAACCTTGCGTAGCAACACAGACGCTAGAGTTGTTACAATTGTCATCATCATCTTCTATATCTGTTGGTTGCCACAGGAGATATATGCCGCGGTACAGTACATGGATGTAGGCGGTTTAGTAGGCAATGCATATATTATATATTGCACTCTCTTATATCTCCCATCTTTCAATAGTTTTATAAACGCAATAGTCTACTGCGCGGCTGTTAAATCTGTACTGATGACTTTTTGAGACTTGTTTTCTATAATAGACAGATGAAACATTCTTAATATGATGCTTTTCAACGTGCCTCGTGCTGTTCTTTCGAGTAGGTTTTTCAAATATGTATGCATGTAGATGAATTGATAGGTCCGATCATAATCAATTACGTGACGTATAGACTGACGTCACTATCAAACAAACTGCGCATTGAGGAGTCTGCCAAGTGTACGAGTTGTATGTCTATAGTATTTAGTAAACATGGTGTTGAATAGTCTGATACTAATTTAACTGGGCATTGTTGCTGTCAAGTGCAGCAACTACATCCAACGTAGCTTCGAAATAGGCAAGAGCCTAGTATGTATCTGTATTGAAATCGGTATTCTGGGAATTTAGGGGTCGATAAATCCCAACGCGGGCAACCCGTGGATGGAAATTAGATAGGCAAGGACTGGGAATAGCTAGAAAGAAATGAATCTCTCTATAGTCTACTGATGACGTCTTGACACTTGCTTTCAATAAGACGCAACATAACGATACTTAATAGTGTGCTTTGCAACGTGCCCCTTTAAGTTTGTTAGAGTACATCGTTATAAGATATGTAGGTAGGTAGACAGGGAATCGAACCTACAACCGCTGAAAGCGCCTAACAATTATAACCCTCAAACGCTTCCACCACACCATCGCCGCAAGTCATGTGGCGTTGGTGTGCTGGAAGCGTTTGTGGGATATGATGTTAGGCGCTTTCACCAGGTGTGGGTTCGATTACCTGCCAATGCCAAAACACCGTAATGCCGCGACTAATTGTATAATAAGATAGGTAGATGAATTATCAAATACATATATATCATAAAATGATTAAGTTTGTGCATACGTGTGTGCCTGTAGCTGTTGCTCTGTACAGTTACATTAACTAGACACCTTTTTGACGAACATAAGGTAACATGGGCCCATTTCTCATTGCCTAATCATGTAGGTTGATATATAGCGGATATATCGGTTTGCATTCACGCTGTTGGGAGATAGTCCCGGACTGGACGGTGGTGCTATCTGGTGGACAGCGAGATAATATGATGACCGTAGCGCTAGCTGGCAGACAGTGCGAGAAAATGCTGATCATAGCGCTACCTTGCAGATTTTGACGAAATAGGCTGCTTTCACATAAGGAAGCAATAGCAATATATCGGAAGATAAACCGCCGATTTTGTGGGATTAAATTTCGAAATAAATGACATTTATTCCGGTACAAGAGCCAGTCCAATGAGAACCCTAGCCGATATACCTGGTATTTACCGAAATAGTGGCTGTATGAGAACACGGCCATAGTATGTTAAGTGCAGGTTAATATATTCAATGGACCTTTCCATTTTTAGCTATGCCCAGCCCATCACTAGCTAAGCTCCACCCACACCTCGCCATGTTGAGATTGACCGATCCCCAATTGCTCTAGTTATCAATTTCCTGAAAACTATACAGGGAAACTGTTGAATACGTTGTAACTAATTTGACTGGGTGCTGTTGCTGCCTATGGCAGCAACAGCGCCCAGTTAAGTTAGTTACAAAATATTCAACAGAATATTTATTAAATAGTAAAAGCAAAACAATTTGTTCAACAACGCATAGACCTTCTTCAAATATGCGTTCGTGACGTACTTATCGACGTCATTCATGACGTCATTCATTATGATGTCATTGTACACATCACGCATTTCATTATGACGTCATATGATGGGTGGGTACTCTGGAAAGATGAATTTGCTGCAAAGTTAGCTCCTCTTATGTCAACAGCGGCTCAAATCCCTCAATATACCACTTATATAGGCCTATTAATTAACAAGTTAACGGTCAAGATGTTTTAAAAAGAAGGATGCGTTGCTCATTGAATGCAATCCTTTTGCAGGCCAAGAGAAGACAATTTTTTTTAAGTTTTCCACTTGAATTTACATAAAAGTGTTTCACTTGTCCTGTAAATGAAGACGAAAATTTGTGAATGATCGGTATCCATTTACAGGCCAAGAGGAAACGTTGTTTGAAAATTTATCACTGGAATGTCATTCCAGTGGTAAATTTTCAAAAAATAGTCTACTCTTGGACTGCAAATGGGCATTCTTCAACACCACTGAGGAGACTGCTTTGGCCAGTTTTACCATTAAATTGTTAAGTCGACACAAGATGGGTTAATTCGAGTCTTGGATTGGTATCTGCATATAATACAGGTTAGAATCAATCAATGCAAAATCAAAATTTATTCAGGCACCGTCCGGTGAGGATCGTTTAAAATAAGATGTCTAACGATATTTAGTTCCACTTTATTTAAAGGTGCATATTCACACTAAAATGCATGAAAATAATATTGTTAACAGTTTATCTTTTTAAAGGCTTAAGCTGTGTACGTTTATGTACTGAAACGAAATAAATCTTAACATATGATGATTTTATTCCGTATAAATTATTATAATTTCTTTAGTTGGGAATCTGACTTAGGGACTCGTGCCTCTAATTCAATCTCAAAACTTTAAAAAAAGTATATTAATTTACGCAAGATTAATATTCACCACGTGTTCGAAAACCTATAATTATGTGAGTTTTCACCACTCAGCTTACATTTCCTAACATGTGACCTGAAGAACTGAACAGTGGGTAAATTTATAAATGTTAACTTCTAAAATTCCCGTAATTCATTTAGACAAAAACCATGAACCTACACAAAATAACTACAGTCGTGACTCAAATAATGAATAATTAAGATGTAGAAATAAATAGTTTCGACACTTGCCATTGTTGTAGCAGCATTTGTCAGGTTATCTAATTTAACTCCTCTTGTGTCAACGGCGCCTCAAAGCACTCAATATACCACTTATATTGGCCTAATAATTAACCATTTAATGGTCACGACTTGTAAAAAGAAGAAAGTGTTGCTCACTGAATGCAATCCAATGCAGGCCAAGTAAAGACTATTTCCAAATGGAAATTACAAAAATGTAACCATCCGAATATAAAATAATAATTAACTTACGTGTTGGGTTATTGGTGGAATGAAGAAATACACGCACAAAATATGAGTGTACCATCGGATGATTGTTTCAGTAAAGTCGTTGACTGATGAGTGAGTGAGATAAGCCACCCTCTTGAAAGGGATCTTTCCATTTTTAGCTATATCCCGTTCATATCTAGCTAAGTTCTACCCACACCTCGCTCGTATTGGGATCGATCGATCTCTGAACTTCTTGGCTATCAATTTCCAGAAAACTATACGGGTAACGTGTTGAATAATTTGAAACTAAGTTGACTGGGTGCGGTTGCTGCCTATGGCAGCAACAGTGCCCAGTCAAATTAGTTTCGAAATATTTAACAGCATATTTATTAAATAATAAAGACATACCATTCGTGCAACGTGTCGGACTATTAAGATTTAAAGATGGGCTATATATACTCATTTAGGGCTTAATGATTATGACGTCATCCTACATGCCGCTTAGCTGATTATGACGTCATATGATGTCAGTTTAATGGATGGATACTCTGGAAAGGTGAAGAGTTCACATACTCCGAACATGAACCAAACGATGCCAGATGTAATCGTGGGAAAAATTCATTCAAAATTTGTATGTTGTGCTGTGTTTGTATCAAATAACTGTGGAATACCGGCTTATATTGCAATATGCAGTCGTCTTGAGATATGGCCATGTGGGGAAGAAGGCGAGACCAGTTTGGAAGTTTACCAGTGAAATCATTTGTTAGATAATCGGAACCATCATTCCAGTGTCAATTAAAAAAAATAGTATGATTTTGTTCCCCAAATGGATATTTTCTATATAAAACAAGATGGGCTTGAGAAATGCGCAATGGTACGTATGTGCTACTAACATATTATTATCTGAATTTAAAATTTCTGCAAGAACGGACATGTTAACTTCAGGCCACTGAATATATATATTTCAAATATGGTAAATATGTTCTTTGATTTTGTTTTTGGTCTTTTTGTACTTGGACTTATGGATGCAGTTATAGCAGGAGAGTTATGTTTTTAAATTTATTTCCTGCACGCGTTATTAAGTATGACATAATCGTCCCTAACACACACCCTTACTTGTTGTGCTTAGTTTAGCGCTAAAGTTGAACTCAAGCCAAAATCATAATTTTTTTATGTGGCCATCTAGTGACAGCGTGCTCCCTATTCTGATTTGATGAATTCAATGCTGACTCGCCAATTTGGTTACTTGTTTGTGATAAATAACGAATTCATCTGCCATCGGGAATTCGGAGTATTGATGCAACGGTTCGTGCATGGATGGATTCTATCTCTATGTAATCTCCACCCATACATTGCTCAGGTTGGGATCGATCGATCTCCGAACTCCCTGACTAACAATTTCCAGAAGAATATACAGGTAAGCTATTGAATGTTTTGGAACTAATTCGACTGGGTGCTGATGCTGTCTATGGCATATGAATGTGTTAAATAGTAGAGCCAACAATTCGTATAATGTGTCGGACTATTAATAGTTAATGTCGGGCCAAATAGAATTATTTATGATGTAATGAATATGACGTCATCCTGCACATCGCTTACCTGATTATGACGCCATGTAATAGAAGGATACTCTGGAAACGTGAATTGACACATGCGCATTATTCACAGACCAAGCAGCTGATTGTGGATCAATAACTCGGAATAATTCGGCATCTTTACCAATGGCTGTGATGATAATGAAGCAAACCAGTCTTAGCTTGTCCCGCCCATATTTAGCTAAGTTCCGCACTCGCTTTACTCGTGTTTGAAATGATCCCAGTCAAATTAGTTTCAAAATATTCAACAGAATGTTTATTGAATAGTATAGGCATAATTCGTGCAGCAACCTTTAGTCCGTCATCAAGTAGGCGTTAGTAGCGAACCTAGCTACGTCACTCATGACGTAATTGATTATTATGCCAATTTACACGTCGTCGCGTAGCTGATTATGACGTCATGTGATTTGAGGATACATGGTACTCCTCCATTATACCATTCAATGGTCACTAGCATGTCAATGCTTCTATGTCTCCTCTTAAATCTGTGCAAGTAACAGTTCTGCGATGTCAATTCCTACTTCAACCCCTCTTATATCAACAGCGCCTCAAAGCCAACTTGTATGAGCAAATTTAACCCGTCTTGTGTCAACCTGTCTTCATAATCGTAACACCGCCTCTGCAGTAGTCTTGAGTTCTGTATATTTGCAGGTAAAGAGAAGACTATTTTTGAAAAGTTACCACTGGAATGACTGGCTTGGTTACCGAGCCAGTCATTCCAGTGGTAAATTTTCAAAAATAGTGTTCTCTTGACCTGCACATGGAAACTGACTAAGCAAAAATGTAGATTTCCTAGAGGATTAACCAAATAATCGCCAAGCCGGTCAAAAGACCAACTCTTTAAACATATTTCCCTAAATTCCAGTGGTAAATTTACAAATAAAACAGTTCTCTTGGCCAGCAAATAGTCATTCACTGAACAAATATTTGAATTTTCCTTGAAAGTCATGACAAATCAAATGGTTTATTGATAAACGTAGCATTTTGACCGGTTTGGGTGCCGGTGAGACAAGAGTAGTTAAAGGATTAAAATACACATCATCGTCCATCTTCAATACACATCGTCCATCTTCAATACACATCGCCCATCTTCAATACACATCGTCCATCTTCAATACACATCGTCCATCTTCAATACACATCATCCATCTTCAATACACATCGTCCATCTTCAATACACATCGTCCATCTTCAATACACATCGTCCATCTTCAATACACATCGTCCATCTTCATAGAATTAGAATTTTCATTACTGAAAGTCGCTAGCCAACTATCGGTTACTTCTGCTTGCTTAAACCGGCGTCGTGCCTATGCGTCAAACATACCATCGTCATTGCTCCCACTTGTGTGAGACTGTAATTATCTTAGCCATAGACAACCTGCTCTTGATTGTCTACAACGTCAAATTTCATTTGTTCGGCCCGTCTGAGCTGTTACACCTCATTAACATTTGACACATATGTCTATTAATTCTGGATAGGACCCTTTCAATCAGTATATAAATTAAGAAGTACTGTGCGGCAGTTGAACCTATAACAAGTGGCGTGCCTAGTAGCGAGGCCGAACGTAGTACTCAGCTGGCCCTGTGCAATGTTTCTCTTTTTCATTTTAGCCAGATGCCACATACGTTGCTATAATACAATTTATGATGCTTTTATTATCATACTATTTAGATACGTTCTTGAATTCCAATCGGTGCAAGAGTAAGTCGAATATATCGGTTTGATAAGCTAACTATCATGTAAGTTATAATTTTATATCTTTTGAATATATGTCGATATTATGTGATATGATTTCATATAGGATCCCGTGTTTTGATGACAGGGAATAGTATTGCATAAATTAACGTGAATGGCCAATCATCAGGCATAAGCTCACTGTCTGTCCGCCGGTTATAGGACATTTTCACACGACATGACCGCTTGTCTGACTAATATGCATACGGAAGGATCCATTTCTAGCTATTCCCAGCCCATTTCATGCTAAGCTCCGCCCACTTTTCCACCCGTGTTGGAATCGATTTATATAATCTGAACAATGAATTGTTAGAATCTGACTTCCAAGGTAGCTATGCAGGTAAGCTGCTGAATATTTTGAAACTTATAACCGAGCCAGTCATGCCAGTGGTAAATTTTCAAAAAATCCTCTCTTGGCCTGCAAGGTATTCAATAAAGAAATATTTTGAATTTCTTGAACAAATTTAGCCATTAAAGGGATAAATTAGTTTGAGTATCCTCAACATAATGTTTAATAAAGCATACATTCATTAATGAAGAATAGAATCCCGACTTTTCACTTTCTAAAACTGAGCTACGCTATTTTAATTGTGATGTCAGCTAACATGTGATGTAATTAAGATATGACCTCAGAAGCTTGAGTGGCAGATTGGATCCCTCAATTGTTGTAGAACGACAGCTTTATCGGACTGGTACTAGCTTTTCCTGCGGATGATAGTTGCAGTTGCCTCTAAAGGGGGTTGAATGGTCGATGAAACCTTCTTAGGCTCTGAAAATATGTTCAGCTACCCTGGAATAGTTATGTCCATCAATGTAGTGGACTTCTCAAGTGTGTCCATCCATCTTCTGACGTCATATGCTGTCATAAATACCTAAGGGACGTGCAGGATGACATAATAATTAAAGATGGAGCTAATGACTCGGATTTAACGCGAATTGTATCTCTTTACCATTTAAGAACTTTTGGTTGAATATTTTAAAACTAATTTGACTGAGCGCTGTTGCTACCATAGGCAGCACAGCGCCCAGTCAAATTAGTTTCAAAATATTTAACAGCTTAAAGGTGCATATTCACAGCAAAATTGTTGAACATATAATTGTTAAAATTGTATTCTTTTATCGGCTTAAATTATGCGTCTATATGTAATGAAACTAAATACATCTTAAAGGTGCATATTCACACCAGAATGCTTGAACATAAAATTGTTAAAATGGTGCCCTTTTATAGGCTTAAGGTTTGTGTCTATATGTAACTAAACGAAATAAATCTTAATATATGATGATTTCATTCCATATAAATTAATATAATTTTTTAAGTTGCGAAATTGAAATAGAGGCTCGTGAAATCATCATACATTAAGATTTATTTCGTTTCATTACATATAGGCTCACAGTTTAAGCCTCTAAAATTGTATAATTTAAAACATTTTATTTTCAGTAATTTTGCTGTGAATATGCACCTTTAACTGTATAGCTTTCTGAAAATGTAATAGTTAGGGAATTCAGGGATCGATCGATCAATTCCAACACGGACAAGGCGTGGGTGGAGCTTAGTTGGAGATGGATGTGCATAGGAATGTTACAATGGGACTATGTGTGTGCAACTTGCTATGCACGTGAACCTATCTGATGCAATCATACCCATTCCGCATACATATCCTTAACCGTATGTAACAAAACTGGCAACAGGGAGATCCATATTCTAGCTATGCCCTGCCCATTTCTCTCTAAGCTCCGCCCACTCCTTATGCCTATAGGAATCCATTCGAAGCTTTGAAATCTTATTTCGCAGAATTTAAATTTCAAGGTAACCATAAAAGAAAGCTGCTGTATATTTTCAAACTAATTTGACTTGGGGCTGCTGCTGGCCTACGGTTCCGGCAGCTTCCAGTCAAACTAGTTTCAAAATATTCAACATAATGTGTAATAAATTGTAAATTCATCAATGACATGAAATTCGCCCACCTCCTGCCTGGCCCTGATTATTCTTATTTGGAGTTAACCATTTCATGCCGAAGCCGGCCAAAACTGGTCTCTGCAGTGGTCTTGGGGAATTCCCATTTGCAGTTAAGGTGCGGACTATTTTTGAAGATTTACCACAGGAATAAGTGGCTCGGCATCAGAGCCAGTCACCCCAGTGGTAGATTTTAAAAAGGTTTTATCATCACCAAATTGCTATTGTTTTCAGCAAATTTGCTGTTCATTTGTAAGCATTAAGTAGACAATCGTCATGGAATATTCCTGCGGTCACATCATAGCTATAGAAAATAAACACATCTTTGTCATAAGGCAGTACTATTACCTGTATATGCTTGACATACTGTTCTTGTTAGTAAAGATGTGCACATTTAACTCTTGGTCAAGACCGGACTTTGTAGTGGTCTTGAGGAATGTCCATTTTTCATCCAAGAGAATATAATTTTTTTTAATTTACCACTGGAATGACTGACTCGGTAATTCACATTTATACGCGAACGTTTGCTATAACTAATAAATCGTATCCTAAAACCTTGGACATTTGGGTTCTATTATCCACAGATTACATGTGAATCAGTACTAACCGTCCATGGTGCAGCAGGGAATGCAACATTTCTGTGAAATTTTTTAATGTATACATGTGACTGGAATATTGTTGTTGGATAATGGCAGACAGACTCAGTTAAAAATCGACTCGGGCCGTTCAATGTAATAGACAATACTTTGAAAGCAATCGTACTGCAAGTTGAGACCGTGCCGGACAACAACATGTTTCAATCGAACGGCCATTTCCAGTGTTGGTTATGTCCCGCCCATCTCTAGCTAAGCTCCACCCACATGTCGCCCGTGTTGGTATCAGTCGCTCTCTGAACTCCCTGACTATCAATTTCCAAAAATCTATGCAGGTAAAATGTGGAATATTTTTATACTAATTTGACTGGATACTGTTGATGCCTATGCCAGTAACAGCGCCCAGTCAAATTAGTTTCAAACTATCAAGGGAATGTCAGGTACAATGAATCTTTCCAGTCTTAGCTACGCTACGCCCATCTCCATGTAATCCCCATCCATACTTCGCCCGTGTTGGGATCGAGCGATCCCTGAACTCACTGACTATCTATTTTCAGAAAACTATACAGGTAACAGGGGCGGATCCAGAGGGGGTGCAGGGGGTGCGCACCCCCTCCCCCTTGGGAGGGGTGCCCTGTCCACGCCTGACGTGCCCTTGCCCCTCCCAACATGTTTCACCCCTATTACTGCACTCCGATCATGACGTCTCCTGTCATTCGGTTTCACAATGGAAGTACACTGACAACTCCGAACACATTTCCGAACTTCGGAAACGGAACGTGCCCATTTCAAGTTGTCAATCGTTTGTTATAGATTTTCAATATTCGTTACCGGTACTCAATATTTAAAAAAAATTATTGTACTCCGAAAGGAGGTTCGTCTAAAGGAAATTAATTCCGAGAGGCGGGATCTACTCAAGACATAACAAGACAAGTTTAGCAGACGAACAATTTTCATCATGCCGTCCCATAAACGAACTAAACGCTTATTAGAACAGCGCCTCAAAGAGGCTGCTGCAAAATGTCCACGCCTAACTGACTTATTCCGGTAAGTATAATCGTCGTAATTATATCTAACATTTATCATGTGTCATTTAATTTGCACAGTCTTTAGTGTTACTAGTTTTCGTGATAAACAGGGTCCTGGTAAAATCAGAATTCAAAATCAATTTCCTAAATTTCCCGGGCAAATGACGTTTTATATCATATGCCTAAATACACACATGTGATTTCTAATAAACAGTTCTATATTTTAAATTCTTGCTTACCATGAACTACTATTAAGTAAGTGTGTGTGCGCGTGCGTGTGTGTGCAGCATGCGTACGTGCGTGCGTGTCTGTGTGTGTTTGAGGGCAGCGCAAGGGATGTCCTGGGGACAGTTGCCCGGTCAACTGTTTTAGGTTAGTGTTGAACATATGCCATAGAAGGGCTAGCCTATAGGAGTCTGGAGGGTGGTTGGGTGGGTGTCATGAACAAATTATTATTTGCCACATGCACCAGACACCAGAAACCCCACTACCCTACGCAACTGCAAGTTTAACAATTGTTCTTTGTTACTGTATAATCCATACATGAGAATTGTCGTGAAGACATCAGGGGCCGGTTGTTTAAAAATTTATTAAAGTTAGGCCCGACCTAAATGTTAGGCACGATTCAATGTTGGCAAGGAAATGATTATGACGTCATTGAACAAATTCGTTTAAGCGAGTCTTGCAGAATTTTAAGAATAAAAAATTATGACGTCATAATCTATCATAATGATTTAATTATTATGTCATAATCATGTAGAAGAGTTATATGCATGATCGTTGCCCAAACGAACCAGAGTTAGGCCTGGCTGGACTTAAATTGAGTTTAACTTTAATACACTTTTGAACAACCAGCCCCTGAAATGTAAATAATAAAACAACATCATTCATTACACATGCACCTTTTGAATTTATACACAGATTTAGTGTTTCATTAACGTGAACAGCTAATTATGATTTCAGCATATTCTGTTAGTAACAGAACATGCCGAAATCATAAATAGCAGTTCTGGTTAATCATATCATAGTTAGATGTCAGATTCACACTCGCCTTTTTGTCACTCATAATTATGCGCTAAGCATGCATGAATAATTAGGGTAACAGCCACATTGATATTATTCACTGACTCAGGCATGTCTGATGTGTATAACAATGAATAGGAAAAAGAAGGTCACGTGATCTCATGATGTGATCATGTAAATTTGTTTTTCATACTAATTTTCATACACATCACACATGCCTGAATAATATTACTAAGGATGTTACTTTAAACCTCTATCTGACTAATTCATTGTACTATTGTACTTTTTCAGTTCAAAGGAGACTTCAGTTATGACACCAGAATCAGATTCAAGCTTTTATCAGCAGTTCATGCATCCCCGCGTCTACTAACGAAGATTCACCCACCCATAAATCTACTAATGACGTTCCATATACGCATGCATCTAGTAATGAAGTTCCAGTCATGGATGATTCTACTATTGAAGTTCCAGGCACCCATGATTCTACTAATGAAGTTGCAGACACACGTGACTCTACTAATGCAATTCCAATTATGTATGATTCTACTAATGAAGTTCCAGGCATCCATGAATCTACTAATGAAGTTCCACCAGACACACGTGATTCTACTAATGAAGTTCCAATTTTGTATGATTCTACTAATAAAGCTCCAAACATGCATGCGTCTACTAATGAAGTTTCTACGAGTCATCAGACTGTCTCGTACTCCATCACTCAGTATGATATTGGCAACATAGTTCGTGGACATGTACAATTGTCAGAACTTGACATAACAGAAAAATCTCACTATATACGTGATCACTTTGCACCCGATAGTAGGTTTAAAACTTTTTGTACACAGACTGTAGTGCGAAAAGGAGCAAACCGCAAGTATGATTTAGTATTTCAGAAGGTATGGCTTGACCAGTATTCGTGGTTAGTGTATAGTCCAGTAGTAGATGGTGGATTGTGTAAATATTGTGTTTTGTTTCCTCCTAGGGACCATGTTCCTGTTGGAGTTTTGGTTTCGACACCATTTACAAACCTACGAAAGGCAACTGGTAAAGATGGTGTTTTAGAAACTCATTCTAAGCTACGATTTCACAAAGATGCTGTAAGTGTTGGCTGTTCCTTAATAAAGAGTTTGGACAAACCTAAACAAACACTACCATATCTTATGTCTGACAGCAATCGTGTTCAATATGAAAAAAACGTTCATATATTGAAATCTGTAGTTCAGGCTATTTTATTCTGTGGTAGGCAAAAATATTGTACTGCGTGGTCATCGCGATGATGGTACAACGTCAAGTACCGCCTCAAATAAAGGCAATTTCTTGGCAGTTTTGGAGGTTATGGCCTTGTCAGATACGATTCTACGCGAACACCTTAACCACGGAAAGAAAAATGCGAAACATACATCAAAGACCATCCAGAATGAAATTATTGTACTTATTGGTGATCACATTCGAAAGCAAATAACTAACTGTTTACAGGATGATAATTCATATTTTGCTATTATTGGTGATGAGGTTACGGATAAGCACGGAAACCAAGAAATTCTAGCTATATGTCTGCGATTCCTTGACACAATGATGGACCAACCAGTTGTTAAAGAAGTGTTTTTCGATTTTGTCTACCTTGAGCGTACAACAGGAGAGAGGATAGCAAAAGCAATAATCGACTGTTTGTTCAACCGTGGGGTAGACGTAGGTAAAGCCAGAGGACAAGCTTATGATGGGGCGTCTGCAATGTCATCCTCTTCTGTTGGTGTACAAGCTCGTATAAAGGCAGTAGCCCCTCGTGCCTTGTATACACACAGTAATAGTCACGTTTTAAATCTTTCAATCGCATCAGCATGTAAGGTACAACCAATTAAAATAATGATTGACACGGTTAATGAAGTGTTTCTATTCTTTAACAATTCGCCTAAGCGACAGCGTTTCTTTGAATCTGTTCTCGATGGGCTTGACAACAGCCCATCTGTCAAGAAATTAAAGGGTTTATGTAAGACACGGTGGGTAGAGCGGCACACATGCTATGATACATTCTATGAGCTCTACCCACATATTTGTGTATGTTTAGAAAAAATGGTAAATCCTTCTCTAAACGACATCAACTGGGCATGGGACAGAGACACGCGTGTCAAAGCACAGGGCTTACTATCAACACTGTGCTCTAGTAACCGGATTATTCCTTTTATTATTGCCAAGAACAGTCTGCATTGTATTAAGGCTATAGCTTCAAAATTGCAGAAAAATGGCGGCGATGTTTTCGATGCTTATAATATGATCGATAAAGCCAGACATACCCTTGAACAGTTGAGAACCAATATCGATGACGAATTTGTAGATTGGTTTAAGGATGCAGAAGCAGTGGCAGAATCTGTTGGTGCGAGTGTAGAAATGACAAGGATCGTTGGCCGACAGATTAACCTAGGTAATATAGCCGCACCTACTCCAATCGAGTATTACAAGATGAATGTGTGCATACCATTTTTGGACCACTTAATTCAAGAAATGAATACACGGTTTAATGACAATACCAGAGTTGGCAGTGATATCTTCAATCTGATACCATCAGTTATAGTTAAGTGTGTCAGTGAAGACATCAACAGTATTAATGAGAAACTGACCTTTTGGTATGACGATCTACCAACTCCGTCATCATTAAAAAGCGAATTAAAAGAGTGGGCACATCTCTGGCGATCAAAGGCAGTAACTGAACGACCCAACAATGTACACCAATGCTACCTTTCAGCTGACAGTGATGAGTTTCCAAACATTAAAGTGTTATTAAGAATTGGATGCACTCTTCCAATCGGAAGTGCGGAAGCGGAACGTTCATTCTCATGTCTCCGCCGTTTAAAGACATATCTGCGCAACACTCAGGGGGAGGAACGCCTCTCCAGTCTGGCTTTGATGAATATTCATCATAACATTGATGTCGATATTAACAGAGTTTGTGACGAGTTTGCCAAAAAACACAAAAGGCGGCTTTTTGATAAGAGTATAATTTTCTTTACTGACAGACTAGTACAGTGATATTGTTTAAGCATAATGATGATATGAGTTGCAAAATATCCATCAGAATATTCTGTAATTTTACAGAATCTGTTTTATTGGGTCTGTAGTGCTGATTAAAGTGGCCATTAATCGTGAATCCTGATAGCCCTACATTTTGAACTTATTTTTGTAATTCCACAAGTCCGAGAATAAGATAAGAACAGCAAGCTTATTGCTAAAGTAGTATTAACGGACAGTCTGTTAATAATACTTTAGCAATAAGCTTGCTGTTCTTATCTTATTCAGCACTGGTGTAACTGTGTTTGAGATCTTTGATCACCTATATTACAATTTCAAAGCAACCGTAGATTGCTTCCTAAGGCAGCAACAGCTTGTATTAAATAAGTTTCAAAATATTCAATAGCCTATTGAATATTTTGAAACGTATTTACTACTGAAGCTGCTGTTGCCTTAGGCAGCAATGCCTTCAAGTCATAATAGCTTCAATATATACAGGAGTATTTTATCGGTTGACAGTCATATACGTGACGCCCGTCCATGATCTATCTCATTCATACGATCTCATATATATATTTGTCCATTAATAACATAATAATTAGCAATAAGCTTGGCGTTCTTATCTTATTCAGCACTGGTGTAACTGTGTTTGAGATCTTTGACCACCTATATATCAATTTCAAAGCAACCCTAGATTGCTGCCTAAGGCAACAACAGCTTGTAGTAAATAAGTTGTTGTTGCCTTATGTAGCAATGCCTTCCAGTCGTATTAGCTTCAACATATTCAGGAGTACTTTATTGGTATGACAGCCATATACGCGAGTCCACCCATGATCTATCTCATTAATATCTCATATATATGTTAATATGACTGGAAGGCATTGCTACCTAAGGCAACAACAACTTCAGTAGGCTACTTGGACTGAAAGACGTTGCTCATAGTCTTCCTGGAGTCAGGACTCAAAATTGTTGCTGCCTTATATTGGAAACCATACATGTAACTGTCCAGAGAAGCAATGACAGGAAGCTATCGCTGCCTTGGGCAGTTAAAAAAGCAAAAGTTTCAGCATAAGGCAGCAACAATCTGGAGGCCAGTTAGGCAAACGATTAATCTGTGACTGTTGAAAAGTTATTGTTCTTAGATTAGACCCATTCTTAGTACAGTCACAACCAGTATGTGATGCACCAATGAGAGAAGCATCACCCGACACACCAAAATTTTTAATTATAATTAAATCATGAGTAGAAATTGAATAATTTAGCAGCCAACTAAGGGTCCATATTTATCTCTGGAAATGCAGGAGAAGCCGTATAGAGATACCTAGATTTCAAAATTTCACGGGGGAGTGCCCCCGGACCCCCCCCCCCCCCCCCGCATCCTGCCCTTCTGAAATCCTGGATCCGCCCCTGCGGTAAGCTGATGAATATTTTGAAGCTAATTTGACTGGGTGCTGTTGCTGCCAGGTCAAATTATTTTTAAAATATTCAATAGCATGTTTAGTAAATAGTAAATTCGTACGTGTCGGACTATTAAGCATTGAAGACGAACTAAATCGTGTCAGCCATGACGTAATGATTATGACGTCACCCCACACGTCACGCAGTTGACTATGATGACATATGATGGCTTGATACGTTGGAAAGGTCCATTAGCTAAAAAGTATTTGATATATTAATTCATACACACATAACGTTAGCGTCACACAGTTGTCAATACAGAGTTGTTATTATTATGACAATGATAGCGGTAATGAAAGTCCCAGTGACAATGCTCATAATGATTAGTTGCTTGGCCTTTCTTGAAGCCGCGCGTGCTCTCACCATGTCCCCTGTAGCTATGGCCCTTCTTGCCTGGCAAAGTGAAAAAGATAAATGAAGAAATAAAGAAGAAAGAGAATGAAAGAACGAATGCACGAATTAAAGAACGAACGAACGAATGGATGAATGCATGAATGAATGAACGCACGAACTAACAGATGAAAGAACGTAGGAATGAACGAACGAAACCACGAAATAACGAAGAAATGGGCCAACGAACCAGCGAATGAAGCAGTGAATGAATGTCAAGCAACTAAACCAACGAATAGATCAAGAATGGATGAATGAATGAATGAATGAATGAATGGATGAATGCATGATTGAATTAATTACCCACTGAATGTACCAATGAATGAAAGAACGAAAAACTGAACGAGCAAGCAAATGAATAAAAGGACGATTGAAGGAACGATTGAAGGAACTAATGAATGTATGAATGAATGAATGAATAAATGAATGAATTAATGAATGAATGAATGAATGAATGAATGAATGAATGAATGAATGAATGAATGAATGAATGAATGAATGAATGAACGATCGAAATAAGAATAGAACGAATGAACGAATGAGTAATTGAAGAATTGATACACGCATAAATTAACAAACGAACGGATGGACGAACGAACGAACAAAAGAACGAACAAATGAATGAACGAACAAAAGAATGAACGAACAAAGAAGGAACGAATGAATAAGCGAATGAATGAATGAATGAATGAATGAATGAAGGAAGGAAGGAAGGAAGGAAGGAAGAAAAGGAAGGAAGGAAGGAAGGAAGGAATGAATGAATGAATGAATGAATGAATGAATGAATGAATTGTTAATTAATTTATTAAATATCAACCCTTTATGTATGGGTGCGCGCAATGGATTCCATTTGTCAATCGTATGACACGCGGATCTCGTGGTTGATTTCAGAGTGCCGTACAAGTGACTAGTACTACCCTGAGGTGTGCGTGCGCGCATGCGTGCGTATGTGTGTGCATTCGCGCGTGTGAGTGAGTGAGTGTGAGTGAGTGTGAGTGTGTGTGTGTGTGTGTGTGTGTGTGTGTGTGTGTGTGTGTGCTGTGTGTGTGTGTGTGTGTGTGTGTGTTGTGTGCGCGCGCGCGCGTGTGTGTGTGTGTGTGTGTGTGTGTGTGCGTGCGTGCGTGCGTGTGTTTGTGCGTGCGTGCGTGCGTGCGTGCGTGCGTGCGTGCGTGCGTGCATGCGTGCGTGCGTGCGTGTGTGCGTGCGTCCGTGCGTCCGTGTGTCCGTACGTGCGTGCGTGTGTGTGCCCGCGTGTGTGTGTAGGTGTTGGTATGTAATGGTGTGCATGTGTGTGTGTGTGTGTGTGTGTCCGCGCTTGTGTGCGCGTGCGTGCGTGCCTGTGTGCGTGCGCGCGCGTGTTTGCGTGTGAGTGACTGTGTGTGCGTGCATGCGTGCGTGTGTGCGTATGTGCTATTGACTCCTACGTCAGTGGCACTCTGGATTGCACAGATACCAATGCACCAACAGCAGCAAATTGTAGCGCAGATAGCAACACCCATGTAGTCTCGTGGTGACTCCTGCTGGACCTGAGGAACAGTTTGCCAATAAGGGTATGTCGCCTGTAATAAATGTGCAAATCAATGTTAAGGTGTTTTAAGAGAAAATAGTGCCGAACCCAGCACCAATAGACCTTTCGAAGTGTATCCATCCGTGACTTGTAGCATGATGCCATAATCATAACGTCAGATGTCATAATCATGACATCATGAATGACTCGGTTTAGTCAATCTTTAGCACCTAATAGTCCATCACAACACGCTGTACAAATTGTAGGTATTTGCGATTTAACCACTCTTGTGTCAGTAGCGTTTCAAAGCGCTCAAAAGCTACTTTTATCAATTATCTCTTTCATTTGCAAAGATTTTAAAAGAAAATTCAAATATTGCTCATTGAATGACCATTTGTTGGCCAAGAGAATTGTTTTAAAGAGTTGGCATTTGACCGGTTGGCGATTATAGGCTTAATCGTCTAGGAAATCTAAATATTTGCAGGCCAAGAGAATACTATTTTAGAAAATTTACCACTGGAATGACTGGCTCGGTTACCCGGCCAGTCATTCCAGTGGTAAAATTTCAAAAATAGTCTTCTCTTGACTTGCAAATAGACAGGCCTCAAGACTACAGCGAAGACCGTGTTACCATTATAACGACAAGTTGACACAAGAGGGATCAATAAACGTGTTGTTGAATATTTTGAAACCAATTTTATTGGGCGCTGATGCTGCTCAAATTAGCTTCAAAGTATTTAACGGCTTATCTGTCTAGTGTTCTGGAAATTGATAGTCAACACGAGCGAGGTGTGGACAGATTTTAGCTAATAATGGGCGGGGCATAACTAAAAACTGGAAAGGTCCATTCAGGTTCTGTAGCTCCGGGAGCGGCGCATTGTTCCGTTAGTTCTTCGGAATCTGACTCGTACATAGGGTATGCGCCAGCCCGACCAGCTGGTTAGCTAGCCTCGGAGATGGTGAATGGAGACTGCGGGCAACCGGTGTCCACAAAATCTGACCTCTAGGGCTGGTGGAACGTTCACGTTCAGGCGAGGCCGGACGACCATTACCATCTGCAGTGAACACTGCTGTTTAATCTCGGCTATTGGCGTAACCTGTGTGATGTAGCATCCAAAAATTTAGATGTCTGTAGATCCAGTGTGTCGATACTGATCTTATGAAAGCTGAAGGCAGGTAAAGGCATATTGGCGTGCATGTGTGTCCGGACATGTATATACACATGTTGCCATATGTATAAATGTGTAGCTGCCTGTATAAAATTGCGGCCGCAACATTAAAAAAAATTTAATAATTAAATGACTGCTAATTTAAAGACATATATGGCCTTAAATACAATAGATACATGAGTATTATCTATATAATATTATACATACAACATTGGTTAGTTTACCTATATATTACCCATGTAACGCTGTACTCCGCTCTGACTTTTTTGCAAATATTTTTTATACTAATTTGACATAGGAAGCTGCAATTCCACGCTAGTTTCAAAATATTCACCAGATACCAGCGACCACCTGCATGAATAATAGCGTACAGCAGGCACTTAGGAACAATAGCGCACAGCCCTCGCTTATGAACAATAGCGTGCAGCCGCACATTTAGAACAATAGCGTGTACCCTACACTTTTAAACAATAGCGTCTATCCACTCATTTAGAATAACAGCGTCTACCCGCTCATTTAGAACAATAGCGTCTACACGCTCTTTCAGAACAACCAATCCGTTGAATGAATGAATGAATGAATGAATGAATTGTTAATTAATTTATTAAATATCAACCCTTTATGTATGGGTGCGCGCAATGAATTCCATTTGTCAATCGTATGACACGCGGATCTCGTGGTTGATTTCAGAGTGCCGTACAAGTGACTAGTACTACCCTGAGGTGTGCGTGCGCGCATGCGTGCGTATGTGTGTGCATTCGCGCGTGTGAGTGAGTGAGTGTGTGTGTGCGTGCGTGCGTGCGTGCGTGCGTGCGTGCGTGTGTGTGTAGTGTAGCAGTATCGCCTGGAAAGAGGCCTTGCAAAAAAGCTTCATTTGAGCTGCTGTCCCTAGATACTCTAACCTAACAACATATCTGAGCTTAATATTAGGTAGGTTTAGTCACTGTATCCCGGGCCGTATTGGCACGAGAGACGACTCTAGTGTGAATGTGTTGCCATATATTAGAGAGTTTAATTGTATGTATTAATGAAGCTATTTAGTATAAGTTTGGCGCATGCTCATTTTAGAATATATATATATATATAAATTCTTAGCCAAAGAAAAGTAATGTAACAGAAAATATACAATGAACTAAGATGGTGCTCGCCGCAGTTATGTTATACATAGATACAGTTTTAATAAGGTCCAACTGACCTACAGCACCTACTGCATACGGCATAAGACAAGCAACACAGCTTAGCTCTTAGCGGTCCGCAAAGCAAAGTCCGACGTCTGGACTGAGATTCGAAAAAGTCTCATGACTACTACATTTTAGACGTGGTATGGCAGGTCTGGCGAGATATCAGAGCTGGCCAATAACCTCACATGATGGTTGTTTTATGGTAAATGGCCACAAGGCCACGCCGCTTAGAAGGTCCCTCTAAAGTTGATGGATGCGGAACCTTCTCTTAGCTTATTTGCTACGGCGTGGTGAGGTGGACGTGGCCCCCAGAGACGAGTACCAGGAACTAGAATACGCTGTGTCTATGTAGATTATCAGCACACGGTAGGAAATATGTACGTTCGTCGCTCTGGACGGCACACGTCTCGACTGAAGAATAGCAAAGAAGTTATTGGTTTGGTTGGCATCTATTGAGTCCCTGATTACAGGTCCCATTCGCGCCATTCTTGGCTGGTTTTATTTCAGTCTATTATTGGTAGCTTCCCCACGTTTTACACGGGTACCCATTTATACTCCTGGGTGGAGAGAAGCCGCAAGGAGTGAAAGAGATTGCCTATCTTTCCAGCAATCGTCAGTTGGCTGAACAGAGACGTGATCCCGGGGTTAGTGGTTTCACAGCTCTGCATGTTACTGCATCCTAAACCGAAGAATAGCTAGTGGAAAGGCTCCCTTTAAACTAACAAGGGATGTCATCATCGCGAGACTCAACCAATCAGCGGGCGTCTTATGGGGAAGGCATACGTGACCACGACATTCTATGACCTTCACCTTACCGACACATGCACGATAGCGATTTATCTCGACTTAGAAGTTATTAGAGAGCATATTCTGATTTATCTGATTTCGATTCTGTAAATAGGTTCGTGCTTCTTGACGAATCCAGATTTTGATGCCTACCAAGATGCAGTGAAATGGGTCCGTATTTAAAGAAATTACATAATAAAGGTGACTTTATACATAGGCATGCCAATCCCTATATGCTAATGCACTCAGCGTGCGTGAGCTATCTCTAACGACGCGCACGCTCACTAAGCGCTTTTACAGACCCTAATTTTTTGCATGCACAAAACTATATAACCAACGGGGAGCTTGGAGCATCTCAAATCGGGTCATTTCGTACCCGGGCAGCGCGGGTCGGCTTGTACCCGACTGAGCTTTCCGTGCTACAGTTCAAAGTTCCAAATCCATTACAGCACACATGCAGCGTGGACTGAAGTTAGACAGAAATGGGCGGGGCATAGTTAGAAATGAATCCATACACTAGTGACACGTGATATAACCTCTAAGTTCATTCATGTGATGTCCAACTTTCTAAGGTGTGACATGGATATAACATCATCTCTCTTATGATACCATTGATGATCTGTAGAACAATAAACACTTCAGTGATCGAATGAATGAATGAATGAATGAATGAATGAATGAATGAATGAATGAATGAATGAATGAATGAATGAATGAATGAATGAATG
>CM067359.1:1477446-1589946 GCA_034401795.1 Chaetoderma sp. LZ-2023a
GTGCGTGCGTGTATGCGTGTATGCGTGCGTGCGTGCGTGCGTGCGTGCGTGCCTGCCTGCCTGCCTGCCTGCCTGCCTGCCTGCCTGCCTGCCTGCCTGCCTGCGTGCGTGCGTGCGTGCGTGCGTGCGTGCGTGCGTGCGTGCGTGCCTGCGTGCGTGCCTGCGTGCGTGCGTGTATGCGTGAGTGTGTGTGTGCGTGTATGCGTGAGTGCGTGTGTGCGTGCGTGCGTGCGTGCGTGCGTGCGTGCGTGCGTGCGTGCGTGCGTGCGTGCGTGCGTGCGTGCGTGCGTGCGTGCGTGCGTGCCTTGCAGGCTTAAGGTATTTAGAGTATGCAACGTAGGTCAGACGGACATTAGTGTGAACTGCCTTTCACGCTTCACCCGCTACCATGTTTGTATCGCCACTGTTATGCTCTAGCTAGTTCTGGATATAAGATGGCGTATGATGTTAGCAGTTGGTAGATGAGATTATACATTGATGATAGACCTACATTGCAATCTACGCCCGTGTGATAGGCCAATAGCGCATTATATCCCCAATTAATTCATGACACCGGATGACTTTTGATTAAGGAGTAATGAGTATGTGCTGAGAATTGCGATCATAATTAACCTGGGGCAGTTAGCTGAGTATTCATATAGTAGCCCCTTATGTTGCTCTCATCGTTCTATAGATTCATTATATCACCTGGTTTTAATAGATATAGCTTCACCCAAGCGAAACATAACATGCCATTTATGTGTAGTTATAGTTCGTGGGATGGAGCGGCCCACTCTTACTAACGAGTAACACTCGATGTCCGCTTTCGGAGTGTGCATGTTAAGTTGATAACATGCGAAAAACTGGGACTTCCTGTGTTTTGCATGGGCTAAATTTACACCTAATACAGACAGTGAAGCCGATCGCGTTAAGGGGTAGTAGTATGGCCGTAGGGATAATAAAATGAACATAACATTCGGTACGGTCATAGTAGACTGGGAGGTGATTGCTCAAGTTGTTCCTTCTCGGCTCTTCTATCATGTAGCAATGTTATCTGGATTTCGCTAACGTAATTAGAGTCGCCAGAGGGAGAAAAAAATCACAGATTTTGGGCTCTGTTTAAAATCTAGCAAAAATACAAAGTGCCAAAAAGAAGTAGTGTTCTATTTAACTTCCTGAAAAAGCAATTACCAACACCATCTGACAAATCTAAAGGCGGAATGTTCATTTGTCCGTGAAATGTGGTTACAATGACAACTAACAGAATGAAATTTTTTTTCAAAATAGCTGGAGAATCAAATTAACAGAATGAATCTTTTGGCAAAAGAACAGGAGACTGAAATTATGGGGAACTGAGTAAAGGGTCCAATGGGTATAGAGCTCACCTGGCTGATGAGGAACTGCAAACATGATTACATTAATTAATGCACAAGTCCCATTGGGCAGTCGGGCAACCATAACTGTTGCCATACACCAACGGGGCAATGGTCCTTATCATTATTGACCAATGAGGCAATTATCATCACCACTAATTGCCAACAAGGCAAATGTTACTGACACTATTAACCAATTGGAAAGCCAATATGTGTCTATAGGCCAAGGGTAAAATGTTACTGACACTATTAACCAATTGGAAAGCCAATATGTGTCTATAGGCCAAGGGTAACTGATGCCACTGACCAATGGAAACATGGTCCTTGGTCTTATTGATCCATGAATCGCGTATGAATAACACAATCTACCAACGGAATATGCATAGTTGACGCCAGTGGCCAAAATCAGCACGGGTTCCTGACTACATTGGCCAATGAGGCAAGTATTACAGACATATTTGGCCAATGGAGCCAACACTCTTGGTCAATGTGGCAAGTGAAACGTATGCGATGGACGCATGTTGCAAGAGTCCTGGACATTATTGACAAATGAGACATTCGTCCCTGATACGAGTGCTCATCAAATCAAGTATTATTTACCCTATAGACCAATGGAACAAGCAGCGGCTGTCAAGCGCAACTGATGACAATGATCAATGTGTCAACGGTCCCTGGAAAACAAATGGGCGGAAATGTAAAAATTGTGCGTGAAAAGCAATGTCTGTGTATGCCTGACACTAATTGGCCAACAGGGAAAACTCCATTGGCACATTAGGACGCATAGTTGCCAAATTTTGTTTTAAGCCATCAACAAATGACGAAACGAATGTGCTTCTCCACAGGGTTCAATATTTAAAAAAGACTTATTGAACCATAGTTATTAGCCTTGTTTAAAGGAGTGGTTTCTTTATATTTGTAGTTCGAATAGATATTTAACTGAAGGAAAATTACACCATTAATTCCAGGCAATTCGTGTGGTTTTGAGACTGGTAGTTGAAAGCTAGTCCGGTAAAAGAGGATGTTTGGCCTCTGGATTCTGGTCTAGGTTTAAGCTACTCGCCTCCCAAACACTAGGTGGAACGTGGCATAGAATTCGCTGGTTTGAACCTCGTTCGGGTCGAAAATTGAAAAAGGTAAAAATTACATTCCAGTCGATGAATGAGCTATACCCTAATGCCAGTGCGTCAACAATGGCAGGGTTCATAGACCTAATGTTTGACAACTAAATAAAACTACTACTACTATTACTACTACCACTACTACTACTACTACTACTACTACTACTACTACTACTACTACTACTACTACTACAACTACTACTACTACACCTACTACTACTACTACTACTACTACTACTACTACTACTACTACTACTACTACTACTACTACTACTACTACTACTACTACTACTACTACTACTACTACTACTACTACTACTACTACTACTACTACTACTACTACTACTACTACTACTACTACTACTACTACTACAACTACTACTACTACTACTACTAGCACTACTACTACTACTACTACTACTACTACTACTACTACTACTACCACTACTACTACTACTACTACTACTACACATATAATACATTATTTGCGTATGTGTCAAAATGCTGTTGAATATTTTGAAAGATTTTGACTGAAAACTGGTGCTGTCTAAAACAGCACCAGCTTCCAGTCAATTTGGTTTCAAAATAATCAACAGCTACGTATATAATGACTGAAAAAGCGAGATACTAGAATTAAAATGTTCAAATGGGGGAAAATGCGATAATTGTTTTTCAGTTGGGGGCCTTGTATTTTCGGGGCCCCTGGAGAGTAATCCGGCTCTACTTCAGGAACAGTTTGTATGTTATGTGCAGGACGGATCCAGAAATTGTGTAGGGGGTGGGTTCAGCGAGGGGAAGTACATTTGCGTGGCATGGGTTCGGTAGGGGTGTCAGCCTCCCACCTAATATGACCCCCTGGAGAAATTGTGATTACTAGCTCTTACCAGAGATTATCTTATAGGTTGCTCTAGGTAATATCAGTTGAAAATGTATAGGTGTTGGTGTAGAAAGGACACCCCGCTCCTTCCCACCAAATTTCTTTGCAATGGAACATTCCAATTTATCCCTCTATTATATTACATCATAATCAACTACGTGACGTTTCGGATGACGTCATAAGCATTACGTCATAAATGACCACATTTAGTCCGTATTTGACGCATAATAGTCCGACATGTTGTACGAATTTTATGTTTTTTATGGTTTAATAGGCAGCAACAGCACCAAGTTAAATTAGTTTCAGCATATTCAACAGCTTACCTGTGTAGTGTTCTGGAAATTGATAGCCAGGGGGTTTAGAGATCAATCGATCCCAATGTGAGCGAGGTGGACCTTAGCTGGAGATGGGCAGTGCATAGCTAAACCTGGACAGGTCCATTTAAATGTCATCAGAGAGTGTCTCTTGCACATTATAGAGATAATATAAGTTGGTATCTTAACCGAATATGTGACTGGATTGGAGGAGAAAGGGCACACGTGATCTACAAAAAGGTGTTTTCCTACCCTTTTTGTATGTATAGTTTTTTTACACAATCGCTTGCTCATATAACAATTATTTGATTCGAGTTGCCCATCAATGGACCTTTCCAGTGCGTCCATCCATCATATGACGTCATAATCAACTACGTAAATTGTTGAATGATGTCTTAATCAATTACGTCATGAATGACGCAGGTAAGATCGTCACGAACGCCTAATTGATGACGGACTAAGCGGTGTTTTACGAATTGTACGTCTTTATTAGTTAAGCAACATGCTGTTGATTATTTTGAAACTAATTTGGCTGGGCGATGTTGCTGCAGAGAGTTAAATTAGTTTCAAAATAGCAATCAGCTTAACGTTATAGTTTTATGGACATTGGCATTCAGAAAGTCCTGCGATCGACCGATCCCAAAATATCGAAGTCTTGGTGGAGCTTAGCTAAAGATGGGCGGGGCATAGGTAAAACTGGATTCCTCAATTTTCTTGACTAATCAAAATACGTCTTTGAGCAATTGTTTAATTTAACAAAAATGTTCCCAAACTAATTAGACAGGGAGCTGTTGCTGCCACGGGCAACAGCATATCCTAGTCATCTTAACTCTTTCATGGCTAGAATTACTTCTCAAAATATAAATATGTGCTTATGTGCAGAAGAAGCCCATTTGTGAAAATTTACCACTGGAATGACTGGATCGGTTATATTGAGTGAGCCATTACTTTGGTATATTTTCTAAAAGGTCTTCCCCTGCCATGCAAATTAGCATGTCTTAAGACCCCTGCGAAGCCTGTTTTGATCGGCTTCGTCATAAAAAGGTTAAACCATTAGCTAACATAGTGGTTAATTTATAGGTAAATAGGTACCCGGATAATGCAGCTTACTGGGCCGATGCTGGGCCGATGCTAGGCTGATGCTGGGCCGGTACTGTCAGAAGCTGCGTTATCGGGGTAAGGTGTTAAACAAACGCACATATGTGAAAACAGAGAGACGAATGGAATGGTAGCCAGACACGACATAGATGGGCAATGACAGTCAAACAGATAAAATGAAAGATAACTTACCTGTTCTCTTCACCATTTTAAATGCTCAATAAATGAAGGAATAATATATATCTAACATATGCAGTCAGGAGTGTAATCAATCTACTACGCGATAAACTAATGAAATGGCAACACGATTTCGTTAGGTTATACCTATATGACACAGTCTGAGGGGAATTTCAAGGAAAATAACTTATATTATCATTAAACACGCGCATTGGTGGGCATACCTAGCGTATTTAATATAGCCTGAAGCAAAATGTAATAGCTGAGATGTTAGGCGGGCAATTAATTTAATAAAAAAAACGGCCATTTGATGTTAATTTAGATACGAGTCAGTAGGAATGCATAGTGTGTAGTAGGTCCACATTTAATACGGTATTACTACTCTCTCTCTCTCTCTCTCTCTCTCTCTCTCTCTCTCGCTCGCTCGCTCACTCTCTCTCTCTCTCGCCCTCCCTCTCTCTCTCTCTCTCTCTCTCTCTCTCTCTCTCTCTCTCTCTCTCTCTCTCTCTCTCGCTCGCTCGCTCGCTATCTATCTATCTATCTATCTATCTCTCTCTTTCTCTCTTTCTCTCTCTTTTTCTCTCTCTCTCTCTCTCTCGCTCTCTCTCTCTCTCTCTCTCTATCTTTCTCTCATTCTCTCTCCCACCCTCCCTCCCTCTCTCTCTCTCCCTCCCTCCCTCTCTCTCTCGCTCTCTCTCTCTCTTTCTTTCTCTCTTTCTCTTTCTCTCTCTCTTTCTCGCTCTCTCTCGCTCTCTCTCTCTCGCTCTCTCTCTCTCTCTCTCTCGCTCTCTCTCTCTCTCTCTCTCGCTCGCTCGCTATCTATCTATTTATCTATCTATCTATCTATCTATCTATCTATCTATCTCTCTCTTTCTCTCTTTCTCTCTCTTTCTCTCTCTCTCTCTCTCTCGCTCTCTCTCTCTCTCTCTCTCTCTATCTTTCTCTCATTCTCTCTCCCACCCTCCCTCCCTCTCTCTCCCTCCCTCCCTCTCTCTCTCTCCCTCCCTCCCTCTCTCTCTCGCTCTCTCTCTTTCTTTCTCGCTCTCTCTCGCTCTCTCTCGCTCTCTCTCTCTCGCTCTCTCTCTCGCGCTCTCTTTCTCTCTCTCTCTCTCTCGCTCTCTCTCTCTCTCTCTCTCTCTCTCTCTCTCTCTCTCTCTCTCTCTCTCTCTCTGCACCCCCACCCTTCCATCCGTCTCTTACATACATACACATGCGCCCCCACCCCCATATAGCCTACCAGTCCTCTGAACCCTAGATCATCTACTTGTCATCCTCTCTCTTCCTTCTCTTGCTCATTGCTATAAGATCTTGAACGGTTGTGAAAAGCAGCAAGTCATGTCAAACAGGACAGACGCTCACCCTCGGATTTCTCGGGGTTTTTTAGAACGCGGCAAAAGTTGTGGAATCCGATGGTCGCACCTTCTGTTGTGTTAAATTTTGAGCCAAATCGTACGAGATGTTTACGAAATATTCGAGGCCTTGAACAAGGGGCCTTTATTGTGAGCGGTCCCACGTGGCGTGAAGCTATATCACAACATGCAAACCGTTCACTATGGTGCTTGCTATTAGCCGACGAGGTTTTCGAGCACAAGTAAGGTGAGCTGAGAGGCGTGCCGAACCAAGAGACTCCGCTTTCCTTGTCCTAGCAATATATCGTACGCGTAGAGGCTGAGAAAGCGTAGATCGAAGACGTGCGTCATTTGTAGGAGTTTCTGCTGGTGTGGGGTTTGCTAGCCGGAGGAAAGTGGCAGTTATAATAGTTAACGGGAACGTCCACGTGAGATGCGTGGAGCCTAGTAACTGGCCGTGTTGGTGAGGAATTAACTTGTGCAGATCGCGGATGGCGTCCCCGGCTTGAAGCAGCGATGAAATGTGGTGAACGTCCTTACTTGCAAGAATTCTTGACATGGCAATGTCGTTACGACGCTAGTAATTTGTCTTTACCATGAACAGTATGCGAGAACGTCCTCCTCAATTTACGGCTAAAACGAGCGATCTCTTTTAGTGTTCCTTGGAGCAAAAGCTAAAGAGCCGCTTGGAAGTGGAGTAAAGTAACAAATGGCGATTAGGTCAAAAGATTCTGGAAGAGAAAAATAAGAATGGGATCGGTGCGTATATTTAAGGTTTGATAATGCACCATTGAATTCCTAAGTCACAATCACGGTCGAAACGAATAATAAGCTGGGTGGACGCTACTTGTTAGAACGGTTTAAACTTCGACAGCTTCTCGCGTAAGACGTAGTCACTAAGAGGCGACGCAGGAAATGCTAGTCCTTGTCACAGTTCAGAAATGTTTAGCAAATATGAAGAGAAAGACGGTATGGTTAGAATCAACAGTCCTGGAAAAGTTTCTTGGTCGTGGCAGAAATGTCCATTAGAACGAGAACAGCACGTGACAATAATGTTCTTCACAACGAGAACAACAAGCGGCTTAAAGACGGCTTCGATTGGAGGCTGGTACCGAACTGAGGCTTGGCGAGTTTCTTAGAGCAGACGGAAGGCTGTGGTGGCGCTTCTAGGCGAGGCTCCAACGCAGAGGAATCAGCTGTGCTGCCGGTATGCAGTCGAATCTAATTCTCTCAGGAGTCGAGAGACGGTACGGAGATTTCAAATCAGCAAAGTTTTCTGAAAGGTGCGGTTGCAGTGAAGGGAGCTGCAGGCGGAGGAATTTAGGTTGATAATTTGACTGCTTTTGTAGAGAACTCTTTTAAAAAATGTATGTTACTCTAGTACCTATGTAAAGGTAGGCGCGCAAATTGCCAATCATTACTTAATCGGAGAGCAGGATGTATACCGTCGACTGGCGCCTTTGGCGAGGCAGCCGCAGAGCAACCTTTCAGAGATAAATGTTGGCTTTGGCTTGGTTGGCAAATATCGAGTCCCTGATTTGAGGTCCCATTCACGCCATTCTATGCTGGTTTTATTTCAGTCAGTATTGGTAACTTCCCCAGCTTTTAACTGGTACTCAATTATACTCCTGGGAGGAGAGAGACGACGATGAGTGAAGGAGATTACCTACGTTTCCAGAGATCGTCAGTTGACCGAACAGAGACGCGATCCCGGCGTCGCCAGTTCACAGCTCTGCTCATCACCGTCTCCTCAGACTTTCAGAGATTACAGAGCGAGCAGCTTTTATACTCTCAGCTCTGCATCTCATTATCTTGTAGCGAATGGCTGGCTTTCTTACACCTTCTCCAGCCAATCAGTTATGGTCTTTTTGGTGCTGTGGCCTTAGCAGCAGCAGCAACAGGCGCCGCAGGTTCAATGGCGGGGTTGTACTCCGTGTTACATTTCTCTAAGTGTGTACCAAAAATTCAAATTGTAAATGCGTCGTTTTCACTTTATCTTGACCAGGCATCATTGTCCCGAGGAAGCAGAACTTTCAGGCTTTCTAGAGGTAGCAAACATTCTCGGAAACTGTTCAGATCATGGCCATTACGAGGAAGCAGTCGTGCAAATATCATGTATATAAAGAAATAAAAATGTCCACCCAGTCATCTGTATCGCACAAGGGTTCCTGTGCATCGGTCTATGAAAGAAAACATGTCTATTACGGGGTTGGTGTGGGTGTGTGTGTACTCCCAGTGGGCCGGCTCTTGTGCGGAAGGAGCAAATTGTGTCTCGTTCTTGCCATCATGCTCGTGCGTGCTATGGGTATAGCCATCCATAGAGCGGCCGTGGAACGTCCCAAGTGGGATGGGGTGGGTGGGTGGGGCTGGGGTTTGGGGGTTGATTTCTGGTTCCGGGTTGGCTAGTCCTTCCCGTTGCCAGATCACAAGTTATCAGGATTCATGAAACAACTGTGGGATGGCTCTCTAGGGTTTTCTTCATATGAATCTTTCCTAAATTACTGTTTTGCCAAAAAAAACCTCTTAAAAGACATTTTACGGGGCATTTATTTAACACAAATAATCGTATGAATTTGTTGGGAAATAAACGTAACGAACACGAATTAAAAATATAATACCACATTTATATATCTTTTAGCTTTCAGAGGAAACCAAATTTCATGGACATACTCCCACTGGACAAAATCCCTCCAGACATAATCCCACCAGACATAATCCCACCCAGACAAAATCCCACTGGACAAAATCCCACTGGACAGGTTCACACCAGGTATTCATGCCCATTCCAATAGGGACCAGCCGGCATCAATTCAAGATTGGAGAGGAGGCCACGTATGTGGGCCTTACATTTCGAATAATTGCCAACTTGTCAGCGACCTCGGGGCTATGACATCACTTGACATTTTTAATCAATTCAATTCAAGTCAAGTTTTATTTACTTATTTAAATATGAGGTGACGGATTCCATTACATATAATGTGTATGCATGACATAGCACTACAAACCATGACTACACAGGTGACATTAGACAATTACATACATTTATATGTTCTGCTTGAAAGGTTTTAATCTTGGGAATAGACTGGTCTGTAGGGCAGGGGCAGTCGGGAGGGCAGGGGCAGTCTGTAGGGCAGGGGCAGTCGGGAGGGCAGGGGCAGTCTGTAGGGCAGGGGCAGTCGGGAGGGCAGGGTTGAGGTTCGTTCTGTAAATTAAGCAATTCATTATTATTAAATGCGCACATTCACACCAGAATGCGTGAAAATAAAATTGTTTAAATTGTAACATGTTTCTGTACCGCGTCAAAGTAATGGCGCCAAAATAAATCTTAACATACGATGATTTCTTCCTGTACAAATTATTATATAATGTTTTTAATTGCGAAGTTGAATTAGGGACTCGTGTATCTCCTTCAATTTCAAAACTTAAAACATTATATTATTTTATGTGTAACGATATCGTCATTTGTTTAGATGTATCTGGTTTGGAAACATCTAGGCCCATAATGTAATCTCCTAAAAGTGTACAATTTTTACAATTTAATCTTCTGCTGTGGATGCGTACCTTTAAAATAATAATACTAATAATAATAATAATAATAATAATAATAATAATAATAATAATAATAATAATAATAATAATAATAATAACTAGAACACATTTACTGAAGTAACTGTAAATCTGCGATGACTGGGCCTTAAGGAATATTATAAGCCCTCTTCTCATATGATCATTGAACATGTCTAATGCTGATCTGATAAAAAGTCTAAGTGTTGTCGCAGTTCAAAGATCCATAGTTGAAATTAACATAGTTTTACACAGGGAATGGAAAAGCTGATTTCTTGAAAACCGATAGCCTTGATCCTAAAGTATAAAATAATGTGTCCTGAGTTGTTGCAGTGCAATTTTCACCAAAATCAATGAAAATGCCATTAAATGTCAAATAAAGGAGAAATTAATGAATTAAAGGTAAAGGGAGGCAAGTCGTGCAAAAAACTGACCAATTTTTGTTTTTGGCATGAATTACCTCACTTTACCTGTTGAAGTTGATTGTGTCAGTTCAATATGATGAATTCCGATTCTCATGATGGTTTGAAAGTGACCCGTCCAAGGTCAAGGTCAATCAGTGGTCAAAGTGACAAATTTTAGGCTTTGGCATGAATTACCTCCCTTTACCTGTTGGAGTTGATTGAGGCAATTAAATCTGGAGAAATTTCGATTGTTTCTGACTACCTGGGACAAACAAAATTGATTTTTCCTTGATTTTGGGTCGGATGTGTGACTACGGATTATGGAAGGATATTAAGTTTCAACATGATCTGCAGAAACCTTAAGGGAAATCGCTATCAGAATATCACTCCCATACATTTTCTTTGGAGCATTTTGGGCACGGATAAGTGTATTCCTCGGAAATTACTCACTGGATCTAAAAGAAAAAAACCCATCCCAGGCCCTAAGGTGTGCTGAAAGTGTCTCAAGTTTGGAGGCTAGAAATCGCAAATAGTACTCACTGGACCAGGAAAATATGTCGGTGTCAGATGCTAGAGGTCTGTTAAGTTTCTCCATGATCTGCAAGAAACTCTAGGACGAGTTGAGGTTCGAATAGCACTCCCTTACATTTCCAATTTGACCTTTTTGACAAGAAAACGTGGAATTCTCGGGAACCATACCGCAGCTCCAATTTCCGTAGATGATCTATACATGCCTTGTGCGTACTAGAAATGCACTAAGTTTAGATATGATATTTCCAAAAATGGGTCATTTATCATCAAATCAATTTCCAATACATTCCATATTGACATATTTGTCTACGATACAAAAATCTAAATATCTCATGAACCGTTCGGGATATCAGAGTTCTGTAAATTGTGTCTGAGAGAACATTCAGCCCAGGATCAGGCCATTTAAATGCTGAAAGAATTCGACCATGATTCCGTCATCTATCAGCAAATTATGGAAATCATGGAAATATTGTTTAGCGTGCAGATTTGTAATAATGGAAATGTTAATATGTCCACTAACGAGTTTATTTTAGTAAACAATAGTAGCCTCTGGTATCTAGGGATATCAAAAATGTCAACCCCCTGACAGAAACAGAAGTAAGAATTCTCATGATGTCAAATAATTGTTTTTATTTTATCACTTAACCGAAAAGATTTCTTTGGCCAACTTGCGGGTCAACAGATCCTAGAAATATGTTAGGTTTCAAGATTATCTGGAAAAAATCCTAGGAGTAGTCGCTGACCGAATATTGCTCCCATACATTCCCTATGGGACATGTTGGGAATGGAAATGCAGCATTCTGAAAGGTTAACATGTTCGTTAACGATTTTATTTCACTAATCAAGAGTAGTATAATACATCTACGTATAAGCCAAATTTCAACCATCTGACTGGCCTAGAAATAGGAAGTATCTTGATTCCAAAGACTTTGGCTTATGCTGGATTTTCTCCAAATCTGGTCACCGTACCCAAAAGATAGTTTGGGTGGAGATGCAGAGCAAGACATGCTAGAAGTCTGTGAAGTTTCAAGATGATTGAGAAAAACTATATGAGTAGTTGCTGTCCGAATTTTGCTCCCATACATTTCCTATGTGACTTTTTGCCAGCGGAAATGCGGATATCTTGGAAACCATACACCTGATTGAAGAGAAAAGCAAGGAAAACTAGATCCCAAAAGGTACTACAAGTTGACCTAGTTTGAAGTTGATCAGATCAAAACTGTAGGAGGAGATAGTTTGCGAAAATCCTTGAGAATAATAATAATAATAATAATAATAATAATAATAATAATAATAATAAAGATCCTGAGAAAAAACAATAATCTGCGATAGATTGCAGATTAATAATGGACTGCTAGTTAACTAGAAACTGTTGCTATCTACCATATTTTCCATACTTTGCCCCTGATCCGGATGAAAAAGTAGATCATGGTGGGAAAAAATTATGGCTCTATTGCTGTTATTGTTGTTGTTTGCATTCCCTTCACTCCTTTGTATAGTGGCCAAGACTGCTTTGTCTGATATAGGCTATAGTAATATATAGGCCAATAATAAAAAAAAGGATTAGGTATTTTCAATGACGACTTGCGCAGCTTATACTGCTTCAACGTCTGCACGGTTTAGAAGCAATTACACCTAATAAAATTACTATTGTCAGACTGATGTCTGCTGTGTTGGAATAATGGGCTGTCAGACTATTGAGCTTTCAGACTAGTTGGTAAAATTGACGGAATATTAGGCTGTCGGACTATTGGGTTGTAGGACTAGTGGGTGAAATTGTCGGACTATTGGGTTGTCAGACTACTGGGTTGTCAGTCTAGAGGGGCGTTCCCAAAATGGGAACCAGTAGTATATCCGGAGTCAAAATGATACCACCTCAAAATGATGCCGCCGTAGACCGAGAATCGGCAATTATTAATCTACGCGGTGACGTAAGGCTCGGCGTAGATATGGGGCAAAAGTTATCTACGTCGCTGCCCGTCCTGGTAGAAATCTTTCGAACAAAAAGTTATCTACGTCGCAACCCGTCCCGGTAGAAATGTTATCGAACAAAAAGTTATCGGCCCTCTCTACGCAAGGCAGACCCTGGGGCAGCCGATCGGCGATCCGTGGCCCCCACAGCTATCTCAAGACCTGGGGCAGCCGATCGGGATCCATGCCCCCCCCCACAGCTATCTACGTCGCGGTGCATTATCTACGTCGCGCCGCATCCCGGTAGATAACTTTTGCCCCAATTATTTGTCGTGGCGCATTCCGGTAGATAACATTTTACCATCTACGTCACGCCGCATTCCGGTAGATAACTTTTTGCCAGCTACACTGAGCCTTATATACAAGAAGGCATTTTGACTATACATGAAGAGTTAAACAGAACAGAGTGAAGGCCTCGAGAAATATATGTGCCAGATTGAGCCCTGCTCTATCCGGTTCGATAGTGATCTTCATCCCCTCAGTGGCAGGGGCTAGCTGCTTCACTTTGCCGCCAGCTAAGAAGCGGAGCTCTAGGACTATATGAGTCGTTTGCGGGCTAATGAGTCCAACTCGCTGAAGCAGTTTAACAGCACCCTTGGCTTTGGTGGCATGTGACACCCCATCTACCAGTAGGATGCCCTCCTGGAGGTTAACAGCTTCTTCTGGGACATCGAATGGACACCGCAGCAGGAGCTTTCCACCTGTAACCCAGATCCGGGGACCCACCCTCGTTAGGGAGACACCTTCACCTATGTAGGTGAGGAAGGATGATCCCCGATTGTAGAGCTTTCGAACTTTCCCATCCCTTTTCACAACAGTGGAGAGGGGAGTAACCTCTATGTCAATGACTGTGGGAGGTCTATATGGGGGCAACCATGTTTGCCAGTTACCCCCAGGTCCAGCGCGGTACCACACTTCATTCTTCTCAAACATGAACTGCAGGTTTGCCAGGGTCAATAGCAGACCCTCATGTGTCATCGGCGGGGCATTGCTCGAATAGGGTTTGACCAGATGAAAGCTGAAGTCGTCATTTAGGGTGTTGATGTCTGCCACCTCTGTATCCGAGACCTCAATCACCGGCTCGATGATGTACTTCTTCTTCGGGAAATCATACCGAAACACGATCTTGTGGCCATCTATGTTGCAGCCCAGACGCCCTTTCGACACATCCGTGAGGTCTGTGAGCATCTCCACCCCATCACCACAAATGGGGTGGAGGGAGAATGCCTTTGAGCTTGCTTCATACTGTAGGGCGAATGACTTGCCATCACTCTCTTCTACCTTGGCAGCATCAACTGCGTACATATCTGCGAGGTCAGCAAGACCAGGCGAGTGAGCAAATATGGGTTCCATAGCACGCTTATAGGAGGGGTTTAAACGAAACATATAACCATGCCGATTGTCCGACTGCTGCTCTCCGGTGGTGAGAACATAATCTCACCCTCTCTAGAGGGGAGACGGGTGGTACAGTACCATGTAGAATGGGTCCTCTTCGAGGTGCCCCAGCGGGGCACAACATACATACAAGCCGATGTGCTACAGCAGCTCACTGGTAGAAGTCGGCCGGGACGTGATAGAGTATCTCCCAGGTGCCAACAGCAACCTATGGAAATCTATCAGTCCTAGCCTGTTCACACCTGTAAATCACCTGTTTGACAGCCCCTCCATTAACATATACGCCAGCACGGATGGGATATCGGACGCCAATTTAGAGTTTACACTCTTATTACTCATTGACCTGATGACAACATGATATCATACCAGCAATATCTGGCCATGGCCGAGATAATGAACCCGATAGAGGATTGCCCCTTCATAACCCCTGCACAGATAAAGGTCTTAAACGAACAGATGCCTGCACAGCAACAGATCTGTCAACAAGAAGGAGAGTGCCTAGAGCGGGAGAACTGGTATCAACAGAACGTGCGCAGGGCATGGGGGGACAGGGAAAATTTCCGATACTGGCAGGCCCTCCCAGAGGAGAGTAAGCGGGATGCAGGAGTCTTGACAGACGACGATCGGCCAGATATCTTCACATACGACGATGAGCCAGGTGTCTTCTCGGACGAGGATGAGCCAGAGGTCATACAGTGGGAAGAGGAGATGGCGCTGAAGTATAAGATCAAGAAAGCCATCCAGCGGCAGACCTACAATCTTGATGATAAGGTGAAGTTCCAGAAGTCACGTCTCAGAACGCACCTGGCACCCAACATAGTGCTGGATGATCACGTTCTAAGAGACAGCTGTCTCAAGACCAAAAAGCTGGCACAGTTAGGCAGGCTCTCCACAATGAACCCTTCTATGACTCATAAGCAGGTGATGCAGGTTATGCAGGTTTAATCTCTAAGTATACTATGGAAAAATCAGAGTGGCGGAAGCAGCTAGAACTATACCCCTCCCTGACTGCTGACGAGGGCGGTACCCTCCACGGCTGGCGACTCCAGCAGATAGATACCATCAGGAAGAATCTGTTCCATGAGGCAGAAAAGTACGGCAGAATGCGCAGTCGATATAAGACAGCCTACAACGTCCTCGTGCGTACAACCACTGCCGCGGGTGTGATTGGAGCCAGTGCTGGTGTGGCAGCTGTGGCCACTCTCGCTACAGGGGTGGGTGCCCTCGTCGCTATCCCGCTTGGTGGCGTGACACTAGCCGCCACTGTCTTGGCCACGGGCTTGGGGGTGGGGCAGCGGCAGATCACAAGGAGGTTGGAGAAGCATGCTAAGTACGTGACACTAGCACAGAGTATGCTACGGACCATCGACGAGTCTGTCAGCAAAGCTCTCGAGGATGGCCAGGTCACCGATGAAGAGTACCACCATATATTGAAGGTCCAAGCCCTGTACCGCACTGAGAAACCTAAAGAGCGACAGCAATACATCAAAGGCTCCAGCGGGCGGGTTGATATGGAGGAGTTAAAAAACGGGATGTTACGGCGAGGTCACCTCGCCGGTCTCTGGAGTCGAGATGACTACAAATAATGTGCTGCCTGTACGGTAGCTTTAAGAACACCAGGATAGATGCCCTTCCCACTGAACCTCACGACAGTCATCCGGAGCCAACCGCCCCTCCTGGGTACATCCTTGACTGACCTATACACCAGATAAACCATGGCTAGCACCGTTCTCTATCACAGTGGATGGACGGACCCGAACCAGCTTCTCGGTCAACCCCCGACCGCTGACGAACCGCCCCATCACCATCAAGGATGCGAAGCAAGCTCATACTTGGATGGCTGCTCCAAGCCTCTCATACTGGAATCAGCAGCTGAACTTTGCCGTGTGGTGTGCCACGGCAGGCTGTGGAGTAAGTTCCACCATGCTTCACTCCTATTCTGGTACTCCTGAAGCTGTGCTCATCGCCAGCTGTCTCAGATTCCACGTGTACTTCACTGTGCGACGAATCCTCCATGAGCTGGGTGCAAGCCTCCCTGATACAAACGACTTCGACCCACAGCTCAACAGTCATAGCGCCTCAGCGGCCAGCAGACTACAGAGTTCAGAGCTCACCCAGACTATCAGTGGCATGGCGGCGAAAACAGCGGTCTAGGGGTTATGTGCAGTGGCCCGAGACGTGACTACTCAGGATTCCCCTATCGAACACCCCGACGAGTAGGCTATCGGAAGACAGCGACATTCTCGTTCGATCCAGACTCCGATCCTGGAGTGATAGTGCAAATTATGCAGATCACCGGAATCAGGCAGGACTACCCAGATGTGTGGAAGTACTTTGTCCCACACACCACCTCAGACCTCACACCAACAGGGATCATTCGGATCAACCAGTCCCTGGAAGCACTGTGCTACTGCCTCCTTACAGCGCAGACCAAGCTGCGTCATTCCATAGATGGTGTCAGCGGAGCAGAGGTCCAGGCCATGTTCATCAGTCTCGTTGAGGATATGATCATCGTGGCAGATCCCAGCAGTCTTATTGCTAAGTTCCAGCAGGGGTTGCAGAAGGCCCGTTGCAAACTTGACTTTGCTATTTCACCACACCTACGGTTGATTCCGAGCAACATGATCGTGAACATCTGGGACATCCAAGTCAGGGGCTATAACAACATGATAGTTTAGGGGTGTTCTCCCAGTGTCCACTTCAGTTTCAACACGGATATCAACACACCTACACGTAGTACGGGCCATGCAGTCGTTCCGATCCTGACACTGCAGCCAGTCGACACGCTGCTTCCCATGGCAGCGCCAACCCCGCCACTGCAGCCAGTCGATACAACACCACTTCCCATGGCAGCTCTACGAGTGGTGTCAGGCCTAGCTATCGTGGTGCTCGGGATCAGCCCACTCCGCCACTAGCAAATCAGCTATAAGACTATCCTGACTCTCGTCAGTAGCGGTGGGGACTACGGTGAGACACTGAGCCAGCTTGGCCTGTCCTACAGCCCCTATACACGCTGCCAACATGCACATTCAAGGGCTGGAGGGTTCCACAGCGCATCCTTCTTCCAGCTTGGAGTATCGCAGAGTCTTGTTCAGCTCTGAGTCAGATGAGGCCATGGAGGTCTGAAACTGCTGGAACACACCTGACAGATACTCCCGATCCTTGTAGAAACCTTTAGCTCGCAGGAGCTGCTCGACGATACTCCCGCCCATGATAAGGTATTCAAGGAAGCAGATCTGCCCCTTACCAAATCCTAGATAGAGCTTCACAGCTGTCTGCTCCTCTGTCAGCTCAGCACCGGCGAGCTGAGCGAGCTCATCTGGCGTCTTCTTCTTGTAGGCCTTCAGCTCCCTCCGGAAGACCTCATAGTACTTCTCACATAGCGTGAGCCCGGACATGTTTAAGATATCTCAATAGAGAGATGAATATTCCTGAGTACCAACCCAGACACCTAGCAGATGTAGACTGGGAAGATCTTATTAGCTCACTCGACAGGGAACACAGACGTCTAACTGCGTTGTATACTCAGGGTTTAAACAATGACGTCAATGGTACAGATCGTGAAGCAACTGCCCGAGAGCCAGGCGAGTCTTCAGAAGGCGGAGAACCTGCTGCGAACCAAGACACAGACGTTACTGACACAGGCTAAGCCTCTGGCAGTCCATGTCGCCAGTAACGTGGTGGCGAATGTGGCCGTGGTGAAGATGACAGGGGGAAATGATGTTCTTCCTGCCGCCACTGCAGCTGTCCTCGCTACCGTGGTGAGTGGGGTGGTCGGCCACTGTCTCGGAATAACTCACCCCATCCCAAAGATTGCCCTCAGTGGTGCCGCCTACACTGCCGCTGCCAAGATCATGGGTGAACGTGTTACACTAATGGAGGCCGCGGTTCTAGGGCTAGCAACGAGTGCAATGGCTGAGATCATCGTCGCCTACGTTAAACCACTCTGAATAGTGAGAGATGGATCACGAGACCCCCTGCAGCATATGAGGCATGGCATGCCGGAGGGCAGTGTGTAGCCCATAGTCGAGCACGCGGCTGGAGGATTGCCAATGCCCAGGAATGGGGGACATCCCACAAGGCGTGCCCCTGCAGAGAGGGCAAGTACCCTGAGCACTGCTACCTATTCCCTTGGCCGACTGCGTGGTCATCCTCTGCCCAACTATTTCACTGGGGGAATGACTAGTAGGTTTAAGCCATCTGTATATGACTATGACTCTGTCACTCACAGACCTAGAAAGCAAAGAGCTAGGCGATCTTGCTCACTTGGGCGAGGCACGCCCTGGTTCAGAGGACACCATTGCCCCCATCTCCTTCCTAGACTTCGATGACAAGGGAGACCCGCGGGAGATCCGAGGTACCATCCCAGCCCGAGATCTCATTGGGATCACTGATACAGTAGGACAATCGGCCATTAACAAGGCCAAGACTGTATACAAGGGGATGGGCATCAAAGACAGGGCAACGATGCGAGGTATGCTCGAAGTCGACGAGGCTGGTGCCATCAAGGTTATGGCTGAGTCCTATGCACAAGACCTGGTTAAGGATCTCCTGAAACCACGGAGCTCTTTCCTACAAGATGGAGAGAATCTCAGGGTAGGCACCATCGGCCTGAGCAATATCACTGTCGATGGCAAAAAGGTGCTACCACCAGCCTCCAGCTACCAGAGGTGAAGAAGTCAGGGTTCTTTGGTTTGCCGTTTAAGCTCACATAATAGTCATGACGTCCAGTGCGTGTATCGTACAGATACTGGATGTACTAGACACTGTGGGTGCTGACACAGGCCCTTTACGCTATCTTCTCAGCTGCTGCTGGGATTTCATGCTTGATGAATCCATCGCATCGTTCGTATCCGCCGGAGGTACAACACTACCCAGACAGCAGGCACAAAAGCTGGTGCAGGAAGTACTGCTGCTTAGTCTCCCAGATATAGACGAAGCTACCGCCGACCAAGTGCTAATCATCCTCCGCGCGCATGTCTGTACCATTCGACAGTAGGCCGGCCGATGCTGGCCAGGTGGTGCTGATCATTGCCCTGTCAGGTCACGGGAAAAACATCTTGCTGTGGGCTCTCCTGGCCGAACATCTACACCCTCAATACATCCTTCTGGTGTCTGACTCCGTCACTAAGGCGGTTGACAGTAATGATCAATGGTACAATGGTCCAATCACCAAGACGTAGAACCTGCAAGCCCTGATGGAGAAGCTGCTGGCAGCCCGACTGACAGAACCCCTTGTTCTAGTTATCGATGACCCTGTAATGGACCAGAAGACAGTCACCTACCTCAGCAACATCACCAGGCGCATCTGGCACACACAGATAACTGTCTTCATCCTCTTTCAAAAGTACACCTGCGAGATCTCCCCGAACATCCGCACAATGCCCGGTTGCTATTCTTCAGCTCCAAGTGCGGACGTGCCCTGCTCGAGACCATATACGACAGCCTACCCCTCAAGGAGCCCAAAGGGTACTTTATCGCAGGTGTACAGAGGGCAGCTGAGCTGTACCGCTTCGTCTTCAGCAACAAGGAGACAGGTGAGCTGTCACACTTCAAGCCCTCTCTGGAAAAGGTGCAGACCTTCACCTACAAGCTGAATCCAGCCAGGAAACTAGCCTGCTCTACATGTCATCGCTGACAGACTGTCGGCCGCAACCTTTTTCGTTCATCGGAAGGCTGAGGAACTTCGTCCGATACTTCGTCAGAAGCTTGAGGAACTTCATCAGAAGCCTGGAGGAACTTCGTCAGAAGCTTGAAGAACTTCGTCAGAAGCTTGAGGAACTTCGTTAGAAGCTTGAGGAACTTCGTCAGAAGCTTGAGGAACTTCGTCAGAAGCCTGGACGAACTTCGTCAGAAGCTTGAGGAACTTCGTCAGAAGCTTGAGGAACTTAGTCAGAAGCTTGAGGAATTTCGTCAGTTTCGTCAGAAGCCTGTTGCTGAAACTCTATCCACTGAGGGTCAGATGGTAGGGCTTTCTTCTTCTGGAACTTCTCACAGAAGACCCACTTTTTCCATGTGCGACTAGCATATGACTTGCGAGCGGTTTTGATGAGGTAGTCCTGGTAGTTATCTGGGAATTTCAGAAATGCTGGCAGATCCATGTCCAATCTGCTACGCCCTCTTTCATTGAAGATATGCTCAACAGCCTCCTTGCGGCTAGCAGTGAACCCCTCCTGAGTACCTTTTGCATGACCAGTGTCATGGCTCTCCGCTACAGCGGCACTGACCTCCTACCTGAAGTAGTTAGTTGCTCCAGACTGGAGGCTATTCAGCATCTCTCGCTCTTCCTGGCTATGGAGGCTAAATACGGCAGCCCACTTCCCGACCATTAGTAGATCTTTGGGGTCGACCCTCGCCTTTTGGACAGCTAGAATAACAGGACTGTTGGTTTGGCCAACAGGTAGGTCGAGTGTCCTGCCCTGGGTGCTGTCAAACTTCTGGTAGAGTATCCGAGTCAGGAGTTCTTTTGTACTACGAGCTGGCGCTCCTTCCTCTATGATGGCCAGTATCTCCGCATCCGTCGGCGGTGTAACCTTGACTCCCTCGTGGATAATGTTGATGTCACGAAGCAGGCCTTGGATCCTGTCACAGTGGGACAGTGCACGTCGTGGCTGTCGTGCCGACTCTCGTGTCGACTTGTCCTGCTGCCTATAGATAATCTGCTGCAGAACTTTACCAAACATGGCAGCCGTTTAACCCCTCTATATACTCAGACCTTAAACATGCTGCAGTATGTGCAACATCCGGATGGGGCCGTTGAACCTGTGGCATCGCACCACACTGATCATCGGAAGGACTGCCTGACAGTCATTCGACCCAGTATACGCGATGAGAACCCGTTGTCTGCTGCTGGGAAGTACATTAACTTTGCAATCTCGCACAGATCCACGGGATCAAGAGCATGACACTCGAGTTCAAGCTTCAGAGCACAATAGAACAGACGGTAGAGCTCCCGCAGGTTCTGAACAGGTGGAAGATCGTGCAGATCAACAGCACCGTCGACACCACCTATGTGAACGATGAGTACCGAGTCCTAGGTCCGCTGGCTCGTGAACCAACCTTCTATTCAAAGGGAAAGGGGTACTACGCTGTGGGGTGCAATGAGGGGTTCACGGAATTCGAACTAGAGGCAGGTGTCCAGAAGCCTGTGGCAGTTCCACTATTCACCCTCCTCGAGAACACACACGTGAATCCGGCTGCCATGCAGGATAGGCTATTCCTCCGGGTGTACACTGAGCAGCTCGCAGATGTGACGATGAATGCTCCAAGACTTCATGTCTGACATGACGAGAATGACCAGGAACTGAAGCAAACGGGTTCCAAACAGCGGATCGTGCATGTAGAGCGAGAACACCAGCAGGTCCAAGCCACAGCTAACCAACAGGTAGAGCTGACATTGCATCGTGGTGCATCGGACTGTGTCGCTGTTGCGGTCCTGGTTCAGAAGGGAGGAGTCATCCAGGAGGTGGATAAACTAGACGACTTCAAGCTTGTGGTTGCTGGGACCAATGTTCTTGGTGAGATACGCCAGCTGGCTGACTGCCAACTCTACAGACAGAAAACTAAGTCATATGCACTTCTGCGACCAACCAGTGGAAGCGATGACCTCGAGTCGGCACTCGAGGGCCGTCACAACATCGGGGGCAGGAACATCCCACCTAATCAGGGCAACCGGCTCAGCTTCAACATCGGAAACCTCATAGCTGGGACTCGCTCATTAGGTGTGATGGTACTTTACTTTGCCTATGCTAAGGTATACATGTCGAACACATCAGGTATTCAGCTTGAGCGTGCGTAGAGCACGACTCCTGTCGTCACAGCGGCAGCTGCCACCACTACTATAAGCTCTGCTGTCTTCTGACCTATCGATGCTTCATAGTCGAGCGTTGGCTGAGATATCTTTACAGCCTCGTAGTACTCATCGAGACTCTCATCTGCCTCTTTGAGGCTCTGGTTGGCCTGAGCTCGGAGTTGTCGTCGGCGTGCCTCCCTCTGGCGCATATGTTCGAGTGCTTTGCAGTACTCAAACTTCTCCTTAGACAGCTTCTCCATCGCCTGGTTATGACGCTCACGCTCGACCTCTGCTGCCTTCTTGTCGGCGAAGCTGAGTCCCCAGTTCGCTAAGGCAAACAAGCCCAAATTCAAGATTGCGGAGGCCATGCTATAGACTACAGTTTAAAGCTACTATTATAGCTATCTCGAGCAACGGGTATGTATGAACCAGAGGCTTATGAAGATCCAGTCGAGGATATAGATGACGAGGACTATGATGAGGAGGATTATGATGCAGATGACCATGATGTAGCGGAGACCGCGGGTGAGTATGATGATGTAGAGCCTGAATCCCGCAAGCTCATACACAGAGCGAAAGGAATCTATCGCACTTATGTAAACGGTTCTATCGGTCCACTGGCAGCAGTTGGGGCTCTGATCGCTCTGTTCACAACGAAGGCGGGCGAGATGGTCCGCAAGATCGCCAACAATGCTCTCCATGGTGTGGAGAAGATTTCCTGAAGCCATACCAGCCATCGCCTCAGGAGTAGGTATGTTCTTCAGAGTCACAGGCCCTTGGCTACCATATGTTGCCATAGCACTTGCGGCCATCTGGGCCACCGAACATTTAAGCCGTACTATATAAGGATGGCGTCTCTGTACGACCTGGTCAAGACCCTTAACTTCCGAGGGTTAGTCGATAAGCTACCATTCAGCGATCCAGGGTGTGGGTCAAAGGTTTGCCCATGGTGGTAGAGCGATCCAATACTGAGGTAACTCGGTTAACTGGTAAGAAGCCAGTAGAGGCTATCCAACTATCCTCTGTTGCCCAACCTTCCAGAGGAGCAGACAAGGAACAGGTGTGCCTTCCATCTTATGCTCTGGTTCAGTACCTGTATGAACCTGGTGAGTTGGAAGGTGGGCGACGACGTGCAACAGATCCTAACTGGTCGCTAGATGTCCACACACTTGACAGGTATGTCGAGATGGAGGGGCAGCCTACGCTGTACTATCTGGCACGCTCAGAGAGCTGTCCCAAACGTCCGTTTGTTCGGGAGGAGCTTCAGGTGGTCCCTCCAGACACACAGCTGCCACCGTCGCCAGGTGTCTAAGCCTGAGGGATATGGTACTTGATTGGCTCGGTATGGACACCATCTGACAACACATGCCGCTTATCATAGTAGGCTGAGAGACCGAGTTTTTCCTGTTCATACGTCACCATTCCCTGGTTGCGCATGCGTAGGCCTCGGTTTGCAGCTCTGTCCACGCTACCGTTTGGGGCACTGAAGAACCTCTGCCAAGAGACATCGTTCTGACACTTAGACATACCTTGGGCTAAGCATTTCACCTTCCCAGCGAGGCTCTCCACGTAGTAGCACTTGGAACAGAGAGCGATACCACAGTTTCCTTTGAACTCGAGGTTGAACAGTCCCGGAGTCCGTCCAGACCACTTGTCACAAGCTAGCCACTCCCGCCTATGAGCCTCATACTCTGCTCGCATCTCAGGGCGAATGACTTCGTTGAGGCTGGAGGCAGCTATTGCGATGTACGCAGAGTCTGTGTCCATCTGGAGGTACTCGAAGCTGTCACGAGGCACATAGGGATCCAGGAAGTCGTAGTAGAACTCCAGCATCCTCAGCTTCGCGAGCTCGTATATGGCTATCCCCACTTGGAAAGGGGCGACGAATTGTGATTTTGGCCTTGCAACTCTGGAGCTCGTAGGACTCGCCGATCTCCTTGAGATCCTCGAACGATGCACTGCGGAGGCCTATATCCACCGCTCGTTCATCCTTGGTGAAGGTCGTGTTGCTGTGACGCTCTAGAGCCTCGATGAGCTTGCCATAAGCACTGTTGCCTAGTAGCTTGAACAGATCTGCCAAGAGCACTTTGCTCTTATCAACATCTCCTGTACGACGAGCATCGGTAACATTGTTCACAAACCATTCAAAGGGTCTCTGCGGCTTGTAGTCTATTGTCCGGTAGACAGATGTAATCTCTAGCCCATGGGCGAGGTACCACTTGAGTGACGGTGCATACAAGAGCTTCCTCTTGGCTGAGAGTGCGCCGACTAGTTTATTGTGTGTGGGACGTTTCCTACCTGTTTCCTCTAGGTATGTGAGCATCTCAACAGATACTGCCTCAGCTGGAATTGCTCTGTTGTAGAAGAGAGGTGGCATTTCCTCGAACTTCGCCCACAGTGCCTTAGAAACCTATGTCCACGAAACCGAACCAGTGGTCAGCCAGTAGATCCTTCTTAAATCGTGCTACGTCGCTAGCACCGGACCACTGCCGTACTGTCTCCTTACCACATGGCATCTCTTTAGACATCGTAGACAAGTACAGAGCATTTGCGGCGTAGCCGAGTAGATGTTGGCAGACACGCTCACTCTGGCGGATGTGTGTCACGCCTGCCTCATGGTATCTGGTGAACACGATGCTGGGCCCTCCAACAACCGCATCCTTCAGCATCTCGTATGCCTCCTTGCCTGGAGAGTAGAGGCTAACATCCGGCATGTGTTGAGCAGTTACACGTAGGAGGTACTGCAGTGACACCCCTGGGAGAGACACCGCATCTTTGAGGATGTCTATTTCTCGTTCTGTGTAGAACTCCCGCATCCGCTCTAGGGCTTCGATGAATGGACTGACATTCAGGTTTCTTGTAGTATCGCAGCCAGTCGGCGAATGTCCGCATTCCGTGCTCGCTGAATGTCTGTTTGCACTGTTTCCACTCCGATAGCTTCAGGAGGTAGCCATCCTTGAGCTTAGACCACCACGCTGGGTAGTCGGGGAGTCGGGGATAATTAAGCCTCTCGGGTGTGTTGAACCATTCATATGGGAACCAGCTCTTTTTGCTGTGTACACCCATAGGCTTTGATACATGCCTCGTAGGAGACTCCTGGACCAAGGTAGTTCAAGACATCGAGAAACCTAAGCTCGGGGGTGATGAGGAACATTGTCTGGTTCGCTTTCTTGGCGACGTTCACTGTGCCAGTACTGTTGGTCAGCTCATCCACAAAGTGCTTGTTGATCAGGTTTACGTCATAGCGGCCAGAGTTGAAGCCTAGCACCGGAACTTGGTCACACCACTCGGTAATCAGTCGCTGCTGTCGTTTTGGGAGCTTGTCAAGGTCTAAAGGTATGAACTGTGCCCTGACATCTGTACGGATTCTATGTGCTCGCCTGGTAATCTCATCCATGAAAGCCTTGATCAGGGCTTCTGGGTCAGGATTGCAGAGGTGAGTTGGCTCACTGGTGGAGCCTTCCAAGGAGCAGCCGACTGACACAGAGATCGGTATGTGGGTACTCTCAATCGTGAGAGTCTCCGTAGGATGAGTCTTGGCACCATCTTGGAGTGCCTCAAAGTCATAGACGATGAAGTGCGGGTACGAGACGGTCCGAACTCGTTTAGGGACGCTTGGACAGCGTTTTATACAGCACTCCCACTGTACCACAAGCGTGCATCCAGATGCTCTCAGCTTCTCCTCTCTCAGGACTGTCTTGTGGTATCTTTGTTCGGCATCCTCACCTTGCTGGTGCTGAGGGCATCCATGCCAGAAACAGCCATGGAACTGGTAGACGGTGTTGGTAGTCAGATCATAACCATCTACGGGAGTCCCCTCGATCCAACGCTCGCTACCGTGCCCACACGCTACATGGTGTATGTGTATACCTCTGTTTCTCGACTCATACCTGACCAATAGAGTAGCTGCTGAACTGGATGGTTGGGGTGGATAGAAGGCTTTCACATATGCAGACTGTGGTGCATCAACCTTCTCCCCAGGTCACTCTATGATTGTTTTGCTGCATGTACAATGGTCAGCATGATGCTGAAGATTCGGGGCCTTTGTGAACCTCTGCTGACAGTGACTGCAGACTAGTGTGTGGGCCAGCTTGGAGATGTTCTTGATATAGAAGGCATGGTGGTCGTACACTCCGATGGTCATAGTGTCATGGTAGTGGGCCGCTTGCCTGGTCAGGTGCCAGGTGCCCTCTTCAGTTGGTTCATACACGCGAATCCCGATCTTCGCGAAGAACTCTACCTTATCCAACTGATCCATAGAGGTTTTTGGAACATCAGGCATAGGTGCGCGGGCGCTGTAGAACTGTCTAGCGAGCTCTCGTGCAGGAGCAGTACTTCTATCAGGTCTCGCCCCCTGATACACTGCTAGGCATCTCCAGAGACACATGCTATCATTGTAGGTGTCAAGTGCCACCATACTCTTCTTCTGTCGTAGCCAGTCTTGGTGCGGTCCTGCCCCAAGCAAAGGTTGGCGGTCGATAACAGCCTTGACCTCAACGTTGATTGATCGGACGAAAGCCCACTTGGTGTTGGGTCGATCAATGTTGTCGGGGTCGAGTCGGGCTTGCTCTCTTGCCACCACCCAGTCCTGAGATGCTCCTATCGTGCTCAGCCACGGACTCCCTGGAGCGTTCTTGTGGAAGAGCATCACCCTACCATCCTCGATGTGTCTGATGCGATAGGTGTGGTTATACCGGCGGTAGAAGGCGTTCTGGACAGTCTGCTGGATCTTACCCATGATCTGTCCTGTAATGTCTCCATTGAGGCCTTGGAAGAACGTCCAGCGCACTGTCCGTCTTCCTCTCTCCTCACTTTCCATCTCACCAAGACGCTCCTTGAGAATCTACTCACCCTCTCGCCTTATGCGCCGGGCTAAGGGTTCAGACCTCCCCATCACTCGCTTAGTGATCCTGCGTAGGGAAGGTAGGCAATCCATTGGATGGTCTGCCATCCGCGTCGCTACAGCTTTGGCTCGTAAGCTAGCTATCACCTCCTCATCCAGCTGATGAAGCTCACGCCGCCGCTGTGCTTTCTTGTGGAAGTTCTCAGGATCACCTCTGGTGGTCGCTGGAAACCGTCCCGTCTTCACTGATCGTCTCAGTCGAGCAATGAATTCCTCGGCACGGGCCTGTCCGATCATCTGGAGCAGGTCGGCTTTCTTGGCCTTAGAGTAGCCTCTAGGGCCGAATTGCCTTGCCATAGCGTGAAGCTGTTCAACAGTAATCATGGTGTATATATACCACTGAGTATGCTTGTCTCTAAACGTACATTCAGACCCTGTAATGCGTGCTTGATCACAAGCTATACCACTGAGTATGCGTGTCTCTAAATTGACGTTCAGACACTGTAATGCGTTTCTTGATCACAAGCTATACCACTGAGTATGCTTGTCTCTAAATGGACGTTCAGACCTTTTATGTGTACTTGATCAGCTCGTATACCACTGAGTATGCTTGTCTCTAAATGGACGTTCAGACCCTGTAATGCGTGCTTGATCACAAGCTATACCACTGAGTATGCGTGTCTCTAAATGGACGTTCAGACCCTGTAATGCGTGCTTGATCACAAGCTATACCACTGAGTATGCTTGTCTCTAAATGGACGTTCAGACCTTTTATGTGTGCTGGATCAGCTCGTATACCGCTGAGTATGCTTCTCTCTAAATGGACGTTCAGACCAAGGCGATCAGCTTGTATATCACTGTGGTTGCTTATCTCTAAATGGAAATTCGCACTATTCGCAGCCACGGGAATGAGATCAAATTCTACGTCTACCCGAACGCCCGGCGACGTAGATAACTTTTTGCTCGAAAACATTTCTACCACGACGTAGATAGCTGTGGGGGGTGGTGGTGGTGGGGAGGGGGGGGCATGGATCGCCGATCGACTGCCCCAGGGCTTGAGAAAGCTGTGGGGGCCACGGATCGCTGATCGGCTGCCCCAGGGTCTGACTTGTGTAGAGAGGGCCGATAACTTTTTGCTCGATAACATTTCTACCGGGACGGGTCGCGACGTAGATAACTTTTTGTTCGAAACATTTCTACCAGGACGGGCCGCGACGTAGATAACTTTTGCCCCATACCTACGCCGAGCCTTATGTCGCCACGTAGATTAATAATTGGTGGTTGTCGGTCTACGGCGGCATCATTTTGAGGTGGTATCATTTTGACTCCGGATATACTACTGAACCACTTGCAGCATTCTCTGACATAGAAGAAACTCAGGAATAATGGTGTTTTCAGAAATATGTTATATTGGCACGGGTTAGCTAAGTGTGTGTATGATGGTACTATCACCTCGGCGCGTCCAAGCTTTTCCTCGCTGAGATGTTCCGGTCCGTACGCGAGGTTCGGATCGTCCCGATGGATGTGCTGGTTAACTCTCTGGGATTCCCATTCATAGGAGGTGGGAGCTGGATGCTCCGATAAGTAGAAAAACTGATCTCGTGGATTGGCAGAATGACCACCTTCCAGTGAGGCGCATTCCTGCATGCATGGTCGTTCCACACTACGGTCTCATCCACGCTATTCGTAAGCCCCGTATGTCGTGTGTACATGATAATCACTGGGTTTTTTCTGGTTTAGAAGAAACGTAGTTCGACACAATCAGCGGTGATGCCGTTTTGGTCGGATTAAGCCAACGTTCGACTGTCTGGTTTAGTGAGAATTAGATAAGTCCTAGCCGATGAATATCTCGTCTATGCTTATTTGTCCTATTATACCTAACAGAACAATCGAGACGGAAGTTAAACCAAGGGCTTTTTTGCTTAATATAGGCTATTTATATATTATACAATACAAAAAAAACTATTCTTTTAATAAGAAGACTTTCGCCGAAGCGAGAGGATATGCCTCGTGTGTGTCTCCATCTATATACGTCTGTTGAACCGCTGTTGGGTCAAAGAAAATGTGTATTGGGACGTGCTTGCATAACATGTTTAGGTGTGGTGCATGCTGTTTACCGGCGACATGGCTGGTCAGTCTCCACAGATACTGGTTACGCCGAATCTCCAAACTAATTAAGCTAGGTGGATGTCATTGTAGTTAGCGGTCCATCGAATGTTTATATTGAGAACTGATATTAGTGCCACAGAGGTCTATTACCGTAGCCCATCGTTTAAAACAGGTTTCGTCTGCTTGCCCAGGAATTGCTCCGGCCTCCCGTAGGACTCTGCCAAAGAAACTCTTGATAGACTGGTGGAGACTTGCTTAGACAGCGTGGAGCTCCCACTCGACCTTCCTAAGTCACCACGAAGTTCGTATGCCCAGTATGTCCTTGCCGCAAGCCGATGTGTCAGAATCAAGCCTTATAGACCTGATTCCTGGGAGTTAATGGTTAGACCTGAAATTAGGTTTAAAGACAAGTTGCCCAAGGTGCACTGCTATAGCCCATAATTAATAAGTTAGTTAGTTCGCAGTGAATTCCTACTTTAGCAGAAAGTTATTAGCCTAGAGGTGTCGTGAGATACAAAGGGAAGTGCGATGAATCATCATTATGATTGTGTCTGCCGAGAAACCTAAGCGATTTCAGCGATGGTGCAACCGAACTGAATGAGGGGCTTAATAAATATAATGCAATAGAATTGGCCGAAGATGGGCCGGAGTTAGTCACAAAGTGAGCCGATTGCTGGTGGCTCCTTTGCATCTTTTGCTATGTGGCCATTCTTTGTGGGCTTTTTTGCAGGTATTTAGCCATTAGGCGTTTGTGGCACCTGAAGTTGGCTTTACAACAGAACAACCGCTCATTAAAATACAGCAATCAGCTTGGCTTGTTGAAAATGTTCTAATACCAATACCAGGCCTACTACCTACGTTAGATTACACCGAACTTATGTCATTGTTCGGCCAAAGACGGGTTTCATAGTGTGGTGTGTTGATATTGAGAATTCTTAAGGTTAGTGCAATATGTAACATATACACCTGTGCAAAAGTTAAGCACCACCCTATTTTTACGCACATGCGAGGGTGTATTCATGTGCTATGAAGAAAGCAATAGCATAAACATTTATGTACCCATCCATCTTAGTGCAAGAGGTAATAATGCAACTAGAGGAATGCTGATTATGATGGTGGGGAAACACTGTATGTTTTTGTTTGAACTTGAAAACGAGGCCTGAATATGGTTACGTTGACACAACTGACAACTATTGCCCTACAGTTGACACACGTGGCTAGATTGTCATTAATGGTGTCTGAAAACGAAGTTTAACATCTGTGCACGAGTTTGAGACTGTCATTATTAATACCGGGTATATCCACCTTGTGCCTGGATGACGGCCTGGACACGACGTCTCATGCTGGTCACCAACCGACTGATACGCCATTGTGGTATTCGTTGCCATTCAAGATGGAGTGCGTCTGTTAATTCCTGTAGGTTCTGCACAGGAGGATCCCTCCTTCTCACCATGTTTCACAGAATGTCCCAGTTATGCTCAATAGGGTTCATGTCAGGGCTCCTTGCTGGCCAGGGTAGGGTTTCGATGGCATTCTGGCGGAGGTATTCATGCACAGCTCTAGCACGATGTGGTCTGGCGTTGTCATCCATGAATATAGGGTGGGTTCCAGGTGCATGATTTACAAAATGAGGGACCACAACTCTATCCAGTATGGAATCTTGATATCTTTGTCCATTTAGTGTTCCAGGTACAGTCAACAGATCCAGCTTACAATCAAATGAGATGCACCCCCATATCATAACGGAACCTCCACCAAATGGAACTTCTTCCATGATGTTACGTTTGTCGTACGCCGTGCGTCTGGACCTCCATACACGAGTTCGACCATCTGTGGCATGAAGCAGGATCCGACTTTCATCGGACCAGTGTACCCGTCTCCAGGATCTCATGTTCCAGTGTCTTCTTTCGTTGCACCACCTCAGACGCTCCTCTTTGTGGTGTGCAGTGAGGAGAGGACGTCTGACAGGTCTCCTAGCTTTCATGCCAGCAGCATACAGTCTCCTTTTGACGGTAGACATTGACACTCTATTGCGCGTTTCCCATTGCTGGCTGAGCACTCTGCTGTTGGTGAATGGAGATCTCCTAACAAGGCGTACTAGGGCTCGATCATCACGGGCAGTAGTCTTCTTCGGTCTTCCAGATCTAGGCCTGTCCTTCACCTCGTTAATTTGCCCATGTTTTGCAATCAAACGACTGATTACAGTATGGTTAATGTTCAGCTGTCTGCCAATCTCTCTGCATGACATACCAGTGGTATGCATGCCTATGATTTGCCATTTCACACGATCACTTAACCTTCGTCTTGCCATAGCGGTTCACAATCAAGAGCTAATTCTCTCTGTCCAAATAAACCACGGTCATGAACACAAAATTCCTAATCTTGTCGCCTAAATCTGTATGTAATGTTCTACACCTCAAACTGGACTTTTACATAACTGAACACGTGTGCTGTTTCCCGCCACGCACGGACATCAAGCGGCGTGAAGTCATGCATGCATGTGCATTTCGTACTTGAAATTATGTCAGCTAACGCGGGGACAAAAAGTATGGCAGCCTAGTTGTACCATCATGTTTCTACGTTCTATTGTTTTTGCTGGTGCTTAACTTTTGCACAGGTGTATATATTGATTTGTGGCAAAAATATAATTCTATATAAGTTTTAGAATGAAGAACGGCACAGTGAGCGGCATAGGGTGTGGAAAATGAGACAATAGTTATTTAGTAATAGGCCGTAACTGGCCATAAAATGTATGCCTAATAGTCGTCGGCATGACTTAAGAATTATACAAGGGAAAAAACAAAACAGGATTTTAAAGTTGGCCTATTAGTCATCGCCGCATGAAAGTAAAAATATGTGTCGAGTTACAAGCGGCACAGAAAATCGTTACAATGGAAAAAGACAACAAAATATTGCAGTTGTGGAGAAGAATGACGTATGAACTGGTCCGAGTCTGTGGAACGACGCAGATGGATGATGTTGGACGTAGCATGGGAGTTCAGCGAAGGAAAACGAAGAAAGCTTCGCGAAGCTGAGGTGCTGAATGGAAAGTAATGTTCAGAACAGTGAAGAGGTATGAAACAGTATTAACGAGTTCAGCCTGGACGATCCTGCTCGATCTTACACGTAATTCGAGTGATGCAGAGGTTCGGCTTAACCAGAGACAAGTTGACACAGTCCTTTCAGCCCTGGAAGGGAGGTAGCATGGTTTCGGCACTACTATAATATGTTGCTATACCACATTCAATTGTGGTATGGATAAGAGATGGCGAGACAGTCCACGAGTTTTGAGTAGGAGGAATCACGATATGAGAAATAATTTTGCATATGCTCCATCTAGAGGATTCTGGTGTGCTTTTCGGCTAACCTACAGTACTGGCTCTGCCGATTTATGCAATTAAGTTTTTAGCCCAAATTTATGCTGCAAAAATAATATTTCAGAATGGAAATGGGCGAATTCGAACGGCATGTGGAGTTACTTGTGGTACCACGTTGTAGCTCGTGTTTATAGATGGGAAGTGTGTGCTGGATAGGTTCCCAATATACGTCCGTACTGAATGATAACACTATCTCAACTGACCTTCTCGGCTGAAGTGGGCCTTTTTATAATTTTGAGGAACCAATGAGAATGCTCCAGAAACGTTACAGCCAATCCATCACAGGTTGTAACAACCAGGCAAAACCAGCAATCACTCGCATATGACGTTATATGTACTACTGGATTAACCACAGTGTGGGCAGTAGTAAAATGTGCATGCGCATCTTTTTGTATTAAACAATATCTCCGCCAATTCACATCCAATTTTAATTTGGATAGCAGATTTGGATTCCAGACAATATTTTGCTTTATGTTCGCCCAAAGACGGAACAAAAAGGACTGTCCTGTTTAAGGGTCCTAAATTTGATTCCTCTGGAAAATTAGAATATAAAGTATTCTTTAAGCCAACAGACTCACATCAGCTGCTTCACAAAAAATCATTTCATCCTCCACACACATTTAAAGGTTTGATCAAATCGCAAATCATAAGATTTTTTCGAAACTCTAGCAACAGGCAAAATCTGAATAGTGCATGCTCTACTCTGTTTGATGCTTTGAAAGCACGAGGCTATTCAGCCCGTTTTCTTCGAAAAATTAAAGCAGACACCATCAATGAGCTTGAAAATCTAAACCCTCATAGCGGACCCGAGTTTGAACCTGTCCAAATTAAACACAATAAACCAATCATGTGCGATGGATCGGTTTCTAAATGCGACAAAAATAGATGCAAAGTAAACAACTATATTGTAAACCAACAAACAATCCTGAGCTTTCAAACTAAAAATGAATATCATATCCGAACTAATATGCATTGTGATTCTGAGAATGTAGTCTATTTGATCAATTGTGCCCTTTGCCAGAAACAGTATGTTGGTGAAACAAAAAATGCATTTAGAGTGCGTGCTAGACGCCACGTTTCTGATATTAACACCTCAGCAGATACGGCAATTGCTCAACATTTCCAACTTCCTGATCATTCAGTTGAACATCATTTTGAAATCATGCCAATAGAACAGATTCCGACCTTCGATAGTGAGGAAGAAACGAGTTCGTTTCGCAAAATCCGAGAGGGCCATTGGATTAGAACACTCCAAACAAAAGCACCATTTGGAATAAATGTAGATTCGGGAATATCACAAAAGAACAAAATTATCCCATTTCAACTCATATACAATAGACGTAATGTTGAATTAGCGAAAACCATGAAAGACGAATATTCACAGTTGCAATCTAAATTAAAGGAACCGATCAAAGCACGACCAGTAATAGCTTACAATAGAAATCCAAACCTGAAAGATTTGCTAGTAATATCAAAGTTAGACCTTATAGTTCCTGATAATACCTGCTGTATTACTGTGTGCATGCATTCGTGCATTCGTTCAGCTGCGTGCGTGCGTGCGTGCGTGCGTGCGTGCGTGCGTGCGTGCGTGCGTGCGTGCGTGCGTGCGTGCGTGCGTGCGTGCGTGCGTGCGTGCGTGCGTGCGTGCGTGCGTGCGTGCGTGCGTGCGTATGTACGTGCGTATGTGTATGTGTGTGCATTCGTGTGTGTGATTTCTCTATAATGTAGGATCAATCCCAGCCTTTACCTGTTAAAGCGACCTACTGATTAATTCACTTTACCCCAACTAATCTCAAAGGGGGACCACTCTAAGTAAATCTAAACTTGGTCTCGATAGGACAAATTTAGGCAAAGAAATTTTTAATTAAATTCCTGTGCCAATGCGTTTTTTTCAATGTAAAGACGGACTTGCTTGTGCCAGGCCTCCATATTTGTCCCAAATCAAACAATTTTAAACTGTTAATATTTATAAATACACTGTCGGAATTGGTCTGCTGGTAGCTGATATTTCGTTTGCACGGTCGTCCATGCCTGCAATCGTGCATGCATGCGTTCGCGTGTACATTCGTTCGTTCGTTCGTTCGTTCGTTCGTTCGTTCGTTCGTTCGTTCGTTCGTTCGTTCGTACGTGCGTGCGTGCGTGCGTTCAGGCGTGCGTGCGTGCGTCCGCGCATTCATATGTGCATATTCATTCATTCATTCATTCGTCCACCTATCTGTTCACTCATCCTGTCACCTGTCCTTGGCCTCTCTATTGGTTTACTGGTCTGTGCCTCTCAGACATCAATTGATTGTCTGTGTGGATGGACTGATGGATGGATTACTGGGTTGGTGTCCGGGTGGGCGCATGGATTGTTTGGACATATATGTTTGTAAAGGTACAAACCACCTCTCTTCCGCAACCACATGTCGTATTTTATTCTTATTTTTTCAACAGCCACACCAAATCATTGCAAAGAGGCAATTAGCACTTTGCAATGACTAAGTGAATACATTAAACCAAATTCGGAAATGAAATTGTAGCTTTCACCCATTTTCCTATTCATTTGTTCAGTCGTCTAGTCAACCACCGGGTGTCTGTCTATCAGTTTACAAATCTGTTCTCCCCTTAATCAAGTATTTGTTTAGGTGGATGGCAGGATGGACTGATTGATGGATTAATATGCTGGTGTCTGGGCGGGTGAATGAGTACATGGGTTGTTGGACATATAAGCGTACAAAGCTCAAACAACCTGTGATTTACAACCACCTCTCTTTTGAATGAATCTCACTAGACCAACAACATTCAGTCAATCCACAATGGATCATCCTATGTCAGAAAGACCGGCTCAAAACTATTTGTTTATTCCTATTTTCGAACACATGGCAACGCCAACTTATTACAAAGAAGTAATCAATGCTTTGTAATGACTGAGTGAACCGATTTGCCCAGATCAAAAAACTGTATAACTCCTAACTATCAGAATTTGTTCCTATTTTCGAACACACGGCAACGCCAACTTATTACAAAGAAGTAATCAACGCTTTGTAATGACTGAGTGAACCGATTTGCCAAGATAAAAAAACTGTATAACTTGTCAGAATTTGTTTTAACAATCTTTATTCAGGACACCTGTCCCTTGTAGTACTCAAACGGCAAGTAAATTACTCTCAGCCGCCATGATTAAACATATCCTGGCAGCATTTGATCTAATGACTGACCAAATAGCCCTCATTGTTATTCTCACACCTTAATCACCTGAAACGAACCGGCGTACTAACCCATGCTACAGTTAGATAAGCTCGATATAATTAAGCAATCACGCCTTTTGTATTAGCTGTTTAACTTCAGTAGCGCACAAGGCGCACATTGATCTAAAGCAGGTCGTCGGGTTTAGTTTGATCTTTTGTGGAGAGACTGAATTAATAGTTAATCAGTAGTCACCATTGCAGTAATTCTCCTATAAATATGTAAGAATTATCTGTTGCCATTAGACCAGTTTTTTCGCTGCATGACGAAGACCATTACGTCGAAAGCGCTCCAGCAACTGACAGTGTAAGCTTTAATTTTATATATATATAATAATCTTGTATTAATTGTTCTTATTTTTCAGTCTCTAAATTGTTTCAACACATATCGCTCTAGTTAATATTTGGAATTTAACTTTTTTGAACTTTTCTGACTAAATTTGACATAAATCTGTAGAAATTTGATTACGTTCTAAAATGGCCAAGAATTTCAACGGCCCAGTAGGTAAAGGACGCAAATCTGGCAACCCAGCGTCCAACTTTTCTTCAACCAAATGTGCTCCTAACCAGTCTGTTCAGGCCTTTCAGAGACTGGTTAAGATGTACTTCCATGTGTTGCAATGCTTGCATCACTATGGTCTTTTACGAGAGCATTTGGCATCAGACTCTCTCCCGAAATCTCTCAGCATGAAAATGGAGGAGATGAACTCGTTTTTCTGCCCTGCCTTACGAGATGACGAATTTTTTAAATCGACCAGCATGATAAACCAAATTTGGGCTCTTAGCTGCTTAGAAAATTTAATCAAACATTATCGAAGCAAATTGGACAAATTAAAGGCAGAGGTAAAAGTAGCCGAATCTAATGTAATTCTTGATCTAGACAGAGCCAAAGGCATAGCATTGAAATGGGGTAGGCAAAATTTTGGAAATAAATTGGCCACAATGACAATCACAAATTTTTGGCAGAAATAGCTAGTGATAAGCAAAATAGAGTGATGTCTCTACCAACACCGGCGGCCACACCGAGTACAGGTTCAGGTTATCATTCAACAATGACTAACAAACGACAACGGTCACCAACCACCTTCACACCCTCGCCTACCACTTCCAAGCGGACGAATCTGTATACATCACCAACACCAGCACCTGGTGTTGATGATGTAACAGAGTCATGGCCGGCTCTCCCAAAGACAAATTCTCCTCCTGTGCGCCGTTGTCGGGTTGTTACTCATTGTTCCCCCAATCTACCACCTAGCAACTCTTCCTCATCTCTTCCACTATCTTCTCCTCGCCACCTTCTGACTCGATCTTCTCCTCTTCCTCCTTCTCCTCTCTCAATCCCGCCTCCTCCTCTTCCTCCTCAAACTTCTTCTCTTCATGCATCTCCTCTTTCAATCCCTCTTCTTGCTCCTCATACTCAATCTTCTCCTCTTGCATCTCCTCTCTCCATCCCTCCTCCCGCTCTTCCTCCTATTCTTCATCTCTCTTCTCCTCACACACCTTCTTCTGCTCCTCTCCCTCTGTCTCCGCCTCCTCTCCCTCCTATGGAGAATAATAGTAACCTGTCTGACAGGAAGTTTGCTAAGTACCGTCATCAATCGCATAGCAAGGGCCTGTGGAGGATCCCCAGAATCACCAAAAAGATTCTGATGATAGGATCCTCTAATCTAGCCCGAATTGATGTAGATGTCCATCCTGACATCCAGGTTGAGTGCTATCCTGGTGCCGCATTATCACATTTCAGAACAATGGCTATGCGACACCAGGATGGCCCTAGCCCGGAGAAGATCATCCTGAATATTGGCATCAACTCCAAAAATGAGCATCCAACCAAAGCCTCAAGCCATTTACGGTTCATGGCTCGTGAATTTAAGAATAGCTTCCCTAATGCGGAGTTGCAATTTGCTGAGATTAACTTCTCTGATAGCTTGTCAGACAGGCAAAGGTACTGTCTCAAGCGTATCAACGAATCAGCAAAGTCCAACTGCCACGTTGATAAGGTCATCCCCAAAATTTCTGATGCCAATTTTCATGTTGAGAAGGATAGAATCCATTGGACGAAAGAAACTGCTAATTGTATTTATAACCATTGGTTGACGGTACTTAGTTTAAACTAAATGTGGGTCAAGGCAATAGCTCCCCTAACATAGGATTAGGAACAAACCTTGTCAATTTAGCAGCTGACTATGATCTCTCACCATCTGAAAAATCAATTCTCGATCGTGGGCTTACTTTTGTACCAACTCCAAAACCAAAACAGGATTAGATTTGCTTTTAGACACAGGTCTTATTGAAGTAGCTAATTTTGGTCATTCAGTAAAAATAGCCCATCATTTTCGAAATTTAAATGGAGAGTCAAAACCATTCACCGGAAAATCAGGTTGGGACCCTCCCGATAAGCTAGTTGATGACAATATTAAAGCAACCATAAAAACGGTTGCTGGTATAGCCAGATCATTGCCAGTTACAAATAATAAGCAAAACCTTTCATTTCTCGAACGACAGGCCATCAACAAATTACGTAGAAATCAGAATATTATTATAAAACCAGCCGATAAAGGTTCAGCAACTGTGATTATGTCTAGAGAAAACTACATCCGCGAGGCCGAAAGGCAGTTAACTAACACCAGGCATTACAGAAAACTTGATGATTTAATTTGGCCTCAGAACCGACAAAATTTCATTGAAATACTTAATTCATTGCATACAGATAAGTACATCGATAAGAAACAGCTAAAGTATCTGCTAGGTGAGAATAATCCACAAAATCGGACATTTTATATCTTGCCTGAAATCCATAAACCTATCAGCACCTGGTTAGATCCATTGACACCGCCTGGACGACCCATCATTTCAGACTGTGGCAGTGAGTCTTATGGCATTTCAGAATATATTGATTACTATTTAAAGCCCATTGCTAATAGACACAAGAGCTTTCTCAAGAACACAGAACACTTTCTTTCAAAGCTATCCGAATTGTCAGTTCCGAAAGATGCATATTTAGTCACATTAGACATAGATGCTATGTATACCAATATAGATATTGATGCTGGAGTCAATGCTATTAAGAATTCTTTTGTCAACTTTCCTGATCCAGATCGACCAGACACGGAAATTCTAAAATTATTAGAGCTAAGTCTTAAAGGAAACGATTTCCAATTTAATGGTGAAAATTACCTTCAAATCTGTGGATGCGCAATGGGTAAACGATTCAGCCCAAATTTTGCCACGATTTATGTTGCGGAGTGGGAAGAGGAGGCACTGAACAAATCAACCAAAAAGCCTCTTCTTTACCTCAGATATCTAGATGACATCTTCATAGTTTGGCAACATTCAGAAGAAGACTTTTGGGAATTTTTTCGCATTTTAAATAACCAAGATTCAAATATCAAGCTAAAAGCTACTATTAGTGGAACATCTGTTGACTTTTTAGATGTCACGATCTATAAGGGTCCTCAATTTGATTCCTCTGGAAAATTAGAATATAAAGTATTCTTTAAGCCAACAGACTCACATCAGCTGCTTCACAAAAAATCATTTCATCCTCCACACACATTTAAAGGTTTGATCAAATCGCAAATCATAAGATTTTTTCGAAACTCTAGCAACAGGCAAAATCTGAATAGTGCATGTTCTACTCTGTTTGATGCTTTGAAAGCACGAGGCTATTCAGCCCGTTTTCTTCGAAAAATTAAAGCAGACACCATCAATGAGCTTGAAAATCTAAAACCTCATAGCGGATCCGAGTTTGAGCCTGTCCAAATTAAACACAATAAATGTAGATTCGGGAATATCACAAAAGAACAAAATTATCCCATTTCAACTCATATACAATAGACGTAATGTTGAATTAGCGAAAACCATGAAAGACGAATATTCACAGTTGCAATCTAAATTAAAGGAACCGATCAAAGCACGACCAGTAATAGCTTACAATAGAAATCCAAACCTGAAAGATTTGCTAGTAAGATCAAAGTTAGACCTTATAGTTCCTGATAACAATGACAAGGTTTCATCCCTCCCTACCTATTCTTAAATAAATCTAATCCCAACCAAAATCAATGGTGGGGCAACATGAAATCATATCCGTAGGACATCTTTTAATTTTGTGTCTGCAGAAGTGTGTGTGCGTGTGTGCGTGCGTGCGTTCGTTCGTGCGTGTGTACGTTCGTGCGTCCGGGCGTTTGTTCGTATGTGTGTGGGGGTGTGCTCGTACATCCGCACGTGTGTGCATCTATACTTGCGTGGGTGTATGTGTGCGTGTGTGTATGTAGGTGTGGGTGCATTAATTCGTGAGTACATTAGTGCGTGGGTGTGTGCGTGCATGCATCCGTGCGTTCGTTCGTGCATGCGTTCATGCATGCATTATTGCGTGCATTCGTGCATGTATTACTGTGTGCATGTGTTATTGCATGCATTCGTGCATTCGTTCAGATGTGTGCGTGCGTGCGTGCGTGCGTGCGTGCGTGCGTGCGTGCGGGCGGGCGGGCGGGCGGGCGTGCGTGCGTGCGTGCGTGCGTGCGTGCGTGCGTGCGTGCGTGCGTGCGTGCGTGCGTGCGTGCGTGCGTGCGGGCGGGCGGGCGGGCGTGCGTGCGGGCGGGCGTGCATTCGTGTGTGTGTGATTTCTCTATAATGTAGGATCAATCCCAGCCTTTACCTGTTAAAGCGACCTACTGATAAGTTCATTTTACCCCAACTAATCTCAAGGGGGGACCACTCTAAGTAAATCTAAACTTGGTCTCGATAGGACAAATTTAGGTAAAGAAATTTGTAATTAAATTCCTGTGCCAATGCGTTTTTTTCAGTGTTAAGACAGACAGACAGACAGACAGACAGACAGACAGACAGACAGACAGACAGACAGACAGACAGACAGACAGACAGACAGACAGACAGACAGACAGACAGACAGACAGACAGACAGACAGACAGACAGACAGACAGACAGACAGACAGACAGACGATGGGCAATACATTCTGAGTGTTCCTCTTTGTGATAATGAACCTTTCAAGTTTTAGCTATGCCCCGCCGATCTTTAACTAAGCTCGACCCACACCTTGTTCGTCTTGGGATCGATCGAATGCACTGACCATCAATTTCCAGAAAACTATACAAGGAAGCTTTTGAATATTTTGAAACTAATTTGACTGGGTGCTGTTGCTGCAGCAACATCAACCAGTCAAATTAGTTACAAAATATTCAACAGGATGTGTATTAAATAGAAAAGACATACACTTCGTACACCGACGCTTAGTCCCTCTTCAATTATACGTTCCTGACGTACTTATCTACGTCATTCATGACGTTATTGATTATGACGTCGTCCTACACACCACGTAGTTGCTTAAGACGGCATATGATCGATAAACTGGAAAGCTCCATCATGTTGCATTGTGATTTTAGCAATTTTTATAATTCTTTATATACAAACCACCACTATATGTGTACAGCGCTTATGTCAGGAAAGCCTGGCAAGTACGCTGACGACATCGTACGGCGCAATCTCCGATGGAGAATATGGTAAATCAAAGTGCGTGCGTGATGGATGACTAACACACCAGATAATAGTGGCTATAATTAGTTATCTATATGTATCATTCGAGGTCACAAACTGCGCCGTCTTAAGCCTGTTGATCAACTATGATGACTAAGAGAGATACAGCGTGACATATTACGTTACAACGAGTCCCGTGCTGATGGCGCTGGCGATAGTGAGGATTATTGGTAATAAAAACATTATTACGAATAGACACTAGGCAAGTTACGGTGGCCCATAGACGACATGATAAAACTTTTAGTTTTGAACTAAATTTTTTTCGTTATAGGTTTATTTTTTGGTAGTAAGGTTTCAATTTTCAGTTTTCACCTAGGTGAATACTCCCGAGTTTCTTTTTTTCTTACTGCCAAAAAATAAACCTATAACGAAAAAATTAAGTCCAAAACTAAATGTTTTAGCATGTCGTCTACGGGCACCGTAGCAAGTTGATCGCGCGAGCGCGTATATTATTTTCTACACCCTTTACGCCCAGCTAGATTCGTCCAAATCAAACTCGCCTATAAGCAATCGCCTTATCCCTTTAACTCTCAAAGTTTTCCAAAAAATTTCAAATTTTCTCATAGATGTCCCTTTGTAGTCCAAAAAGACTATTTTTGAAAACTTACCACTGGAATGACTGACTCGTTTATCGAGCCAGACATTCCAGTTGTATATTTTCAAAAAATGTGTTCGTTTGGTCTGCAAGTGGACATTTCTCAAGACCACTGCAATGGTCATTTTGACTGATATGAGTGTTAAAGGGGTAAGATATAGCAAGCGCACGGAAATTATAAGTAAAAAGTCTCTCATAGGCCCTCGGTCAATGAAATGAAGATTCGGCAGTTCTCTCATGCTTATGCGAAAATCGACGCCCATAATACTGTTCAACCCATCTTACATCACCTTAACATTTAATGGTCAAGCTGGCAAGAAACTCCCCCTGCAATGGTCTTAAGAATGTCCGGTTGCTGGTCAAGATAACAGTAGTTTTTGAAGATTTACCACTAGAATGACTGGCTCGATAACCGAGCCAGCCATTCCAGTGTTAAATTTTCAAAACTACCATTCTCTTTGCCTCCAAATAGACGCTGGTTAATTTTAAAAAATCGAATTTTCTTAACAATTTCCATTTTGCCGGTCAACCTTGGATCAAACACGTTCTCTGTAGTTGTCCCGCGGGCAGAAAGCTATTTTTGTAATTTTCAGCGCATCCTGGGCGCTTTGAGTTGCTGCTGACATAAGAGGGGTTACAGCCAGAGCATACAATCATTGGTCAGCAAGTAATATATATATATATATATATATATATATATATATATATATATATATATATATATATATATATACACCTGTGCATGCAAAAGTTAAGCACCAGCAAAAACAATAGAATGTAGAAACATGATGGTACAACTAGGCTGCCATACTTTTTGTCCCCGCGTTAGCTGACATAATTCCAAGTACGAAATGCACATGCATGCATGACTTCACGCCGCTTGATGTCCGTGCGTGGCGGGAAACAGCACACGTGTTCAGTTATGTAAAAGTCCAGTTTGAGGTGTAGAACATTACATACAGATTTAGGCGACAAGATTAGGAATTTTGTGTTCATGACCGTGGTTTATTTGTACAGAGAGAATTAGCTCTTGATTGTGAACCGCTATGGCAAGACGAAGGTTAAGTGATCGTGTGGAATGGCAAATCATAGGCATGCATACCACTGGTATGTCATGCAGAGAGATTGGCAGACAGCTGAACATTAACCATACTGTAATCAGTCGTTTGATTGCAAAACATGGGCAAACTAACGAGGTGAAGGACAGGCCTAGATCTGGAAGACCGAAGAAGACTACTGCCCGTGATGATCGAGCCCTAGAACGCCTTGTTAGGAGATCTCCATTTACCAACAGCAGAGTGCTCAGCCAGCAATGGGAAACGCGCAATAGAGTGTCGATGTCTACCGTCAAAAGGAGACTGTATGCTGCTGGCATGAAAGCTAGGAGACCTGTCAGACGTCCTCTCATCACTGCACACCACAAAGAGGAGCGTCTGAGGTGGTGCAACGAAAGAAGACACTGGAACATGAGATCCTGGAGACGGGTACACTGGTCCGATGAAAGTCGGCTCCTGCTTCATGCCACAGATTGTCGAACTCGTGTATGGAGGTCCAGACGCACGGCGTACGACCAACGTAACATCATGGAAGAAGTTCCATTTGGTGGAGGTTCCGTTATGATATGGGGGTGCATCTCATTTGATTGTAAGCTGGATCTGTTGACTGTACCTGGAACACTAAATGGACAAAGATATCAAGATTCCATACCGGATAGAGTTGTGGTCCCTCATTTTGTAAATCATGCACCTGGAACCCACCCTATATTCATGGATGACAACGCCCGACCACATCGTGCTAGAGCTGTGCATGAATACCTCCGCCAGAATGCCATCGAAACCCTACCATGGCCAGCAAGGAGCCCTGACATGAACTCTATTGAGCATATCTGGGACATTCTGGGAAACATGGTGAGAAGGAGGGATCCTCCTGTGCAGAACATACAGGAATTAACAGACGCACTCCATCTTGAATGGCAACGAATACCACAATGGCGTATCAGTCGGTTGGTGACCAGCATGAGACGTCGTGTCCAGGCCGTCATCCAGGCACAAGGTGGATATACCCGGTATTAATAATGACAGTCTCAAACTCGTGCACAGATGTTAAACTTCGTTTTCAGACACCATTAATGACAATCTAGCCACGTGTGTCAACTGTAGGGCAATAGTTGTCAGTTGTGTCAACGTAACCATATTCAGGCCTCGTTTTCATGTTCAAACAAAAACATACAGTGTTTCCCCACCATCATAATCAGCATTCCTGTAGTTGCATTATTACCTCTTGCACTAAGATGGATGGGTACATAAATGTTTATGCTATTGCTTTCTTCATAGCACATGAATATACCCTCGCATGTGCGTAAAAATAGGGTGGTGCTTAACTTTTGCACAGGTATATATATATATATATATATATATATATATATATATATATATATATATATATATATATATATATATATATATATATATATATATATATATATATATATATATATATAGTATGTCGGCCTGTCCTCTGCTGACTGTATTGTAGAATGTATGCTCTGACTGTCTTATAGAACGTATGTTATGGAACCTGTTGTTAGAATTAAACGAATTCCAGAATGTTTGGCTGATAAAATCCCTACCACCTGATGACGTCGATGGCATGGGCAACCTTGCTAAATTTGGTAAATAATATCACACTATTTACCTATTGAATGTTAATTTGCAGGGCAAGAGAAAACTATTTTTTAGGATTACCGAGCCGGGCATTAATTGTGTATGCCTAATGGCCACCGGAGTCCTGCTAATGATGACGTGTGACATCATCAAATGCCATCATTGTCTTTGATATTATCCTAAATAAATGCTCATCTTTGTATACGTGATTTACCTCCGATGATGTCATAATGCCGCATGAACCTGGTTTACCAGAGTGTTTGGGTGAATCTATAGGGGACACCTCACTAGTCCGACGACAACCTAATAGTCCGACAACCCAATAGTCTGACAGCCCAATGGTGCAACAATTTTACCCACTAGTTAGACAGCCCAATAGTATGACAGCCCAATACTCCGACAATTACACCCAGTAGTGCGACAGCCCAACAGTCCAACACAGCAGAAAAGATTTACAAACCCAGTCGTCTGATGTCATAATGTCGCATAAACCTGGTTTACTAGAATGTGTTGGTGAATCTATAGGGGGCTTCCCACCAATCCGACGACAACCCAATAGTCTGACAATTTTGCCCACTAGTCCGACAACTGCCTCAAAACCGCGCACATTTTTGAAATAGAATAAGATGGGTACGTTGTCATCGGAAATGCCTTTTGTTTTTTATCATAGGCCTATATATTACTGTATCCTATATCAGACAAATCAGTCTTGGACACTATAGTAGGAGTATATATCCCTTGTATAGATCTTTCCCAACTGCTGTGTCAACTTTGGTTATATCAATAAACCTGGTACGCGTTGTAGATCCGCACCTAACAAACATATTGTAATCTACTATATCCTAGAATGCCAAGCATAAGAGAATGACATCTGTGTTCTCAGCAATGATGCTGCTTGCAATAAAGTAAGATACGAGTATCTACCGCTTCCTGTGATGTTATAAGATCATTCACATCTAATATCTCGTCACATGTGATGTTTGTACATATGTTTTCATAGATACCATAGAGAACCTTGTCACCAAGTAGCTGCCGTTGATGTTGTTCTTGCCACTTCTTGGAGATGAGTGTCATTACCTTTGTCTTGCAGCATAGGAGACGTCTTCACTGCTGTATCGCATGCCCCGCTACAATGTTGGTGAATCGGATTCCTGTGTCTGAGCTCCTATGTGACCTTTCCGCATCTTTGATTGACAGTGGCGTGTCTGCTTCAAACACTGCGTCAACTCGATCACCGCTATATGACAACCGTAGCACTGTGGCTAGTAATTCATGAATCCAGTTCCTCTCTCAATCATATAACGTCAAGCGGGACGCGTAGGATGACCTCATAATAATGACGTCATGAATGATTCTATATAGTCCGTCTTTAATGCTTAAATAGTACGACACGTTGTACGAATTGCATGCTTTTACTATTTAATAACCATTCTGTCGAGTATTTTGAATCTAATTTAATAGCATGACAGCAACAGCACCCAGTCAAATTAGTTTCAGAATATCCAACAGGTTTGCCTGTATAGTTTTCTGGAAATTGATAGTCAAGAGGTTCAGCGTTTAATCGATCCCAATACGAGCGAGGTGTGGGCGGAGCATAACTAGGAATGGGCGGGCCATAGCTAAAACTGGAAAGGTCCATTGATCAGACAGTTCATCAAAGCTGAGATTCTCCCATTTAATCTTATGAATGCTGCTCATTGCAACGATGAGAGAAGCAGATGGTTGTAAAATGTCTTCGGCTGGAGATGCAGTGCTCTCGAGTTTTCGAGCTAATGATACCTTATTGGTCTTCTACATCATCCCACCATAGTTCGCTCGCTAGTGTCTAAGGAAGTGAGCCGAGTGGATGCGGGAGTACATCCTTCATATTTCTACTAGATGCAACAATTATCATCTGGGCAAACAGTTTGTGATCACTTTTCAGGACCATTTCCGTGTTTGATGAAATCTTGATAGCCTGATTTTGTCAAATGTGTCCAACTGCATTCTTGGAAGACGTTCAAAGTGCTTTTCCCCTCTTCCAATCATTCAATTTATTTGTAATCTATATATGCCTCGACGGCTTTTTCTGAATTTCTCTAATATGACTGCTAACCAGTGGTGCTGTAGATCCAGTTGACTGCTGATCTGTTGTGTGGTATCATTACGGAATGGATTTGTCTATGTGGTTTCCAATAGGTCTACTGGGGCCTGTACATAATTCACATATTTCTGAAGGAGGGATGTGCTGAAATCAGCATGACTAAGATACCAGCTTCCGCTGCTTAATTCAGTCATACTTCGTAGCTGCTTGAGGCTAGAACTTCTGTATTCCGTTGTAGGATAGTACCTGCTGACTGCACCATATTTGAGACTGAAGCTTTTGTTACCACCTGGTGATTGTGTGTTCTTGTTCACGGTTTCCGCTATTGTCTGGTCAACAGGCATCTCATGTCACATGTTATAATAGACCTCAGGATGTGTCTCTGATAGCCTGGTTATCTGGCAGTAGTATATGGACAAGTACCTGCCATAATTCTACTTGTCATATGTGAAGCACCAAGGAATGACGGACCTAATTGCAGCGAGGTGGAGCCGCCAGTTACCTTCTCTAGACGCTCGGATTAGCGCGAGGAGAACGTCCAGCATATCAACAAATTATATCCAGAATAATGCGAGTTGATCATATTTGTAGCGGAGATGATCCAGACACTCATTGATGTAATGGAGTATCTTGACAGTTTTAAGCCTTACATTTGTTCAAGAAATTTCAATTTTCTCAAATAATTATGTCAATTTGCATACCAAGAGAAGACTATTTTTGAAAATGTAGCACTGGAATGACTGGCTCGCTTATCGAACCAGTCATTCCAGTGGTAACTCTTCAAAACTGGTCTTCTCCTGGTCTGTAAATTGCCATTTCTCAAGACCACTGTAAAAAGCCTATTTTTGGCCTGTATGAATGTGAAATGGTTAATACATGATCTGTTTTGCATGACGTCATCTAGAGTGGCTCTGCAGACATTAACATGGAGCAAATGGACTGTTTTGCTTGTTTCTGTCAGATATTCCAGATCTTCCCAGTGATGTTCATCTGTCCATGGGTAGAATCCCTTCAATGCCAGCCTTAGTAGTGCTTCGTACAACAAACTTGTATAGTCAAATTCCGCGGTTGTATCTGCGGCCTTCAAGGACACTGCTTATTGACCTTTCACTATTGACCCATATTCCACTGAGATGCCACGTAAGCCAGCTGAGCCAAAACGCTTGCCTTTGGGGGGGGGGGAGAAAATTGCAGATTGTATGGAACTCACCCAGGACAATCTTCTCATAAGATTCCGTATACTTCCAGGTGATCTCTGCAGCCTTAGCGTACAATACCTGGGCAAAGTCACGAACAATTTCATCCACATTTAATGTATCCTTGATCTTCAGCACCTGGTTCAGTATTTCAAAGACAGTTGACATTTGTGTAGTGGATGCACAATAACCAGCAGAGGGAGAGGCAGACAGACAGACAGACAGACAGACTTGTCCCTAAAATGCAGCTGTTTAGCCCATCCACTCCACATTCTATGTCATAGTTATGATTAAATATGTGATGCGGACAAGCAAAATAAGTGTATTTTTACCGCCTGCTCTTTAAAAATTCTTTACTGAGAATTTCATCATGCATATTTTGTCTTGTCCTAGGGTGCACTAACACAAGTATATGAGTCTTGTTTTGTCCTCCAAGATGGTACCACTATCCACCCTCGCTCATGGACTAACTTAGCAAACAATAGGAATTGCAACACATAGGGCCTATTTCTTTATTTAATAGATTAGTTTTTTAAGTGGCCAAGAGCGGCCATTTAAAATTACGCCATCAATATTTTCGCTCGGTGGGCGGATATGGATCTCTATCTTCCCTGACATTTGGCCCTGCAAAAATGTTCGTATCATGGCAGATACGCCAATAGTACGAAATAAACCATCAAATGTGGCTCGCTGAAACAGATATGCGACTTTATAATGGCTAGTGGAGAAGCAGCTTAAATAGCGGGCACACTGAGTTGCGTAATGCATTATTTGAAGCTATATAATTGGCTATGTAAAGCAGTTTGAATCTGTTCCGAATCTGAACCGGTCCTGTCCTTTTGACATGGTCCACCATATGGATTCCAACATCTGTCACAAATGCCTGGACTGATTCCGAGTCAGATGTTAATAATTTTAATATTAAATATGGACGAGTTTAATCCTTTTACATTCAAAACGGACTACAACGGCTTTTCCGGTGCGCTTTGGATATCCAACATTTGCACACCAAGAAATGACTGCTTTTAAAAATGTACTACTGGAATCACTGCTCGATAATCGCGCCAGTCATTGTAGTGCTAAATCTTAAAAAATAATCTTCTTTTGGCCTGAAATCGACATATTCGATAATACAATTGAAAGATCTTCGTGAGGAAATTTGAATATTAAAGCGATAACATTTTATTCATAATATAGACAGGATTCTTGTCATTTTCTAACAGCATTATGACAATAGAGGAGTACAGTTTATCGATCATTCATATGGCGTTAAAAACAATTGAATTCATCCATTGCTCATACACATACATGTTACGTATACACTAGAGGGGTCCATCTCTAGCTATGCCCCGTCCATTTATATTGAAATCTGAATTACCAGAATCTAAATTTCAAGGTACCTATACTAGTAAGCTGTTGAATATTTTGAAACCAATTTAACTTGGGTAGGCTGTAGCCGCGAAATATGCCCGAATGTGTAACAGGATTTGTATTAAACTGTAAATTAATCAAGGACATACAATTCATACACTGTTGTGATGTAACATGTCCGCGTTTGTGAAGGAACTGTATCATTAATCAAGGACATACAATTCATACACTGTTGTGATGTAACATGTCCGCGTTTGTGAAGGAACTGTATCATTAATCAAGGACATACAATTCATACACTGTTGTGATGTAACATGTCCGCGTGTGTGAAGGAACTGTATCATTAATCAAGGACATACAATTCATACACTGTTGTGATGTAACATGTCCGCGTTTGTGAAGGAACTGTATCATTAATCAAGAACATACAATTCATACACTGTTGTGATGTAACATGTCCGCGTTTGTGAAGGAACTGTATCATTAATCAAGGACATACAATTCATACACTGTTGTGATGTAACATGTCCGCGTTTGTGAAGGAACTGTATCATTAATCAAGGACATACAATTCATACACTGTTGTGATATAACATGTCCGCGTTTCTGAAGGAACTGTATCATTAATCAAGGACATACAATTCATACACTGTTGTGATGTAACATGTCCGCGTTTGTGAAGGAACTGTATCATTAATCAAGGACATACAATTCATACACTGTTGTGATGTAACATGTCCGCGTTTGTGAAGGAACTGTATCATTAATCAAGGACATACAATTCATACACTGTTGTGATGTAACATGTCCGCGTTTGTGAAGGAACTGTATCATTAATCAAGGACATACAATTCATACACTGTTGTGATGTAACATGTCCGCGTTTGTGAAGGAACTGTATCATTAATCAAGGACATACAATTCATACACTGTTGTGATGTAACATGTCCGCGTTTGTGAAGGAACTGTATCATTAATCAAGAACATACAATTCATACACTGTTGTGATGTAACATGTCCGCGTTTGTGAAGGAACTGTATCATTAATCAAGGACATACAATTCATACACTGTTGTGATGTAACATGTCCGCGTTTGTGAAGGAACTGTATCATTAATCAAGGACATACAATTCATACACTGTTGTGATATAACATGTCCGCGTTTCTGAAGGAACTGTATCATTAATCAAGGACATACAATTCATACACTGTTGTGATGTAACATGTCCGCGTTTGTGAAGGAACTGTATCATTAATCAAGGACATACAATTCATACACTGTTGTGATGTAACATGTCCGCGTTTGAGAAGGAACTGTATCATTAATCAAGGACATACAATTCATACACTGTTGTGATGTAACATGTCCGCGTTTGTGAAGGAACTGTATCATTAATCAAGGACATACAATTCATACACGGTTGTGATGTAACATGTCCGCGTTTGTGAAGGAACTGTATCATTAATCGAGGACATACAATTCATACACTGTTGTGATGTAACATGTCCGCGTTTGTGAAGGAACTGTATCATTAATCAAGGACATACAATTCATACACGGTTGTGATGTAACATGTCCGCGTTTGTGAAGGAACTGTATCATTAATCAAGGAAATACAATTCATACACTGTTGTGATGTAACATGTCCGCGTTTGTGAAGGAACTGTATCATTAATCAAGGACATACAATTCATACACTGTTGTGATGTAACATGTCCGTGTTTGTGAAGGAACTGTATCATTAATCAAGGACATACAATTCATACACTGTTGTGATGTAACATGTCCGCGTTTGTGAAGGAACTGTATCATTAATCAAGGACATACAATTCATACACTGTTGTGATGTAACATGTCCGCGTTTGTGAAGGAACTGTATCATTAATGAAGGACATACAATTCATACACTGTTGTGATGTAACATGTCCGCGTTTCTGAAGGAACTGTATCATTAATCAAGGACATACAATTCATACACGGTTGTGATGTAACATGTCCGCGTTTGTGAAGGAACTGTATCATTAATCAAGGACATACAATTCATACACTGTTGTGATGTAACATGTCCGCGTGTGTGAAGGAACTGTATCATTAATCAAGGACATACAATTCATACACTGATGTAATGTAACATGTCCGCGTTTGTGAAGGAACTGTATCATTAATCAAGGACATACAATTCATACACTGTTGTGATGTAACATGTCCGCGTTTGTGAAGGAACTGTATCATTAATCAAGGACATACAATTCATACACTGGTGTGATGTAACATGTCCGCGTTTGTGAAGGAACTGTATCATTAATCAAGGACATACAATTCATACACTGTTGTGATGTAACATGTCCGCGTTTGTGAAGGAACTGTATCATTAATGAAGGACATACAATTCATACACGGTTGTGATGTAACATGTCCGCGTTTGTGAAGGAACTGTATCATTAATCAAGGACATACAATTCATACACGGTTGTGATGTAACATGTCCGCGTTTGTGAAGGAACTGTATCATTAATCAAGGACATACAATTCATACACTGTTGTGATGTTACATGTCCGCGTTTCTGAAGGAACTGTATCATTAATCAAGGACATACAATTCATACACGGTTGTGATGTAACATGTCCGCGTTTGTGAAGGAACTGTATCATTAATCAAGGACATACAATTCATACACTGTTGTGATGTAACATGTCCGCGTGTGTGAAGGAACTGTATCATTAATCAAGGACATACAATTCATACACTGATGTAATGTAACATGTCCGCGTTTGTGAAGGAACTGTATCATTAATCAAGGACATACAATTCATACACTGTTGTGATGTAACATGTCCGCGTTTGTGAAGGAACTGTATCATTAATGAAGGACATACAATTCATACACGGTTGTGATGTAACATGTCCGCGTTTGTGAAGGAACTGTATCATTAATCAAGGACATACAATTCATACACGGTTGTGATGTAACATGTCCGCGTTTGTGAAGGAACTGTATCATTAATCAAGGACATACAATTCATACACTGTTGTGATGTTACATGTCCGCGTTTGTGAAGGAACTGTATCATTAATCAAGGACATACAATTCATACACTGTTGTGATGTTACATGTCCGCGTTTGTGAAGGAACTGTATCATTAATCAAGGACATACAATTCATACACGGTTGTGATATAACATGTCCGCGTTTGTGAAGGAACTGTATCATTAATCAAGGACATACAATTCATACAATGTTGTGATGTAACATGTCCGCGTTTGTGAAGGAACTGTATCATTAATCAAGGACATACAATTCATACACTGTTGTGATGTAACATGTCCGCGTTTGTGAAGGAACTATATCATTAATCAAGGACATACAATTCATACACTGTTGTGATGTAACATGCCCGCGTTTGTGAAGGAACTGTATCATTAATCTGCGATGCAGTCGCCGATTATTAAAGTCACACAGGATCTTTCCCAGTTCTTTCTTAATTTCATGTTTTCTCTGTTATTCTCGGTTAAAAAGGTTGTGTCGTATCTCTTCCTACAAGTCTGAAATCGTGTGATATCTCCTCCTACAAGTCTGAAATCGTGAGGTATCTCCTCCTACAAGTCTGAAATCGTGTGCGTGTGCTTTTATTTTATTTAGGATCTGCCGAAGAGGTTTAGAGCTACCCAATTTTCCGTGGGCTAAAAAAGTTCCATAGGAAATGTATGGGGATTTTCCTTATTTGTCTTTGAAGTGCCACTACACATAGCGTTTGGATCGGATCACTACCATACTTTAGTGGATGTTCCCCTTGGGGTCTTCAAGATGGCTGCCCACGTACAAGGCGCCAGTGAGCTTAGGACCTTTGGCCACCATCATGTATGGAATATATGTCCTCATATGGACCGAATGGAGATTTTCAGGATGGATCTTTGAACTACCACTACACCCAGAGTTTTGATCAGATAACTACCACACTTAGCTAGGATGTTACCATTGGAGATCCATCTCAAAACGTTTTGATAAAAAATACCAGTTTTCGATATTTTTTTTCATGCAAAAATGAACGCGGGATGAAATTACTTTTGAAAATATTTGTTTCGAAAAAGTTGCCAGGTGCACATTTTGGTCAAAGATACCAGTTTTCAGGGTTTTTTGCAGAAATTAGTTCAGGATCCCAAACGGTGAAAATATCTTTTTTTAATGGCCGCCGAAATCTGTTTTACTCCGATCGATTTGAAACTTGGTGATCTTATAGGTCATATACAGACTTGATATCCTATCAATTTTGAGGAGGCTCACTCAAATAGTTTTCGAGAAATCAGCTTTTACGTGCCACATATGCCCATACACATGGGGCAAACATTTTAACTGCGTTTTCTCTTAGAGTTTTATTCCGATTCTTTAAAACCTGGTCAGATTCTAGAACATTGAGAGATACCACATAATTTTCAACAAAAAATGTATTATGTGTAAATTGTAAATTCATCCAATACATACAATTCGTACACCTTCGTGACGGACTTTTCGATTTTCGTGACTGAACTACTACGTAATTTTGATTGTGACGTCAGCTAACATATGACGTCTATGGTCATGACGTCAGACACCTGAGTGCAGATCGGATTCTTTCTTCCACCAGTTCCACTGAATCCTCCCACTTTATCCATCAATCATATAACGCCATAATGACCTACGTGGCATGTAGGATGACGTCGTAATCAATGGTGAGAGAGAGAGAGGGCGAGCGTGCACGGAGAGATAGAGAGGGAGAAAGGGAGCGCGGGAGAGGGAGCACGGAGAGAGATGGATGGAGGTGGAAGGAGATGGATGGAGAGGTAGGGAGAGGTGGAAAGGGAGAGAGGGAGGGAGAGAGAGAGAGTTGGAGAGTGAGAGTGGAAAAGAGAGAGGGGGAGAGGGAGCAGTGGAACGAGGAGTGAGATGGAGGATGGGAGGGACGGAGAGGGAGGAGTGAGAGAGGGGGGGGGGGTGCAGGGGCTGCGAGAGGGAAAGATGTAGAGGAAGAAAGATGGAGAGTGAGTGAGGGAGAGCGAGGGAGAGGGAGGGAGATGTAGAGAGAGGGTGTGGAGCACCGTGGAGGGAGGCAGAGAGGGGGGGGGGGGCGAGAGAGAAATAGAGAAGCGTGGAGAGTGATGGTGAGAGAGAGAGAGAGAGGCTAGAAAAGTGGATATAGATACTTGCTGTTTACTTTCAATATGAGCATATATAATAATATAAAACATCGACAACTCATAGAATTTAAAGATTTTATTCGAAATGTTGGTTATTGCTATGAAGCGTTGATAGAAATGTTTTGTTACTTAAAATGTTTCATCCGTTTGGTAAATATTTGATGTTCTTACTAAACTGGTCTTTTATCATCAGGTTCGGCATGACTTTCTCCTCCAGGAAACACGAGACGCCACGAAGCATATACTCACTGCCAATACCTGCAACATGCACACATGTTCAGCAAATCACCAAGTAAGCAATATTGGGGTTCATTTCTAGCTAGGCCCCGCCAATTCTAGCTAAGACACGCCCACATTGTTTTCGTGTTTGAATAGATTTCAAAGTCTAGAAATGATAGGAATATAATTAACCATTTGCAGGCTAAGAGAAGCCTATTTTTTTTCCAGTCATTCAGGTGGTAAATTAAAAAAAATAGTTTTCTCTTGGCATATCCCAAGAACACTCCAGAGGTCGGTTTTGGCCGAGTTCGTCGTGAAATAGGGTAAATGTCAAGATAATTAGACATGATGAAATCTGTTGGATATTTTAATAATTTGACCGCCGGGGTTTTGAGCATATGGTAGCAACCGCTAGCTCCCCGTCAAATCAGTTTCAAACTATTCAACAAAAAGATTTTTATGTGTAAATTGTAAATTCATCAAATACATACAATTCGTACACCTTCGTGACGGACTTTTCGATTTTCGTGACTGAACTACTACGTAATTTTGATTGTGACGTCAGCTAACATATGACGTATATGGTCATGACGTCAGATACCTGAGTGCAGATCGGATTCTTTCTTCCACCAGTTCCACTGAACCTCCCAGCTTATCCATCAATCATATAACGCCATAATGGCTTACGTGGCATGTAGGATGACGTCGTAATCAATGGCGTCGTAATCAATGACGTCATAAATGACATCGCTAAGTTCGTCACTAATGTTTAATTGATGACGGAGTGAGCGTTGTTGCACGAATTGTATGTCTTTACTATTTAATAAACATGCCGTTGAATATCTTGAAACTAAATTAACTAGGCGCTACCATAAGCAGCAGCAGCAGCAGCATCCAGTCAAATTAGATTCATAATATCCAACAGCTTACCTGCATAGTTTTCTGGCAATTGATGGGCAGGGAGTTGAGGGAGCGGCCCATCCCAACACGAAGGATGTGTTAGTGGAGCTTATTTAGATCGGAGGGGGATAGCTAATACGGGAAAGGGCCATTCACTCCCAAACATCTACAGAGGAAATGTTTCCAGACAAGGTTGTTGCGAAGTTATGTGGTCAATACTCGCCTTTAACCACAGTCACCTTTCAACACCACGGCTTTCCTATAAGGCGATATCATTCCCATGATGCAATACGGCAAACCTCCCAATACCGGACACGGCATGGGCCATTAAACATAGGCGGTCACCAACATAGGCGGCCTCATAATGTAAGTCATTTGCCATGGGAATTGAGGAACCCAGTTTTAGCCCAACAACGCTTAGTTCGTCATCAGCGCATGCGCGTATCAGTAGTCATGCGCAAGCACTGTGATTTCCACAAAACGCAGATTGACATATCACGAGCCTTCGAAGAAATTGAGATTTTCTTGACCATTAACCAATGGACCTTTCTATTTTTATCTATGCCCCACCCATCACTAGCTAACCTCCACCCACACCTCGCCGTGTTGGGATTGATCGATCCCCAAATGCCCCAATGCTATCAATTTCCTGAAAACTATACAGGGAAGCTGTTGAATATGTTGTAACCATGGCAGCGACAGCGCCCAGTCAAATTAGTTTCAAAATATTCAACAGAATATTTATTAAATAGTAAAAGCAAACAATGTGTACAACAACACATAGACAGTCTTCAAATATGCGTTCGTGACGTATTTATCGACATCATTCATGACGTCATTCATTATGATGTCATTGTACACATCATGCAGTCCATTATGACGTCATATGATGGGTGGGTACTATGGAAAGGTGAATTAATGAAGATGGTTTGGAGGAATGCACGATGTACTGACGCAGTCGGACACCACACCCATGTCATAACTACATAGACAAAAACTTAATAAAGAGCTGATAACATAATATAATTCAACAAAGCATTTACTATTTGCACACCGTGTAGTAGTAGGTCCAAATGGCGAGCATATTTACCCAATAAGTGGTAAAGCGACTCATCAATAATTAGCAGTAAGTTACTGCTACTCATTGACGCCATCGAGCCGATTCGTGACCGGAAGGCTAAGTAGATCATATGTAGTTTAACGTAGTACATCGTATAGTATTAGGCCCAAATGGCGAGTGCAGCTCGCCAACAAGTGGCGAGGTGACTCGTCAATAAGTAACAAAAAGTCACTCATTGGCGTTGGCCGATTCTTAAATACCGAGCAGGCGTAGTAGCCTTTATGTCGTATAATGCACAAAGCAAAAGTATACAAACTATGACAACATAGATGGCGCTCTGGGTTCACATTCTAAATTTACTTCATTGTAAGTTTTTGCAAATTACCCTGGAACAAATACACCTACAGTAAACATTTACAACAGGATGCTAATTGTATATATGTAAGATGTCATACGCTGTTAACCTAATGAACTCGAAAGTCGGATCACCTCCAGAATATTGACGCAATGCTCATTTGATATTTAAATATACCGATTCCCAAGGTTAGGTTATTCGTCAAAATTATCATATCCTAAGACATTAAAATTTTAAAATAAAGTCAATTAAATAAAATAAAATACCATATATCAATATACAACAAGTAGCGAGTGTGCTAGCTTATACAAGTTCTGCTTCTGCTATTTTTAGATATCCGTGCTCAATTGATACTAGGCCAGTTTTGCACCATACATCGTTAAATCTACTTTCTTTTCCATGTTCCACTGGCCTGTAAAATGCACAATGAGCATATTGATATATACCCAAAAGCCTGTAGCTATACAACACTGTGTAAACAGATGGTCTATCGTGTCCTCCTCAGTATTACATAATAAACACCGGTCTGTACTTGTTATTTTGTACATATAAGTCAGATGGCCGACCCATAGCCTTCGATGGAGTAATCGCCATGCCAGGTCCCGTGCGTTTGCTGGTAGACAAGGTAGATGTATTGTTTTCCATGCATTTTTCCAGTTCTTTGGCGTGCATCCTAAAGCGTTCCAATGCCTAACTGCAATAGGAGTCTGTCTCCGACTTTGCATTAGCATTCCATACCAGGCTCTAGATGCCATGTTGTATTTTATATGCTCTGACTTAAACACTCGGTTGCAACATATCTCTGTTGCCGCGTGCTTTCGGCAATTTGACCCAGTCACCACGAATTGCATTCTTTATTCCAAGAAATAAGCGTTGGGCATCAGTATGCCTCATTGATGTTGCTCTTGCTACATCCTGCATCGCAATCCATTTGCGAGATTTTGGATTGACTAAATCACGTAAATATTGAATGCCATTTTGAGCCATAGAGGGCAAATATAATACAGCATCATTATCACGAATCAACTCGTTGCCCCAAAGACGTTGCTCTAAGGCATCTTCCCAACAACTGGGTTGTGGCATTGATCGTGTATACATCTTTAAAGCTTCAAGCTGTTCTTTATATACGTTTGGTATCTTCTGATGGTTAGGTGGCAGTTTATTGCACACAAATAAACATTCTACTAGAAATGGATCTACGTACCTTTGTAGAAGTGTCCTTGCAACACTTGACCAAGATGAGTTTGAAGTGAGTAACTTATTCAAAAATTTCAGTTTTAGAGGACACTTTGCTAAAACATTAACCAAATCCAGGCCTCCATCATGCTTTTCATTGGTGAGGATTGACTGCGCTACGAAATGGGCTTTGTCCTCCCATAAGAAGGACAAAAGTAACGTGTTGATCTTTGATTCTACTGATTTGGGCATATGAACTACAGAAGCGGTATACCACAGTCCAGATAAAATTAAATTATTAAGGACAAATGTCCTGCCAAATACAGTTAGGCGACGTCGTTTCCAATTTACTAATGCACACTTTAGCTTGGATAGCCTTTCTTCCCAGTTTAGTATTACATCCTGTTCTCTACTAAAGTAAATACCCGAAATCTTTATGACATCATCTGACCAATTAATATCCATAACATTGTCAGTTCTGTCCTTCCAAGCGCCCAAAATAACCCCTTAGATTTGTCTCTATTGACCTTGAGCCCTGATGCCTTTTGAAAATCTGATAATACGCCATTTAAAATTCTAAAATCTGAATTTTTACCTGCAAACACAGTCGTATCATCTGCATATTGAGACACCTTTAGTGGCCTTTCTATGCAACGTATACATATTCCTGGAAAATCATTACGTTGCCTCAATGTGGCTCCAAACGATTCCATAGCTATGACGAATAGAAGCGGAGACAATGAGAACCCCTGTCTGACACCTCGTTCCAACACTACAGGTTCAGATAGATGATTATTTACTAAATAGCAACTTGTTATATCAGTATATAAAATATTAACCCATTTAATAAATCTGGAACCTAAGGCAATATGGTCTAAAGACTTAAACAAGAAATCCCATTCAAGTCTGTCAAACGCCTTCTCGTTATCAAGTGCTATTATTGCTGCTGGGATGCAATCCTGTTCAACTAATTGAATAAAGTCTCGTATAAGCAATGTGTTGTTTAATATTGTTCTTCCTGGTACAAAGCATGTTTGATCATCATCAATTACTTCGCCTAGGACTGCGCTAAGTTTTAATGTTAGTGCCCGAGTAATAATCTTGTAGTCTTCACAGAGTAGAGAGATTGGTCTATAATTCTGTATTTTATTTCTGTCACCCCTCTTGTATATAAGCCGATCATATGCTTAGGGCATCGATGGAGGGAGATGCCCTTGCTTAAATATGCTAGCTGCTATTTCTTCTAATACTGGACCAAATATGTGCCAGAATGTTTGATAAAATTCAGCTGGAAGTCCGTCGCAGCCAGGAGACTTTTCTAACTTCATACCTTTGAGGGATTTTGTCAAATCATCAATTGTTAGTGATTGGTCACAACTTTCGCGACATGCATCTGGAAGTCTTTGCGTTATATTAGCTACAATATCTCTAGTTGCAGCTTCATCACTTCCCTCAGATTTATACAATGATTTGTAAAATTTGGATACTGTTTCCACCATCTCTGCATTTGAGGACACTGATACACCATCATTAGTCTCCAGTGAGCGCATTAATTTCTCTATACCTCTTGCTTTTTCCAAGTTACAAAAGTAACGTGTAGGCTTTTCACCCTTGGTGTGCATTTGTGCTCTTGGCCTTATTTTGGCCCCATCAAACTGATATTGCTCTATTTCATTTAGTCTACCTTTTAATTTAACTAATATTTCGTAATAATTATATTCTCCATCATTAATTTTCTTATTAATTTTACACACCGACCTCTGAAGCGCCTTTTTACGCTTTCGCATTTCTCGTGCTTTCCTGATGGAATACTGCCTTGAAATATGTTTCAGGTCGGATTTAACATCCTCCCACCAGTCTGTTATACATTCATACAAACTTCTCTTTTCATCCCAATGCATCCAACAACTTTCTACACATTTGCGATAGCAACTATCTCGTAACAACGCTACGTTGGGTTTCCAAAATCCATCTCCTCGTTTGATCCAGTCAGCATTGTCTAATGTGATGGAAAACATATTGTGATCAGAGAAAGTTACAGGTTTTATGTTAGTTTTACACATCTAACCTTTCAATGAGCGTTCTACATAGATCCTGTCCAATCTGGATGCTTTCTTTCCATCGGTTAAAAACCAAGTAAATTCCCTGCCCTCTGGATTTTCAATCCGATAAGTGTCTAACAAGCTTTTATATTCACAGATGTGTTTCAAAATATTATGAGATGTGTCATTAAAATTAGACCTAGCGTTTCTGTCTTTAACTTCATCTAATATGCAATTAAAGTCCCCGTCCATAATTAAGTTTTCAGGCGTTCTGTTTGAATTATTGTGGAAACATCATTTAGAAATTCACAAGGCAATTGATGAGAGATTGGCGCATAATGGCACATCAAATTTAAACTTGTGTTTAGTACATCAATTGATACACAAATCCATCGTCCATTTGTATCTGATGACGACGATATAACATCAACATAGTTGAGACAGCGGGGCAGGATATGAATGATCACTCCCGCACTATTATCTTGTGATAAAGAATAAAAAATCTGCCCTTTTGAAATATCTTTGAAAGATTCACACACTTCAGTTTTTTTAATTTTGGTCTCTTGTAGAAAAGTAATATCAACTCTCTAATTTGCCAATTCTTCAAGCAAGTGGCGCTGCTTGAATTCGGTATTTAATCCTCAGCAATTGATGGTGCAGATAATCATAATTTGTAGAATGATGTTTACAACCGCCATCATTAGATTAAATTGATTTGGGTTTTTAGCTCGTTTCTTAGACCAGTTACCTAATTTTCCTGCGAATTCAATGTTTCCTAGTTCTACCACAGACAAATATTCATATTTGGAAATATCAGAATCATGGCGCAGTAGACGATATTTCACGCCTCTCGCCGTTACATATGGCACTAACACTTTACCCCCTTCTGATGGGTACATTATCATTTCATCTTTCATCTGTGAACTATGTGTTTGAATGGACACATCTGATTCTGCAATTGACATTGTATCATCATCCATATCATTTACTTCAATCTCAGATTCTGAGCTATTGTCTTCTTTATGACGCTTATTGCTACTCAAGTTACATTTGGCAGGAGCGTCATTTACCATATCTTCAAGCTGACTTAAATCAAGTGGGCTTAGCGGAAAATCGACTGAACTTTCCGTCTTCTGAGTCCTAAACTTATCCTGTCCTAATTTTAATTCATCTTCAAAGGAATTGTAAACTGACTCTTCTGTAAGATCATCATTTTTCTGCGTGTCTTTTGCAGCCACGTTTGGCTCCACTGCATTTTGATTATTGACTTAAGGTTATATACTCCTCTATTACTTGAATTTCATCAACTGTAGTTACTTTAACAGGATTTGATGATTTGTTTGTGTTATTTTCAGTGGCATGAACCACAACAACAGCTTCCGTAGCGATTGCTTCAGAAGCAATTGACTCAGTTGCATCATTTAATGGGCGATTATCCCCTGATACTGAGGGCTTGTTTTGATTTTTTGGACAGCGCCATTTAAAATGGTCACAGAGCAAACATTTGTTTCGATTGGGACAATCTGTTGCCAAATGGTCAGTACGTAGGCAGATCCGGCATTCCTTAATGTTCCCTCTATACCATAAGGGCAGGACAAAGCTGCCATCAAGCGTCAATCTGTTTGGTAAGGGGCTATCCACTTTATCAAGCCAGATGCGTCTTACACCGTTTTCTAGCGTTCTGTCAAAGGGATACGTTTCTCGTTCAATCTTTTGCACTTTGCCATACGTCTTGAGTTCATTCATGATTCTGTCATCTGGAATTTCTAGTGGAAGTTTCATTTTCACTAGCAACCTATCTGACTCGATTTCCTCCCCGTTACAAACTTCGCCTTTTACAATAAGAACATCTTCTAGAAGCTTTTCCTTGACCCCCTCATTTGACACTGTTACATTCCATACAGTTTTAGTAACATTGATAAGCCCCTGCAACGCAGCAGGTCCCGCGCCAACGACGTCCTTTAACCCATGATACACGTCGATAGCCGTGACACCCCACCCCTTAGTTGTTATTTTAATGCTTAGGGTACGCTTATAGGTTGCCATGATGTTTTATAAAAGGAGGAAACCCATCCTACTACAATATATAACACAAATATATACTTATATAACACTAAGACGTCGGGGAAAGAGCTAAACACTAAATAAATAGTGTCCCATTTTGAAACCCTGACGTCTACCAACAAATATACGAATAGAGAGTACAGTCGTATATTTGTTAGTTTGAACCACTTATTAAGTGGTCCACTAACACCTAACCGATTAAAGTGGTTTTCTAATGCATACTAACATATTACAGTCATATATTTGTTAGTCTGTTCGAGTTGAACTATTCAAGTCGGTTGACAGCTCAGCAGAGGTTGGCGATTCAGTCCCTCAATTCGAAGGCTGAATCATCAAAATCTGTGACTGTCATTCCTGCACTCAGACTCTCCGAATTTAATGTCGCTAATGATAACATTCATTGGACTGGTAAGACAGCTAACTCTATGTATTCTGCCTGGCATAAATTCCTAAATTTAAACTAGACATGGGCCAAGGTAACATTCGCCCGGAAACAGGACTGGGCAGTAATATTGTCAATCTAACTGGCTCCCCATTAGGTGAAGCAGAGCAGCACTGCTCAATTTTGGTCTTACATTTGTCCCAACACCAAAACCTAAAACAGGTTTGTATGCTCTTTTAGATAATGGCTGTATGGAAACATCTGAATGTAGTCACCGTATTAAGTTAGCAGACTTCTTTCGTAACTCCAATAATAACATTCCACCATTCATTGAAAAGACTGGCTGGGCACCAAACGTAAAACTCCTGGACCCAGCGATCGGTGAAAGCATAGAACTCTTTTCAGAACGTGTTAAAAATTCTGCATTCCCTAATGATCAACCAAATTTACCCTATGAGGAACGCCAGGCCTTAATTCAATTGTCTAAAAACAGCGAAATTGTCATCAAACCTGCAGATAAAGGGTCGGCGACGGTAATAATGCTTAAAGATAACTATAAACGTGAAGCACAACGACAACTTAGTAACCCAAAGCATTACCAGAAACTAAGTAAACCACTTTGGCAAAATAATTGCAGCAAATTTAATGAGATTCTTCAAAAATTGCTCGATAGCAAGAAGATCACCGAAAAGCAACATAAGTATCTCTTTGCTAAGCTTGAGTCAAAACCACGGACTTTCCATCTGTTGCCAAAAATTCATAAACCCATAGATTCGTGGTTGGACCCAATGTCACCGCCCGGGCGACCTATAATCTCTGATTGTGGCTCAGAATCCTACAGAATCAGTGAACACATCGATTACCATCTACAGCCAATAGCAAATAGACACCCCAGCTTCTTGAAAAACACAGAAGACTTCTTATCCCAGGTCTCTGAGACCTGGACACCTCCAAATTCATTCTTGGTCACGCTTGACATCGATGCTATGTATACAAACATTGACATCGAGAAGGGTATAAATTCTATCCGTAAAGCATTCGTGAACTACCCAGACACCAACAGGCCAGACAGAGAAGTAATAGCTCTATTAGAGCTGAGTCTGAAAGGCAATGATTTTGAATTCGATGGCGAAATTTACCAACAAATTTGCGGCTGCGCGATGGGAAAGCGCTTTAGCCCATGTTTTGCCAATATTTACGTAGCAGAGTGGGAGGAGGAAGCATTAGAAAAGTGTCCAAAACAGCCCCTCATTTATCGCAGGTACCTTGATGACATTTTCATGATTTGGCAACACACAAAGGCAGAGTTTGATGAATTTTTCGAAATTCTGAACAATCACGATCAGAATATCAAATTAAAAGCAGCCATTGACGAGATGTTTGTAGATTTCCTGGATGTAGCTGTATATAAAGGTCTAAAGTATGAAACAACTGGCTACTTAGACTACAAAGTGTATTTCAAACCAACCGATTCGCATCAGCTATTGCACAAAAAATCTTTCTATCCACCGCATACTTTTAAAGGAATAGTAAAATCACAAATAATCCGTTTTCACAGGAATTCGAGTGATAGGAAAACCCTCAAACCACGAGGTTACTCCTCGCGATTCTTGCGCAAAATCAAATCTGAAACATTAGACTGCATGGAAACCATTCCAGATAATGCCTCAAATAGTCGGCCTACCAAAGTTTCTCACAATCGTCCGATTATAGGTGTTGCCGAATCTCGCAAATGCGGAAAGAAAAGGTGCAAGTTAGATGAATTTCTCCCAAACCAGAATACTTTCACGAGCTTTCAGAACAAAAGCAAGTTCCAACTTCAGTCTAATCTAGATTGTGACTCTGAAAATGTTATTTATCTAATTTCATGCAAATTGTGCCAAAAACAGTATGTCGGCGAAACCAAATGTCCATTAAGATGGCGCGCAACTCGACACCTCTCAGATATTAGGCTAGAGGAAGACACACATGTTTCCGAACATTTTAATCTTCCTGACCATTTAGTCCTTCGTGACTTTGAAATTATGCCGATTGAACAGCCATCCCTTTCAAATACGGCAGAAGAAACTGATAAACAAAGAAAACTTCGAGAATCGATTTGGATTAAAGAACTCGAAACACAGTCGCCAAGGGGAATAAACTCGGACCCAGGCTTATCTGATCAACGTGACAAAATTTCATTCATTCTGACCTATAATCGGAAAAACGTTGAAATTTCCAAAATCTTGAAAGATGAGTATCAAAACCTACAGGGGAAACTGAAACAACCCTTTAACAAGGGTCCAGTAATTGCGTTTAAGAAAAATCCGAATCTATGTGACATCTTGGTAAAAGCAAAACTCAAATAGCTATCCAGAATATCCATCTCAATCATTCAACATTAACCCTTGCATGATGGTCAGCCAAAAACGTTCAATTTAGTGATCTTAGGCAATGTCTATTTGCCGGCGGGGATTGGAGTATTTTTGAAAATTTACCACTGTAATGACTGGGTCGGGAACCGAGACAGTCGTTCCTGTGGCATATTCTCGGGAATGACCTTGTCTGTGCCTGCAAATGTACATTAAATAAGTACGGGCATATTTGGATTTTACTGAACAAATTTAACCAGTAAAGGGTTAACATTAATGCCATATGGCTTTCTTCAAACAAAATGACAAATCTCAGGAAGTAAGATAAACTAAAATATCTTAAATTTTTGAATATTTTCAATTATTGAAGATTCTGAGCCAGTGCGTTGACAAAATTGACTACTACTACTACTACTACTACTACTACTACTACTACTACTACTACTACTACTACTACTATGCCTAATACTACTACTACTACTACTACTACTACTACTACTACTACTACCACCACTACTACTACTACTACTACTACTACCACTACCACTCCTACTACTACTACTACTACTACCACTACTACTACTACTCTGCTACTACTACTACTATGACTACTAATACTACTACTACTACTACTACTACTACTACTACTACTACTAATAATAATAATAATAATAATTATTATTATTATTATTATTATTATTATTATTATTATTATTATTATTATTATTATATAACCCCATATACTGTGTACAAACTCTGGGTGTAATACATTTATCAGTATCAGTATCAGTATTAAAGAGTATAGACATAGATTTCGTACAACAACGCTTAGTCCGTTATGACACGAACCTTCTACACAATTAAATGCTCAAAGATCCTGAATGTACTACGCCAGGCCAATCGCAGTGAATATGAGCTATGCCTAGGGAGACTACTACCGTAAGACATCAAGCCGAGAGTACGAGTCAAGTCAGTGAAACGGCAGAGTTTGAGACATCAATCGGCTAAATGGAGATGGTCTATCTCCTGTGCTTTTCACTAGTTGCCTTGCTGCTGCATTGAAATTGGTGCGGGAAGACCAAACCCCACAATATCTGGCTTTTTTCTCAACATGTGTGGACAATGATACAAACCTTTGTCTTTCTTTCGTGAAGCAGAATAACATCTTATGAGGCGATGATTTAGAGCTCGTAGGCGAACCAGCTTCATAATCGGCACCGATTCGGGTATAGTTGTGCCCCGCGAACTAGTTTTATCAACGATAGCTCGATCCTGAAAATCTACAGTCCTGGACTTGGTATCTAGCAGATGAACAACACGATCGTTAATGTGTCACGAGACTCGTGATAATAGAGTGAGAAAGTGGGAGCGGGGTGGGAGAGAGAGAGGTGGTGGGGGGAGGGGGGGGAAAGGGGGGAGAGAGAGAGAGATAGATAGATAGAGAGAGAGAGAGAGAGAGAGAGAGAGAGAGAGAGAGAGAGAGAGAGAGAGAGAGAGAGAGAGAGAGAGAGAGAGAGAGAGAGAGAGAGAGAGAGAGAGAGAGAGAGAGAGAGAGATGTGGGATGGCGATAAGGGGGAAAGGATGAGAAAAAGGCGAGCGAGGAGGGAATGAGGGAGTGAGGAGATATAGAGGATGTGAGGGAGGGGGGGGGGGTATGGAGGAAATGAGGAATGCAGGGGAAGGGAGGATTTCAGATTAAACGCATTCACGCATGTACGAGGTATTTACAAACGCACACAAGAATGCAGGCATGCACACAATGAGAATGTGATGGTGTTCATAGACTCCACTTGGGACATCATCCGGGAGTCAGTATATCTCCTTAATGAGTTTAGGAATGTGACGTTATAATATTAGTATGAAATCAGATCACAATGCTTACGTGCAACATGATATTGTACTATATCTAATCAGAGCCATGGGCACAGAATGCTATAGGTGTGATTATAAATATGCATTGCGTAATATGGTTCATAAAGACGTGAGGTCTTTCTAGAAAAGGTTTTAGCAATAGATATGAATAGAGGCGTCCATTTCTAAATATTGCCACACCCATTGCTAGCTAGGCGCCGCCCATTGTTAGCTAGGCCCCGCCCACTTTGCACGTGCGTTGGAATCGATTTATATACTTTGAAACCTGAATTCACAAAATACATATTTTAAGGTAATTATAAAGGCAAACTGTTGTATATATTGACACGAATTTAACTGGGGAACATTCAAATTATTTTCAAAATATTCAACAGGATGGTGAACATTAAATTGTCACAGACATACAATCCGTACATTTGACGGACGTGTACAGCATCATGACGGATTGATAATAAGTCATTATGATGGTGACGTCAGCCTACATGTGAGGTAATTGATAATGACGTCATATACTTGACTGGCATATCCGATCCATCCATTGATTATGCCGCTGCACGTGGGCGTTGAAAGAGACAGCCTAAATGAGCTAAGCATGGATTAGATTGCCTGTTTGTCTTAGCGCCCCATCTCTAACCGACCATTCTTAGATAGATCAGATGTCACCCATCCCTCGCAGCACAACCGTATAGCGATTCCATATCAACCCATTCCTTGAACGAATTCCTCAATGACCCTTTCCATGTTTAGCTATGCCCCGCCCATCACTAGCTAAGCGCCACCCACACCTCGCCGTGTTGAGATTGGTCGATCCCCGAATTCCCTAGCTATCAATTTCCTGAAAACTATACAGGGAAGCGGTTGAATATTTTGTAACTAATTTGATTGGGTGCTGTTGCTGCCTATGGCAGAAACAGCGCCCAGTCAAATTAGTTTCAAAATATTCAACAGAATATTTATTAAATATAAAAGCAAACAATTTGCACAACAACGCATAGACCGTCTTCAAATATGCGTTCCTGACGTACTTATCGACGTCATTCATGACGTCATTCATCATGATGTCATTGCACACATCACACAGTTCATTATGACGTCACATGATGGGTGGGCACTCTGGAAAGGTGAATTACTATATGTCCTAACAATATTATGGCCAAATAATGCCAATAACTGACATATTGGGTATACAGGACTGCCACCGATCAATCAAATCATGCCATTTCTTATGGAAAAACATCGAGTGCGTGGACCAGACTTGTATTTGAAGAATGGTCAATGAAACAGAAACAATATTTCCACAATGGCTTTTCATTGAAGCAATCAATACTGCAAATAACTTCCTTGGACATAGGAAAATGTGCGTTGTAGGACCAGATATGCTAAGGAACGCATTCTCAACCAATCATATCGCGCCATTTCAATTATAAAAGCAACACATTGGTTGCCTCTCCAATATTGATATTTGGAGGATGGGAAGAGAGGTGGAGCCAGCTATGGCATCAAGGCCATTCGACATTTTCTTCTTCCTCGTCTTCTCCTTCTGGGTTTCCACGGGTGCCTATCCAAATGGTAGAAGAAGGGCGCGTACGACGGACGAATATAGTTTTAGCTATACCCCCTCATATCTAGCTAAGCTCCACCCAGGCTTTGCCCGTGTTGTGATCGACCGATCTCACCACTTTGTGAATGTAAATTTCCTGACAATTGTACAGGCAATGGCTAAATATTTGGAAACTAGCTTGACTGAGTGTTCTTGCTGCCTATGGCAGCAACAGCACCCAGTTAAATCAGTTGCAAAATATTCAACGTAATGTTTATTAAATAGTAGACATACAATTCGTACACATTGACAGACTATTAAGCATTTATGAGTGACTAAATCGCGTCATTCATGACGTAATTTATTATGACATCAGCGTCCATGTGACGTAGTTGAGTATGACGTCATATTATTGACCGATAAACTGGATTCGTCCATTGTAGCAAATCCATAGATTCACATTGGTCAATATCGATGATAACTTCACGAATATGCCCTATGTGACGTAATCGAGGACATCCGATAGAAAAGATAGCAGTTGCCAGGTGCATGCAGGCCATTACATGCTTACTACTGTTAACAGATCCAAGAATTCATCAATAACGTCATGATAGATCATAAATATGCATTACATACTCCGTACACACGCACGCACGCACATACACGCACGTACGCACGAAGGCTTACTAGGAAGATGTATGAATCCAGATTGTTTTCTTATTCTGTTGCGAACATCCCTCCCTTCTATCGTCCGTTGAGCAGCAATGATATTTTCACCGCTTTTGTCTAAAGAGTCAATGAATGAAAACCCCATTGATTAGCGATGATAATAAAACAGGTATAATTCCATTAGGTTTTTAAACAAGAGGTCAAAGGCGCCTGTATCGCTCACCTGGACCACGGGCATTTAAACTAGAATGGTCATTAACAATAAGTAGAACTTTAATGAGGTGAGCAGACTTGTAACAAAAAATAGAGGCCATGTTTCATTATGTATCACATTCTCTTGAACACACCTTAAGGTCCCTACTCATCAATGGCATATCTCCAAAATTTCGGCCCAATCCGTTCAGTGGCGCTGGAGGCGAAGTTGCTTTCATGAAAACCAGGCCATACAAGATGGCCGCCCAACCGTTTGGCAAATCAAGTTCCCTTGAACAAACTTGGTTCAGTTCGTGATCTAAATGATATTTTATGAGTTTTGAATCAATCGCTCAAACAGTTTCAGCGAAGATTTTTAGACATTAAAAAAAATCGACCATAATTTATGATAACCGCCGGCCAAATTGACCGATTGGCTTCGTTTGAACAAACCTCCCAAATATAATTGAAATAATAATAATAATAATAAGTGAATTTATAACGCGCCAAACTCCACGCAAGCATGCTCGTAGCGCAAGACAATGAAATGATAATATAAACATTAATTTAAATTCTGGTACGCTTGTTTAAAGAGATGAGTTTTAAGATTTGATTTGAATGTTGTAAGATTTTTTGACAATTTTAGATGAATAGGGAGGTTGTTCCATTCAGTGGCGGCCGAGAAAGAAAATGTTCTAAAGCCGTATGAATTCATTTTGTATTTTGGGATTTTGAGCATTTGCTTGTTTAGGGATCTAAGTGACCGGGTTGGTTGGTATGGCTCGACTAATGCAGAAAGGTATGTAGGTGCAGTTCCTGAGACACACTGGTAAGCTAGACAGAGGATTTTAAATTGGATACGTTGAGCAATTGGCAACCAGTGAAGCTTATGGAGAATCGGAGTGATGTGTGCATCTTTTGCCTGGCGTGAGATTATTCGTGCTGCTGTATTCTGAATAGTTTGGAGCTTGTGGATGTTTTCTTTTGCCATACCAATACAGAGACTATTGCAGTAGTCCAACCTAGACATTACCGTCATGATCACTAATTTTGTGGTAGCCTCTGTGGTAAGATAATTCCTGATGTGTGCAATGTTCCGCAGCTGCAAAAAGCACACTCTGCGCAGATAGTTTATATGTTTATCCATGCACAACTCGCTATCCAGTATCACGCCGAGGTCTTTAACCGTGTTGGAGATCGGAATTATATTTGTACCAATGACTAGACTACTTAGTTCTGTTTTGTCTCGTCTGATAGATGGACCCACCAACATACATTCAGTCTTTTCTTCGTTCAGCTTTAGCATGTTGGTTGTCATCCATGCTTTTATGTCCGCACAACAATCTGTTAGCTGTTTGGTTGCTAGAGATGCAGATGCCGCTGGAGGAGGAAATGTATTAATGAGCTGCGTGTCATCCGCGTAAAAATGGTGACACAAACTATGAGAATCGATAACGGATCCTAGCTGTTTGGTGTAGAGCGTAAATAGAACCGGTCCCAATATCGAACCTTGAGGGACACCGCATGTAAGTTCAATGGGCGCAGATTGCGTACCATTAATGTAAACGGACTGGAATCTTTGTGATAAATAAGATTGGAACCAGTTCCACGCACTGTCAGTTATGCCAAACTCAACTTTTAGTCGTGTCAACAGCTTTAGGTGGTCAATGGTGTCGAACGCGGCGCTTAAATCGAGCAAAAGCAAGAGTGATACGTTTCCTTCATCCACACCACAGCGAAGGTCATGTAGAACTCTAAGAAGAGCTGTTTCAGTACTATGTCCTTGACGGTAGGCGGACTGAAATGGTTCGTACAGACCATTACAATGCATGTGATTTGCCAATCTCTTACTGACTGCCTTTTCAACAACCTTGGATATAAAAGGTAAATTAGACACAGGCCGATAATTTTTTTAAGTGTCCTGATCAAGGCCCGATTTTTTAATCAGCGGGTTAATCAGAGCAGTCTTAAAGGGCTTAGGCATAATACCGGATGTAAGGCTAGATCAGCCCGGTAGTTCTCGAGAAGACATTTTTAAATTTCCCATTGCGTTAGTATGGGCGCCTTTTGGCGGGAAAATAATCCAAGATGGCCGCCATTTTGATTGGCCCACCGCGGTTATGATTTTTGGCGGATCAACTTCCCTTGTACACACTTTAATGGCCCTTAGTCTTTAATCATATTTCCCAAAAGTAGTTTTCTGGAAAACTGGGCCATCCTATATGGCCGACGAACCATTCGGTCAATCAAGGCCTCTTGAACAAACTTGGCTTAGGCCTTTCACTAGATGAGGTTTCATGAGTTTTGAATTGATTCCCCAAGCGGTTTCGGAGAAGAAGACTTTTAAAGACGTTTCGCTAAAATCACCCGAAATCAAAGATGGCCACCGGCCAAATTGGCCGATCAGCTTCATCTGAATAGCCTTGGATCCCTATGCCATATGGATGTTTTCTGCCAAATATAATTGAAATCGGCCTAGTAGATCTCGAGATAAAGACATTTTAAACTTCTCATTGCTTTATGGAGAGAAAATAATCCAAGATGGCCGGCAAACCGTTTATCCTACAGTTTCGAAATGGCAAATTTGCTCAGAATACCCAAAAACTATTTTGGCCTCAAAATCCATCAAAGAAAAAATGCGATATAGCCGCCAAACCCGCTACATTTTCATTGGCCCACGGCAGCCATGTTTTTCGACGGATCAACTTCCCTTGAACAGCCCTTAGTCCCTGATCATATCTCCCAAATTTTGGCTCGATCCCTCTCGCAGTTCTGGAGAAGAACTCGTTTTTTGGGAAAACTAGGTCATCCAAGGTGTCCGTCGAACCATTTGGTCAATCTTCTTCTTCTTTTCGATCGCTTGTATCACACTTGGAGAGCCGTTCTCAAGATGAAATCTGTGGTTTTCGGCAGTTCTTCCACAGGCCCATACAGCTTTTCAAGAAAAGAGGTTGGCAAAGGCCAGATCTCTTCTCTCAGCAGCTGATACGTACTGCAACATTGAAGTATGTGCTCTGTGGTCTGTTCTGCTTCTCCACAAGGACAAGCGGGCGATGTCGTAAGGTGGAACCGCCTGTACATGTGTTGGTTTAGTCTGTTGTGTCCAGTTCTAAGACGAAAACTTGTCACTTGCTCTGGCCTCGAGAGATGATGGTAGGCATTTTCTGATTGAGGTGTTCTATAGAGTGACTTGATGATAGTCTTCATCTCTGTATGGGTAACCATGTTTTCTGTCTGATTCTCTTCTACACCCACCTTTGCCATCTTGTCTGCTTCCTCATTTCCTTGGACTCCACAGTGTGAGGGGATCCACTGCAGTGCTATCCGAAAGCATTTGATGGTTTGTAGTGCTTCTTCAAGTTGTGGCAGCTTACCTTTGGTGATAGCCTCAAGGACGGAGCGGGCATCAGATAAAAAATACAATCTGTGCAATATGGTCTGCTGTACTGCTGATGGTATTAGCTTCATGAACCCGTGCTTCGACTTCAGCTCTGTAGTTTGTGCAGTGTTTGCCCGTCGGTATGGCAGCTGACTCATGTTGACCATTTGGATACTGTATGTGCAGTTCGGCACCTCCGCTCCTAATTGCATCTTTGGCTGATCCATCTGTGTAGATCCTTATCCATGTCTCCTGAGGGTACATTTCTTCCAGCATGGCTAGGGTCAGGGCCTTCTTGCTCACATCACTGTGTTCATCTTTGCTTGTGAGATGAGGTACTGTGGTGCGAATAGCTATGCTCTCTGATTTGTTTTCCCATGGTGGAGGATCAAGGGTGTGGTTTGGGTCTTCTATTTGTGCTGGCAACATTTCTTGGTGTTTCCTTTGAAGTGCTTTTGTCTCTTTCACAAAACTTGATCTTTTAAGTCTTCCTGATGACAGCTGTGCTTGCCTGATCTTCTTCGGGTGGTTGCTGAACGATTTGTACTTTGCAGCTTGGATCTGTGCTTTGCATTCCCTTCCTTTGCTAAGTGGGGGGATGCCTGCTGTCTGCTCCATTTTTTCTATTGGTGTTGATCTCATTCCACCAGTGATGATGCGCAGTGCCTGGTTCTGTACTCTATCGAGGTTCTGTTGATTAGATTTAGCTGCTGTCATCCATGAGCTGGATCCATACTCAAGGTGTGGTCGTACGGCACCTAGGTAGATGGTCTTGAGGATCCTTTCATTGGCACCCCACTTTGTTCCTGCCAGCTTCCTCATGATGTCTAGCTTTCTTCTGGCCTTTGCCCCTGCATTCTGTATGTGCTCCTTCCATGTTAATCTTCTGTCGTAGGTGACTCCCAGGTATGTCTGCTGGTCCTCGTACTCGAGTGGAGTACCGCCCAGTGTCAGATTGCCAACCTTGGTTTTGGTGGTCAATCAAACTTCGCTTACCTCTTTCCCTAGATGATGAAATCCAAGATAGCCGCCGGCCAAACTGGCCGATCGGCTTCATTTGAACAAACTTGGATCCCTATACGGTAAGGATGCTTCCTGCCCAAATATAATTGACATCGGTTCAGTGGTTCTTGAGAAGAAGTCGTTTAAACGAAAAGTTGACAGATGACAGATGACGGACGACGGACGGACGACGGACGACGGACGGGCACACAACGGGCGGTCGCCATGGCATAAGCTCGCTTGGCCTTTCAGGCCAGGTGAGCTAAAACTTAAATTTGCAATTGATTTATAACTTGATTCATAACTCAATATCTAAATCCATCGATGTAAGGATATAACGGATATTTAGGGAAACACGTGTGTTTACACAAAGCCCTTCCTTACATTTAGAGGGCTCCTAAAACGTGACACCAAAACTGTTGGTCTTAGGCCGTGTCCTCTAGAGGGAGCATGGCCTTAGATTGTGCGGCCCCTGTGTAACTTCAAGTTACACGCACATAATTCTGATGTGATCAAATACCTCAGCCCTACGACCTCTCACGATTATTTGTAAACGGGATTTGAGAGAAACTCCATATTGTAACCGTTCAGATATTTATTAACTTTCAAACTTCTTCTTCTTTTCGTTCGCTGATCATACCGCCAGTCCTGTAAGTGACTATCGACATGATCATAAGCGTTAAGTGCGTGGATCCATGGTTTATTAGAGTGCGCCGTGCGGCCTGGAACCTCCGTCTTCAGCACTCGAGGTTTCTGTCAGGGTTACCTCGCCCTTACCTCCTTTAGTCGCCTCTTACGACACGCAGAGGATACGGAAGGTGTATTCTAAGCCCCACCTACAGGGCAAACATACGCTGCTCTAGGCTGGACCTGCCTACCTACCTAGCCGCCTGCCTGCTTGCCTTCATGCCTGCCTATCTGCCTGCATGCATGTATGTATGCGTCTGTCGTTTATCAGCAACATTTCTCCTGAACGCGAGAAGGTAGAATGATCAAATCTGGCTCGTCTATCCATCTTGTTGAGTCATGAGTTCCCAGAATCTGTTGAATATTTTGAAGCCAGTTTGACAGGAATGTGTCGATGCCATAGGCAGTAACAGCTCCCAGTCAAATTTTTTTCAGAATATTCAACTCAATAGTTCTTACTTTGTAGATTATTGTAGGCATGTGTTTGTCCTCTCGCTTTCAAAGAGTTGATATTTTTTAAATACTTCTAATACATACCGACGCTATGCTCATCCTTCGCTGAACATTGCCTCTTTTTGAGGCGATGTGACATCGGGCCCTTACTCTGTCGAATACAAGATTTCGCGAGAACACCACTCTTAGCGCTTCTGGTCGCTGACGTGGTATTCTTCAAGCTCCGCTTACGGCCGCCAGGTGTCGATGTAGACGCGCGCGGTGAGTTATTTCCGGTGAATGTCGTGACACGTTCCGGTTCCTGTATTTCGTCATATCCGACGGTATTCAACGTCCGAGTGAATGGGTTATTCGGAGAATGGTGGGATGTTCTGAGCTCTACCACTGTTCCAGAGTCGTTGATCACGTTGATTAACGTTGTAACATCTGTTTCAAGTTTCATCGAAGACCAGGCTAGGATGCAATGGATATATGAGGTTATTTTGAGACGGGCCTCGTGATATAACAAATTCACTGGCAACAATCAAACAATTTTATGCCACAAGTTTTAGCTATTCCCGCTCACCTCTATCTAAGCTCCATCAAGGCATTACCCGTTTAGGGATCGATCGATCCCTGCACTCACCGAACCTCAATTTCCAGAAAACTATACATGTAAGCTGTTGAATATTCAACAGACTGTTTATTAAATTGTAGATATACAATTCGTGCAGTTTGTACAACCACGGACTAGTAAGCGTATATGACGGACCAAATCGCGTCAGTCATTGCGTAATTCATTATGACGTCAGCCCACATGTAACGTAGTTGATCATAGCGTCGTAAGATTGACCGAAAAACTGGATTCCTCCATTGTAACTAGACATATCGGAGTCTATGCCAGCATCACAGAATTTGCGTTCACCAATGATGTTTAACCCATTAATGTTCAAATATGATCAGGAAAATCTGAATATTTGCTTATTGAATGCCTATTTGCAGTTTAAGAGACGAGTATTTTTGAAAATTCCTTTCTGGCTCTTGATTGACTGGCTCATTTATTAGGCGGTTAACCCAGTGATAGATTTTCAGAAATGGTCTCCCTGTGGCATACAGATGGATCTTCCTCAAGACCACCGCAGAGGCTGATATTGGTCAGCTGGACAATGGAGAGAACCTGTCTGTCACTCAAGTATATAACGTAATAGTCAAATACGCCACGTGTTAGCTAACCTCACAATCAAGATCACGTATAGCTCCGTCACGAAAATCGAAACGACCGTCACGAAACGTAGGATTCAATGTCTTTGATGAATTTACAATTTAATAAACATTATGTTGAATATTTTTAATATAATTAGATTTAGAAGTGTTGCTGAAACTAATTTGACGGCCCACGTAACTTAACGTAACTACATCTGTGAATCTAGGTATAACGGTGTCTTTCATAACGCAAATAACTCAGTGAATGGTTTACAAAAATATCAAAAATGATGCATTAATATGTAGGTAATTGAATACGCCGTCGAATGATGTATGACTTGTGATTTTAGTTTTTATAGGAACGGCTTAAATTGCAGTGTATTTTAGCGCAATAGTAACTCAATGCCGGTCAGCTGCTTGGTGACGGCATGTTGACGACTTTACCAGCCAACAGTTTTGCTCTGATTTAGGGGAATCACGGGGAAATGACGTCAATGTGGGAACGGTGTTTTGTTACCCAAAACTGTATGCCCTGGAACAGAGACAGAAAGACACAATTGAGGAATTCCGTTTTAGCTCTGCCACCCCCACCACCCACCCCATCTTACCCCAGCCCACCCACCACTCCCTCCTTAGATCCACCCATTATTTGCCCTTGTTCGTATAAGTCAATCCTGGCACTCTCTCAATGTCATTTTCCAGAAAACTATGCAGGTAACGGTTGTTGAATATTTTCAAACTATGGCAGCAGCAGCGCCCAGTCAAATTAGTTTCAAAAATATTCAACAAACAATTTATTAGATAATAAAGACACACAATTCGTACAACTTGACGGACTATTAAGTGTTTATGACGGACTAAATCGCATCATGCTGGCGTAATTGTTTATGACGTCCGCCTACACGTGACGGAGTTAATTATGCTGTCGCGTGCTTGACTGGGATTCCTCAATTCCAAACATAAATTGATTGATTGGGCTTAGATGACCGTCTGCGGGGCCAATATTGGCCAAGAATGTACACATTGTTTATTATTTGCATTGTCTCTTAAATATCTGGCTTACATTAGCCCACATTCCCATGTCCAACGTTGACCATGCTATTAATTCCAAATGGTGACCAAATGTCTTATGAGCAACGGCGACCCGTCAACCAATTCACTTTTCCAGAGTATCCATCTATCATCTGACGTCATATCACGCCATAATAAGCTATGCGGTGTGTAGGATTACGTCATAATCATCACGTCATAAATGATTATAATTGTCACGTCTTTAACACTTAATAGTCCGACGCGTTTTACGAATTGTATGTTTTTACTATTTGATAAACATGCTTTTGAATATTTTGAAACTAATTTGACCAGCAACAGCGCCCAGTCAAATTAGTTTCAAAATATTTAACAGCTTACCTACATAGTTTTCTGGAAAGTTATAGTCAGAGAGTTCAGCGATCGATCGATCCCGACATGAGCGAGGTGTGGGTGTAGCTTAGGTAGAGATGGGCGGGGCATAGCTAAAAATGGAATGGTCCGTTGCCACTTGTCAACGATAAATAATTAGATGGTTTGCTAACTAGCATATATTTTACAAATATTCGACTATAGCTAGCCACAGACCGTGACAGTGCTGCTATACAAATAAATCGCTTGTAAATCAGCCAAATCTTACCCACGTGCGTGCGTGCGTGCGTGGGGTGGGTGGGTGGGTGGGTGTGCGCGAGCTCGTGCGTGCGTGCGTGCGTGCGTGCGTGCGTGCGTGCGTATGCTACCATTTCCGATGTTGTCGACTGACGGCATGGGTCCAGCCGGCATGGGTGACTTCTGCATTAGCACGCCATCACCTGTGGAACACTGGTCATCAGTTTCCATGGTAACATTTGAGAATATCTTCGTAGATGAAAGTTCTTGCTGTGTAGCTATGGCAACTGCCCCTGATTCCGGTGCTTCTGGGTTTATCGTGGTTTTGTCATGTCTCGGTGTCCCGTTGCCAGGATCTCCGCTGAGAGGATGGCTTCTGTTTTTGGACAGATTGTTCATCCGCCTAACCCGGGTCAAGGCCTTATTAACATCCTGACAAACCGAATAAAATCCGATTAGAATACTGATTATAGATGCATGCACATAACACATGCGCGTTCACAATAAAATTAACATGCACTTATATTCGCAGTATCTGCATTTATTATACAGCGCATGCATATGTTTATCCAATGAAACGCTTCCAATTGTACCACGTGACCATCCAATAATTTGTCCATATAGGACGATGCTAACACGGTATTGGACAGTAGAATTCGTATTGGACACCACCTAACGCCTACTGTGTCAACAGCGCCGCAAAGCGCTCAAAATGCTACTTTGATCGATTAGCCCTTTCATTTGTTAAGATTTTTAAAGAAAATTCAAATATTTGCTCTGTGAATGACAATTTGCTGGCCAAGAGAACTGGGTTTTTTTTACAAATTTACCGCTGGAAGATACTACAATATTTTTTTAAGAGTGTCTCTTTTGACCGGATTTGCGATTATATGGTTAATCGTCTAGGAAATCTAAATTTGTGCTTAGTAAGTGTCCATGTGCAGGCCAAGAGTAGACTATTTTTGAAATTTTACCACTGGAATGACTGGTTCGGTAACCGAGCCAGTCATTCCAGCGGTAAATTTTCAAAAATATTCTTCTCTTAACCTGCAAATAGACAGTCCTCAAGACAACTGCAGAGGAAGTATTGGCCGGTTTTACCATTATAAACCACAAGTGGACACAAGAAGGTTAAAGCCCGTATTGGATGTTAAAGAACGATAACTCTTTCCGCAGCAATTTCGTCATATCGCGTCGTTAAGGGAGGTAACTTCATAATGTCTCGCCTGCATTTTCTCATGAAAAAATAATACATTGCATTTCGGAGATTAATGTAAATTTTTGATAATTTTTGTGTTTATTTGCTGATAATTGTAAAAAGTGCATAATAAATAGGTCATTTTACATCGTTGAGTCCAATATAGATTGTTATTGAACTCGTCCACATTGTGTTGAAAATCCGCATTGGATTCCACGCCACGTCTTGTCCAATCCCGATTTCAACACAACGTGGACTCGTACAATAACAATCCAGATTAGACTCAGCAATGTAAAATAACCTAATAATATATTGGTCGGGAAGGGATAATATGGATTACGTTAATTAGGGAATAATAGAACATCCAAATGTATGAGGTCATGATTAATTACATCACCCTTAGGCTGATGTCACAATAATAACGACGTAATATATCGCCATCATGAAATTCGAAAAGTCCGTCAGGTGTACTAATTGCCGTTTGATAAATTAGAACTAATTTAAACTTTCTGTTGAATATTTGAAACTAGGGTGGCTGGGCGTTGTTGGTACCATAGGCAGCGACATCACCCATTCAGATGATTTTCAAACTAGTCAATAGATTAGTAAGCTTATCTGTATAGTTATCTAGAAATTGGGATTATAGAGTGTGCGTGCGTGCGTGCGTGCGTGCGTGCGTGCGTGCGTGCGTGCGTGCGTGCGTGCGTGCGTGCGTGCGTGCGTGCGTGCGTGCGTGCGTGCGTGCGTGCGTGCGTGCGTGCGTGCGTGCGTGCGTGCGTGCGTGCGTGCGTGCGTGCGTGCGTGCGTGCGTGCGTGCGTGTTGTTTGTTTCACCGACCCTTCACGCCGAGGTGTATTTGAGCCATGACCTATTATAGAGGCGCTTCCCCGAAGGGTTGCTTGTGTAGCCTCTGGGCGTGCACACTGGTTTGCCGGACGTTTCCGTTCCGCGGCACCGCAGGTGCGCGACGCGGTGGGGCGGGATAACTCATTAGCTGCAGATCTCAGGTTGCGGAGCCAGTGTTGCGCGTTGCCGGATCGTACAGAAAGCGACTTCGAGAGCCGATGGAACGTTTACGTTCCAGTGGGGCCGTGTGCGTCCATTGCCGCCAAAGTTGAACCACACCGCCTCGTCCACGCTGTTTGTGTTGCCGGTGTGACGGTTCCAAGGCTCCATTTTATGGCCGGGAAATAAGATTAAAGATGCATACAATAATTACTGTGGGGCAGTCAAACAATCTCACTCATTTGCTGCAATAGTAGGGCCGGAATTAAAATGATACCACCTCCCTCAACCGGCAGCCGTTCGGCGATCCGTGGCCCCCACGGCCCTCTCAATCCCTGGGGCATAGGAATTGGAGACATGTGATCGTGGTTGGTGTATGGCTCTAGATGGTGTTCTCCCGGACATTGAAGGCCGTGGTGAATATAAAACTCCCGTGCGGACCTCACGTGTCCGGGAGAACCTCCTCACGATACCGGCCAGTGGCTGGCCTCTCCCTATTCTGACCAGTATCCTGAGGAGGTTTTTCTATCTGTGGGTTTTTAGTTTTTTTCTTATTTTTAGGGTTTTTTTTGCAACGTATCCTACCTAACTTTTGTTCCTATCCTACCTATCTCTTTTGTACCTATCCTACCTATCTTACCCTGTTGCTATTCCAGCCGGCTGATGGTGCTTTGACCCACACTGGGGGGGGGGGGGGGGGAGCCTAGGACCGCCATGCAATTCGATGACTCTGCAGCTCTATTGATAGACCTACCACGACACCGTTAAGATCTCAACTCTTAGTAACTTTATCTCTGAGCGTGAGTTGTGCAATCGCCGGTACGCGTTATCTCGAAGTGACGTCAAGATCTAGAGAGAGTCGAGCCTGATAGCGCAGCAACACACCTAACTTATCAGCTATATTGATTAACGCATACATGGCCGAGAAAGTTAATAAGTTTGTATTATACACTTTTAAAATCACAGGTTCAAATCTCGTTATGTGGTATTAGCAAATGGTAAAATCACAGGTTCAAATCTCGTTATGTGTTATTAGCAAATGGTAAACATATCTACAATTACTCTTTACCCGTAAGACATCACGTCAAGACCAACTCGCGCAGTCATTGACTGAACACATAAAACCCATGATTGCAGACCAACAGACCCTCGACTGGGTCAACGTCAAGAATAGTAGCTGCTATGCGTTAACACCTAATTAGACACAGCATCCATAATGGTATACCGGCGATCATAAATCACGTGTGAATGCACAACCATACATTAAGTGTACTCAACTACGTGTAAACGCTCATCTACAAACAGTATTACACACAACGGGCTGGCCTGAAGAGCTATGGTTATGCATGCATGATGTAGGCTGTGCGGTGCAACGAGAAAAATGACCCGGGCCATTGCGTGATATGGGCAACTATGCAGATCGAAATCTTGAGAAATGGAGAAGCTCAGGGATCCCAACATTCCGATCGTCATTTCTGTGTTGCGCACGTTATCCGATGACTGTGATAGTGATGGACAAACTCTTCAAGTATATGAATTATTTAGAAACGGTTTGCAGTTTTGATGTGGATGCTGCTATTGAGTCGGAACAAGAGTGGGAACAAGAAATGCAGTGATCCCTCGCCCACCAACCTCTCAATGCGTACGCTACTTCCACGTATCACATCAGCTCTCCTGAACATCGACCACATCTCACACAAACACATAGTCTCCGTCGGTATCACATCGACACGACAGACCACCCACAGGTTTTTCCAGGTACTGATCGCCTTGTCATCAACCACACATAATATGGTCTGAACGCCCATTTAGAGACAAGCATCCACAGTGATATACACCACTGATCACCTTGTGATCAACCACACATAATAGGGTCTGAACGACCATTTAGAGACAGGCATCCACAGTGATATCCACCATGCCTACTGTTGCGCAGCTTCGCGATGTTGCAAAGCAATTCGGCCTTATAGTAGCCTCTAAGGACAAGAAAGCTGACCTGCTCCAGATGATCGGACAGGCCTGTGCGACGCTCCTGAGCAATGAAAACCGGAAGTTTTCCAGAGCTTACCAAAGATGATCCTTTGAATCCCCACTAGAAAGTGCAGTGGATCCGTGAGCCTCGTCACTTGCGAGCCAAGACTGTAGTGAGGCAGATGGCAGACCATCCACTGGAGCGCGTACCTCCCCTACACAGGATCGCTAAGCGAGTGATGAGGGGGCTGAAGGTCTGAACCATTAGCCCTGAGCATGAGGCGAGAAGGCGAACACATTCTCGACCAGCGTCTCGGCGAAAGGGAGACAGAGGATAGAGAATGCCGGTCAGTATACTGGACATTCTTCAGAGGTCTAGAAGGAGACCTCAAGGGCCAGATCATGCAAAAGATCCAGCAGACTGTCCAGAACGCCTTCTACCTCCGCTACACCCATACCTATCGCATCCGTCACATCGAAGACGGTAGGGTGATGCTCTTCCACTAGAATGCTCCAGGGAGCCCATAGCTGAACATGATAGGGGCAGCTCAGGACTGGGTGGCAGCAAGAGAGCAAGCCCGCCTCGACACAGACAATATCGATCGACCCAACACCAAGTGGGCTTTCGTTCAATCAATCAACGTTGAGGGCAGGGCTGTCATCGACCGCCAACCTCTGCTTGGGACAGGCCTCCTCCCAGACTGGCTATGACAGAAGAAGAGTATGACTGGTCTCGGCACCTACAGGGACAACATGTGTCTCTGGAGATGTCTAGCAGTTGACGAGGAGCGAGAGCTGATAGAAGTACAGCTCCTGCAAGAGAGCTTGCCACACGGTTCTACGGCAAGACAGTGATAGTATCTGATGTTCACAAGATGTCACTGGATCAGCTGGAAAAGGTAGAGTTCTTCGCCAAGATCGGGATTCGCGTGTATGAACCAACTGAAGAGGGCATCTGGCACTTGCTCAGGCAAGCGGCTCACTACCGTGACCCCATGACCATCGTAGTGTGGGACCACCACGCCTTCTACATCAAGAACATCTCCAAGCTGGCACATACGCTAGTCTGCAGTCACTGTCAGCAGAGGTTTATACAGGCATGCAATCTTCAATGCCACACTGATCACTGTACAGGCGACACACCAACAATCGTGTGTCCTGGCGAGAAGGTTGAGGCGCCACAGTCTGCGTATGAGAAAGCCTTCTATCCGCCCCAACCATCCCGTTCAGTGGCTACTCATTGTATCGTGTATGAGTCGAGAAAAAGATGTGTACACATACACCATGTAGAGTGTGGCCACGGTGGCGAGCATTGGATCGAGGGTGCTCCCGTAGAGGTTATGATCTGACCACCAACACCATTTACCAGTTCCATGGCTGTGTCTGGCACAGGTGTCCACAACACCAGCGAGGTGAGGATGCTGAACAAAGATACCGCAAGACAGTCCTGAGAGATGAGTAGCTGAGAGCATCTGGATGCACGCTTGTGGTACAGTGGGAGTGATGTATAAAATGCTGCCCAAGCGTCCCTAAACGAGTTCGGACTGTCCCATACCCACACTTCATAGTTTACGACATCGAAGCACTCCTAGATGATATCAAGACTCATCCTACGGAGACTCTCACGATCGAGAGTACTCACATACCTATCTCTGTGTCAGTTGGCTGCGCCTTAGATGGCGCCACGAGTGAGCCCACTCACCTCTGCAATCCTGACCCCAAAGAACTGATCAGGGAGTTCATGCTGGAGATCCAATGGCGAGCATATCTAATCCGGACAAGGGTTAGGGCACAGTGCATACCGACAGACCTGGACAAGCTCCCAAAGTGACATCAGCGACTGATGAACGAGTGGTGTGACCAAGTGCCTGTAGTGGGGTTCAACTCTGGGCGATATGACCTGAACCTCATCAAGAAGTACTTTGTTGATGAGCTGACTGAGAGTATAAGTACAGTGAAAGTCGCCAAGAAGGCTAGTCAGACCATGATCCTCATAACACCTGAGCTACGGTTTCTCGATGTGCTGAACTACCTCGGCCCAGGAGTCTCGTACGAGGTATGAGTCAAAGCTTATGGGTGTACACAGCAGAAGAGCTGGTTCCCGTATGAATGGTTTGACACACATGAGAAGCTCAACTATCCAAAGCTTCCTGACTACTCAGCATGAACGTCTAAGCTCAAGGGTGGCTACAGTGTAACCAGACATTCAGCAAGCATGGAATGCGGACATTCTCCGACTGGCTGCAATACTACAACAACCTGGACGTCAGTCCATTCACTGAAGCCATAGAGCGGATGCGGGAGTTCTACACAGAATGAGAAATAGACATCCTCAAAGATGCGGTGTCTCTCCCAGTTGTGTCACTGCAGTACCTCCTATGTGGAACCGCTCAGCACATGCCAGATGTTAGCCTCTATTCACTGGGCAAGGAAGCCTTCGAGATGCTAAAGGGTGCTGTTGTTGGAGGTCCCAGCATCATGTTCACCAGATACCACGAGGCCGGCGTAAGTCGAATCCTCCAGAGTCAGCGTGTCTGCCAACGTCTACTCGGCTATGACGCAAATGCTCTGTACGTGTCCACGATGGCCAAAGAGATGCCCTGTGGCAAGGAGACAGTGCACCGTTCGTCCGGTGCCAGTGGTGTAGCCAGCTTTAAGGAGGAGCTCCTAGCAGACCACTGGTTTGGATTTGCTGAGGTGGATATAGAGCTACCTAAGGCTCTGTGGACAAAGTTCGAGGAAATGCCCCCGCTCTTCTATAACAGCGAGATCCTGGTAGAGACCGCCTCTTCTGAGATGCAGGCATATCTAGAGCGTACAGGGCGGAAGCGACCCACCACCCAGAAGTGGTCGGCGCCCTCTCTGGCAAGAAGCGGCTGCTGTATGCACCTACACTCGAAGTGGAATATGACCCATGGCATGGAGATCACTGCTGTATACCGCACCATGGACTATGAGGCCAAGCATCCATTCAAGTGCTTCGTGGAGAATGTTATGGAGGCCCGCCGCTCGGGAGATGTGATTAGAGCAAAGCGCTCTTGGCAGATCTCTTCAAACTCCTTAGCAACAGTGCCTACGGGAAGCTCATCGAGGCCCTAGAACGCTATAGCAACACCAGCTTCACGAAGCATGAACGCGTAGTAGACAAGGCCCTGCGTAGTGCATGGTTCGAAGATCTCGAGGAAATCGGTGAGTCATACGAGCTCCAGAGTCGCAAGCGGAGAATCACTAGTCGAAGGCCCTTCCAGGTGGGGATAGCCGTTTATGAGCTCGCGAAGCTGCGAATGCTGGAGTTCTACTATGACTTCCGCGATCGCTACATAGCTCGTGACAGCTTTGAGTACCTGCAGATGGACACTGACTCTGCGTATATAGTTATAGCTGGCTCCAACCTCGATGACGTCATTCGCGCTGAGATGCGAGCAGAGTACCAGGCCCATAAGCGGGACTGGCTAGCTTGGGACAAATGGTCTGGACGGACTCCGGGACTGTTCAAGCTCGAGTTCGGAGGCTCTCGTGGCATCGCTCTCTGCTCCAAATGCTACTACGTGGAGAGCACAGCTGCAAGTAAGTGCTCGGCTAAGGAAATGTCAAAGTGGCAGAATGGGGTCTCTTGGCATAGGTTCTACAGCGCCCTCATGGCGGGGTGGACAGAGCTAAAAACCGAGGCCTACGCATGCGCAACCAGTGTATGGTGACGTATGCGCAGAAAAACTCGGACTCTCCGCTTACTATGAAAAGTGCCATGTGCTGCCAGATGGGGTCCAATCCGAACCCATCGAGTATAATGTTAGCACCCTAGGGGTGGTAGTTGTGTGTGTTCAGGGACTAGCTGAAACTCTTCTATAACAAATGGTCGCCTAGGCACTCCGTGCTGGCGTGCCAGGTAATACAGTGTAGGCCACCCCTCCGCCTCCACATACCTGTCAAGCCTGTGAACATCTATCGACGCCATCGACCACCTTCCAGCTCACCAGGCTCATACAGGTACCGAACCAGAGCATCAAGTGGTAGGCACTCCTCTCCCTTGCTCGCTCCTCTAGAGCTGTCACCAGCAGAGAGTCTGATAGCCTCTACCGGCTTCTTCCCGATTAGTCTAATAACCTCGGCATTGGATCTCTCCACCACAGCAGGCAGACCTCTCACCCATACTCTAGAATATTCACTCGGCGCGGCCATTTCCTGGGCGCATTGGTGTGGGAACAGTCTCTCTGCCAGTGTCCGATTCCACCACAACGATAGCCTGGGCACGGCGATGCCCTACCTCGCCTCGCCTAACTGCCACACTGTGTTTCCGCATGAGGGATGCAGTCTCACCTCTGAACTCGTTATCCTCATCCACCTGCAACAATTCCGGCCACTGGAGGGGATTTTCCGAAGCCTCGTAGAAACCCTGGAATGCCTGGCCCACCTGGCCAGCTGACATGTCTATGAGCGGTACTGCAGCCTTGTACCTGCTGGCGGCATCGACGATGGTGAGGGCATACTTATAGGTCCTACGACCAACCGAACCGTGTGGAAGGAATAGAACATTTGCCTGGTGAACTCTGTTCGGGACTGTTTCATCGAAATGGGCATGCCTGATGTGCCATGGGCGAGGTTTGTATATCTGCCACATCGCCTATCGGCTGAGCCACTGGCTAACTGTCTCCAATGTGAAGTTGTGGCCCTTGCGACGTGCAGCCTCGAGTAGTTGAGGGGGCTCACAGTAATATCCACCAGGCTGATAGTAGAGTTCCTCAAGAATGATGGTTGATAAGCTCCCGGATTTCATCACTGACGTCGACTCCTGTCCTGTCACGCACGGCCTGGGTGATTTTATCACTGACGTCCACTCTCGTCCTGTCATGCATGGCCTGGGCGAACTCTAAACAGATGAACAGACGGCCATCATTCATTCGACTATCACTGAAGACCTCCTCAAACACCTCCGTACACCGGCGTCTAGTGTCTGCTGTATCCTCACTGAACGGTAGTTTATCGATCATCCCTTGGAAGTTAAGTGTCTTGAATAGGTCGTACAGAGACGCGAGTGTCATGGCAATGTACGGTAGCCAAGGGCCTGTGACTCTGAAGAACGTAGCCACTCCTGAGGCAATGGCTGGTATGGCTTCAGAAATCTTCTCCCCACCATGGAGAGCACCAGCCTTCGTTGTGAACAGAGCGATCAGAGCGCCAACTGCTGCCAGCAGCCTGATAGAACCTTTTACGTAAGTACGATAGATTCCTTTCGCTCTATGTACTAGCTTGCGGGATTCAGGCTCTAGATCATCATAGCCACCACCGACCTCGTAGTCTGCATCATAATCCTCCTCATCATAGTCCTCCTCATGGTCCTCGTCTTCTATATCCTCGACTGGATCTTCATAAGCCTCTGGTTCATACATCGCTCTGGGGATCTGTCGCTGGGGACAGCTATATAGTAGCTTTAAGCTGTAGACTATAGCATTTCATCTGCAATCTTGAGTGCGGGCGTGTTTGCTGTAGTGAACTGGGGACTCAGCTTCGCCGACAAGAACGCGACAGAGGTCGAGCGTGAGCATCATAACCAGGCGATCGAGTGCTGTCTAAGGAGAAGTTTGAATACAGCAAGGCACTCGAGCATATGTGACAGAGTGAGGCACGCTGACGACAACTCCAAGCTCAGGCCAACCACAGCATCAAAAAGGCAGATGAGAGTCTCGATGAGTACACCGAGGCTGTAAAAATATCTGAGCCAATGCTCGACTATGAAGCATCGACAGGTCAGAAGACAGCAGAGCTTATAGTAGTTGTGGCAGCTGCAGCTGTGACAACAGGAGTCGTGCTCTATGCACGCTCAAACTGAATACCTGATGTGCTCGACACGCATACCTTAGCATACCTTAGCATAGCCAAAGTAAAGTACTGTCACCCCTAATGAGCGAGTCCCAGCTATGAGGTTTCCGATGTTGAAGCTAAGCCGGTTGTCCTGATTAGGTGGGATGCCCCTGCCCCCGAGGTGCTGATGGCCCTCGAGTGCCGACTGGTTAGTCGCAGAAGTGCATATGCATTAGTTTTCTGTATGTAGAGTTGGCAATTAGCCAGCTCGCGTACCTCACCAAGAACATTGGTCCCAGCAACCACAAGCTTGAAGTCGTCTAGCTTATCCACCTGCTGGATGGCTCCTCCTTCTGAACCAGGACCACAACAGCGACACAGTCCGATGCACCACGATGCAATGTCAGCTCTACCTGTTGGTTAGCTGTGGCTTGGGCCTGCGGGTGTTCTCGCTGCACATGCATGATCCGCTGTTTGGAACCCGTTTGCCTCAGCTCGTGGTCATTCTCGTCATGCCAGACATGAAGTCTTGGAGCATTCATCGTCGCATCTGTGAGCTGCTCAGTGTACACCCGGAGGAACAGCCTATCCTGCATTGCAGCCGGATTCATGTGTATGTTCTCGAGGAGGGATAAGAGTGGAACTGCCACGGGCTTCTCGACGCCTGCCTGTAGTTCAAATACCGTGAACCCCTCATTGCACCACACAGCGTAGTACCCCTTTCCCTTCAAATTGAAGGTTGGTCCATGAGCCAGCGGACCTACGACTCGGTACTCATCGTTCACATAGGTGGTGTCCATGGTACTGTTGCTCTGCACGATCTCCCACCTGATCAGAACCTGCGGGAGCTCTACCATCCGTTCTGTTGTGCTCTGAAGCTTGAATTCGAGTGTCATGCTCTTGATATCGTGGATCTGTGCCGAGATTGCAAAGTCGATGTACTTCCCAGCAGTGGACAACGGATTCTCATCGTGTATAGTGGGTCGAATGACCATCAGGCAGTCCTTCCGAGGATCAGTGCGGTGCGATGTCGTTGGTTCAATGGCCCCTTCTGGATGTTGCACATACGTTTAAGGTATGGGTGTATAGGTTTTAAACGGCTGCAATGTTTGGTAAAGTTCTCCAGCAGATTGTCTATAGGCAGCAGGACAAGTCAGCACGACAGTCAGAACGGCAGCCATGGCGTGCACTTCCCCACTGTGACAGGGCCCGAGGACTGCTTCGTGACATCAGCATTATTCATGAGCGAGCCAAGGTCACACCTCCCTCTGATGCAGAGATACTGGCCGCCATAGAGGAAGGAGATGCCAGCTCGTAGTACAAAAGAACTCCTGACTCGGATACTCTACCGGAAGTTTGACAGCACAAAGTGCAGGGAACTCGACCAACCTGTGGCCCATACCAACAGTCCTGTTATTCTAGCTCTCCAAAGGGCGAGGGTCGAACCCAAAGATCTACTAACAGTCGGGAAGTGGGATGCCGTATTTAGCATCCATAGCCTGGAAGAGCGAGATATACTGGATAGCCTCCAGTCTGGAGCAAATAACTACCTTAGGGAGGAGGTCAGTGCCGCGGTGGCGGAGAGCCATGACACCGGTCATGCAGAAGGTACTCAGGATGGGCTCACCATTGGCTGCAAGGAGGCTGTTGACCACATCTTCAATGAAAGTGGGCGCAGGAGAGTGGCCAGTAATCTGCAAGCATTTCTGAAATTCCCAGATAACTATCAGGGCTACATCATCAAATCCGCTCACAAGTCAGATGCTCATCGCGCATGGACAAAGTGGATCTTCCGTGAGAAGTTCCAGAAGGGAGTCCTAGAATCTGACCCCCATTGGATAAAGTTTCAGCAACAGGCTTCTGACGAAACTGACGAAGTTCCTCAAGCTTCTGACGAAGTTCTTCAAGCTTCTGACGAAGGTCCTCAAGCATCTGACGAAGTAGCGGAGACTGCGGACGAAGTTCCTCAGCCTTCTGATGAATGAAAAAAGTTGTGGCAGCTGCAACAGGCTGTCAGCGATGACACATAGAGCAGGCTAGTTTCCTGGCTGGATTCAGTTAGTTGGTGAACGGCTGCGCCTTTTCCAGAGATGGCTTGAAGTGTGACAGGTCACCTGTCTCCTTGTTGCTGAAGATGAAGCAGTACCGATCAGCTGCCCTCTGTACACCTGCAATGAAGTCACCTTTGGCCTCCTTGAGGGTTAGGCTGTCGTATATGGTCTCGAGCAGGGCACGTCCACACTTGGAGATGAAATACAGCAACCTGGAATTGTGGCGGATGTCCAGTGAGATTTCGCGGGTGTACTTCTGAAAGGGGATGAAGACGGTTATCTTTCTGGGCTGGATGTGCCTGGTGATGTTGCTGAGGTAGGTGACTGTCTTCTGGTCCATTGCAGGGTCATCGATAACTAGAAAAGGGGTTCGGTCAGTCAGGCTGCCAGAAGCTTCTCCATCAGTATTTGCAGGTTCTGTGTCTTGGTGATTGGGCCATTGTACCATTGATCATTACTGTCAACCACCTCAGTGGCAGAGTCAGACACCAGAAGGATGTATTGAGAGTGTAAATGTTCAGCCAGGAGGGCCCGCGGCAAGATGTTTTCCCGTGTTCTGACGGGGCAATGATCAGCACCACCTGGCCAGCCTCGGCCGGCCTACTGTCGAATGGTACAGATCTGCAGGCGGAGGATGGTTAGCACTTAGTCGGCGGTAGCCTCGTCTATATCTGGGAGACAAAATGGCAGTACTTCCTGCACCAGCTCTTTCACCTGCAGAGCGGGGAGTCCTGCACCTCCAGTGGCTATGAAGGATTCGATGGAGGCGTCAAGCATGAAATCCCAGCAGCAGCTGAGAAGATAGCGTAGAGGGCCTGTGTCAGCACCTTCAGTGCCTAGTACATCCAGTATCTGTATGATACATGCAAGGGAAGCAATGACTATCCTATTGTCTTAATCGGCAAACCAAAGAACCCTGACTTCTTCACCTCTGGAAGCTGGAGGCTGGCCGTAGCACATTTTTTGCCATCGACAGTGATATTGATCAGGTGCCTATCTTGAGATTCTCTCCATCGTGTTGGAATGAGCTCCGTGATTTCAGGAGATCCTTAACTAGGTCCTGTGCAAAGGACTCAGCCATGACCTTGATGGCTCCAGCCTCATCGACTCCGAGCATACCGAGCATCATCGCCATCTCCTTGATGCCCATCCCCTTGTATACAGTCTTGGCCTTGTTAATGGCCGATTGTCCTACCGTATCAGTATTCCCGATGAGATCTCGGGCTGGGATGGTACTACAGATCTCCCGTGGGTCTCCCTTCTCATCGAAGTCTAGGAAGGAGATAGGGGAAACAGTGTCCTCTGAACCGAGGCGTGCCTCGCCAAATTGAGCAAGATCGCCTAGCTCTTTGCTTTCTAGGTATGTGAGTGACAGAGTAATAGTGCTACATACAGACGGCTAGACAGACTATTCATACCACCAGTGAAATAGTTGGGCATAGGAGGACCACACAGTTGGCCAAGGGAATAGGTAGCAGTGCTCGGTGTACTGGCCCTCTCTACAGGGGCATGCCTTGTGGGTGGTCCACTATTCCCGGGTATTGGCAATCCTCAGTCCGCGTGCTCGACTATGGGCTACACACCGCCCTCCGGCACGCCATGCCTCATATGGTGCAGGGGTCTCGTGATCCATCTTTCACTATTCAGAGTGGCTAAACGTAGGTGATGATGATCTCAGCCATTGCACTCGTTGCTAGCCGTAGAACCGTGGCCTCCATTAGCGTAACACGTTCACCCATGATCTTTATCGGCGGCAGTGTAGGAGGCACAACTGATGGCGATCTTTGGGATGGGGTGAGTTATTCCAAGACAGTGCTTGGCCACCCCACTCACCACTGTAGCGAGGACAGACGCAGTGGTGGCAGGAAGAACCTCATTTTCACTTCTTCACCATGGCCACATTCGCCACCACGTTACTGGCGACATGCACTGCCAGGGGCTTAGCCTGTATCAGTAGCCTCTGGGTCTAGGTTCGCAGCAGGTTCTCCACCTTCTGAAGACTCGGCTGGCTCTCGGGCAGTTGCTTCACAATCTGTACCATTGACGTCATTGTTTAAGCACTGAGTATACAATGCGGGTAAACATCTGTGTTCCTTGTCGAGCGAGCTAATAAGATCTTCCCCGTCTGTATCTGCCAGGTGTCCGGGTTGGTACTCAGGAATATTCATCTCTCTATTGAGCCATCTTAAACATGTCCGGGCTCACGCTATGCGAGAAGTACTATGTGGACTTCCGGAGGGAGTTGAAGGACTACAAAAAGAAGACACCAGATGAGCTCGCTCAGCTCTCTGGTGCTGAGCTGGCAGAGGAGCTGACAGCTGTAAAGCTCTATCTAGGATTTGGTAAGGTACAGAACTGCTTCCTCGAATACCTAACCATGGGCGGAAGTATCGTCGAGCAGCTCCTGTGAGCTAAAGGTTTCTACCTGAATCAGGAGTATCTGTCAGATATGTTCCAGCAGTTGCAGATTGCCATGACCTCACCTGACTCAGAGGCCCTGCGATACTACAAGCTAGAATAAGGATGGCCTATGGAACCATCCAGCCCCTGGATATGCATTTTGGCAGCGTGTATAGGGGATCTAGGGCAGGCCAAGTGGATTCAGTGTCTCACTGTGGTCCCCACTGCTACTGTAGAGAGTCAGGATAGTTCTATAGCTGATTTTCTAGCGGTGGAGTAGGCTCATCCCGAGCGCCATGATAGCTAGGCCTGACACCACTCGTAGAGTAACCATGGGAAGTGGTGTCATATCGACTGGCTGCAGTGTCACGGTCGGAGCTGCCATGTGAAGCATCGTGTCGACTGGCTGCAGTGTCAGGGTCGGAACCTAGGGTTAGGGTTAGGGTTAGGGTTGGGCCTAAACCTAACCCTAACCCTAACCCTCTAGACTATATGTGCTGCCATGCCAGTACTACGAGTAGGTGCGTTGATATCAGTGTTGAAACTGAAGTGAACACCGGGGGAACTCCCCTCGATTATCATGTTGTTATAGCCCCTGACTTGGAGGTCCTCCATGTTCACGATCATGTTGCTCGGAATCACCCATAGGTGTGGTGAAATAGCAAAGTCCAGTTTGCGACGGGCCTTCTGCAACCCCTGCAGGAACTTAGCAATAAGACTACTTGGGTCTGCCACGATGATCATATCCTCAAAGAGACTGATGAACATGGCCTGGACCTCTGCTCCGCTGACACCATCTATGGAATGACGCAGCTTGGTCTGTGCTGTAAGGAGGCAGTAGCACAGTGCTTCCAGGGACTGGTTCAGCCGAACGATCTCTGCTGGTGTGAGGCCAGAGGTGGTGTGTGGGACAAAGTACTTCCACACATCTGGATAGTCCTGCCGCACGCCAGTGATGTGCATATTTTACACCAGCGCTCCCGGGTTGGAGTCTGGATCGAATGAGAATGTCACTGTCTTCCGATGGCCTACTCGTCTGGGTGTTCGATAGGGGAATCCTGAGTAGTCACGTCTCGGGACACCGTACATAACCCCTAGACCGCTGTTGTCACCACCATGCCACTGAGTCTGGGTGAGTGCTGAGTTCTCTCTGTAGTCTGCTGGCCACTGAGACGCTATGACTTTTGAGCTGTGGGTCGAAGTTGTTTGGATCAGGGTGGCTCATGGAGGATTCGTCGCACCGTGAAGTACACGTGGAAGCTGAGACAGCTGGCGATGAGCACAGCTTCAGGAGTACCAGAATAGGAGTGAAGCAGGGTGGAACTTACTCCACATCCATGTGGCACACCACATGGCAAAGTTCAGCTGCTGATTCCAGTATGAGAGGCTTGGAGCAGCCATCCAAGTATGAGCTTGCTTCGCATCCTTGATGGTGATGGGGCGGTTGGTCAGCGGTCGTGGGTTGACGGAGAAGCTGTTTCGGGACTGTCCATCCACTGTGATGGAGAATGGTGGTAGCTCTGGTATATCATCCAGTAGACCGCTCAGGCCAGTCCAGGATGTACCCAGGAGGGGCGGTTGGCTCCGGATGACTGTAGTGAGGTTCAGTGGGAAGGCCATCTATACTGGTGTTCTTAAAGCTACCGAACAGGCAGCACACTATTTGTAGTCGTCTGGACTCCAGAGACCAGGGAGCCGACCTGGCCGCAACATCTCGTTTTTTAGCTCCTCCATATCAACCCACCCGCTGGAACCTTTGAGGTATTGCTGTCGCACTTTAGGTTTCTCCGTGCGGTACAGGGCTTGGACCTTCAATATATGGTGGTACTCTTCATCGGTGATCTGGCCATCCTCGAGAGCTTTGCTGACAGACTCATCGATAGTCTGTAGCATACTCTGTGCCAGTGTCACGTACTTAGCATGCTTATACAGCCTCCTTGTGATCTGCCGCTGCCCCTCCCCCAAGCCCATGGCCAAGATAGTGGCGACTAGTGTCATGCCACCCAGCGGGATGGCGACGATGGCACCCACCCCTGTAGCGAGAGTGGCCACAGCTGCCACACCTGCACTAGCTCCAATCATACCCGCAGCAGTGGTTGTACGCACGAGGACGTTGTTGGCTGTCTTATATCGCCTGCACATTCTGCTGGACTTTTCTGCCTCATGGACGAGATTCTGCCTGATGCTATCTACCTGCTTGAATCGCCAGCCGTGGATGGTACCGCCCTCGTCAGCAGTCAGGGAGGGGCATAGTTCTGGTTGCTTCCGCCACTCTGATTTTGCCATAGTATATCTGGGGGATTAAACAGCATCACCTGCAGAATCTGCTCTTGAGTCATTGCGGGTTCATTTTGGAGTGCCAGACGTCTCTTAGACAGTGGTCATCCAGCACTATGTCGGTTGCCAGTCGCTTTCTGAGACGTGACATCTGGAACTTCACCTTATGACCAAGATAGTAGGTCTGCCGCTGGATGGCTTTCTTGGACTTACACTTCTGCGACATCTCCTCTTCCCACTGTATGACATCTGGCTCATCCTCGTCTGTGATATCGTCGTATGTGAAGACATCTGGCTCATCATCGTCCGTCAAGACCCCTGCGTCCTGCTTACTCTCCTCCAGGAGGGCCTACCAGTATCGGGAACCTTCACTGTTCCTTCGCCTACATGCAATGCTCGCGTTCTGTTGATACCAGCTCTCCCGCTGTAGTCACTCTCCTTCTTGTTGCAGTGCGAGCATCTGTTCGTTTAAGGCCTTTATCTGTGCAGGGGTCATGAAGGGGCACCCCTCTATTGGGTTCCTCATCTCGGCAAAAGTCAGATATTCCTGGTGTGATATCATGTTGTCGTCAGGTCAATGAGTAATAAGAGTGTAAACTCCAAATGGCTGTCCGATATCCCATCAGTGCTGGCATATATGTGAACAGGCTAGGACTGATAGCTTTCCATAGGTTGCTGTTGGCACCTGGAAGATACTCTATCTTGTCCTGGCCGACTTCTACCAGTGAGCTGCTGTGTGCACTGTCCGGATGTTGATGTAGCACATCGGCGTGTATGTATGTTGTGCCCCTCTGGGGCACCTCGAAGAAGACCCATTATACACGGTACTGTACCACCCATCTCCCCTCTAGAGAGGGTGAGATTACATTCTCACCACCGGAGAGCATCAGTCGGACAATCAGCATGGTTATATCTCCTGTTTAAACCCCTCCTATAGTGTGCTATGGAACCCATATTTGCTCACTCGACTGGTCTTGCTGACCTGGCAGATGTGTACGCAGTTGATGCTGCCAAGGTAGAAGAGAGAGCGATAGCAAGTCATTCACCCTACAGTATGAAGCAAACTCAAAGGCATTCTCCCTCCATCCCTTTGGTGGTGATGGAGTGGAGTTGTTCACAGAACTCAAGGATTTGTCGAAGGAGTGCCTGGGTCGTAACATAGATGGCCACAAGATTGTGTTTCGGTACAATTTCCCGAAGAGGAAGTACATCCTCGAGCCATTGATTGAGGTCTCGGATACAGAGGTGGCAGACATCAACACCCTAAATGACGACCTCAGCATTCATCTGGTCAAACCCTATTCAAGCGCTGCCCCGCCGATGACACATGAGGGTCTGCTTTTGACCCTGGCAAAAAACCTGCAGTTCATGTTTGAGAAGAATGAAGTGTGGTACCGTGCTCGAACTGGTGGTGACTCCCGCAGTCATTGACATAGGGGTTACTCCTCTCTCCACTGTTGTGAAAAGGGATGGGACAGTTTGAAAGCTCTGCAATCGGGGATCATCCTTCCTCACCTACATAGGTGAAGGTGTCTCCCTGACGAGGGTGGGTCACCGGATCGGGGTTACAGGAGGAAAGCTCCTGCTGCGTCATCCATTCGATGGGCCAGAAGATGCTGTTAACCTTCAGCAGGGCATCCTATGGGTAGATGGTGTGCCACATGCCTCCAAAGCCCAGGGTGCTGTTAAACTGCCTCAGCGAGTCGGTCTCACTGGCCTGCAAGTGACTCATATAGTCCTAGAGCTACGTTTCTTAGCTGGCGGCAGAGTGAAGCAGCTAGCACCTGAGGGGATGAAGATCACTATCGATCCGCATGGAACAGGGCTCGATCTGGCACAGATATTTTTTGAGGGGTTCACGCTGTTCAGTTTAACACTTCATGTATAGCCATGATTATCATCATACTGCGCATGCTCGCGTCTACAGCAGTGGCACAGGGCACTGAGACTGCCATGATATTGGATGCCAAGTGGGCCCACTTCCGGGATGCCCCGCCCCACCAAGTACAATCCCTGGGTCGACCCCTTGCAGAGAAACATTTACGACCGCTTTCACCCACCTGAAGAGATCGAGTCTGTCTGCCACTTCTATGGTGTGGAGAGGGTAGGACGTGGTTGTCTGCTGGACACACCTGCTCAGCACCAGATCCTCTGCGTAACATGTGAACATGCCAGAGTCTGCCATGGTGCAAATGCTAAGCACGTTAGCATCCTACCAGGTGAGCGTTGTCAAGGTAGATGGAAGACACTAAGGTGGTCCCATCATGCCGATGTGACTCTGGCAGAGACTACGTGTTTGTCTGAGCCTACACAGAATAGAGAGAGGCCAGCCACTGGCCGGTATCCTGAGGAGGTTCTCCAGGACATGTGGGGTCCGCACAGGAGTTTTATATTCGCCACGGCCTTCCATGTCCAGGAAAACACCATCTGGAGGCATACACCAACCACGATCACATGCCCCAGGGATTGAGAGGGCGGCGGGGGATACGGATTGCCGAATGGCTGCCAGTTGAGGGAGGTGGTATCATTTTAATTCAGGCCCTACTACTGCTGCTACTGGCGGAGGGGGTGGGGTGTGTGGTCTAGTACATGGTGCTGGTTGACAACTCATAATCGTGGTCCTCGCCAGAGGTACCTTACAGAGTGAGATCCGTGAGGTATCCCCATAAAGGAGGGTCCTAGCACGGCTACTTAGCCAGTTTAATATAAACCAAATTAACCCCTATGGAACATTATTTTGTTGCGAGAGGAAAGTGCCTCACGCAGGCCTCCATCACAGGAAAATGCCCTGAACGCCGAAGTTGAGGAAGAGAGATGGCAAAAAGGGCCACTATCTTATTAAGACTAAATCATGTAAACAAGCCAACCTAGTGAAGCTATATGGGGTGTGATGCACGCCGTTTTACGTCAAGGTGCGTGGATGATTTCCACAGAATTCAACACCGCCATCTTATGCAAGTTCCAAGATTCTGTGTTAGCAGTTGCTGTTTTATTTATGCGTGCCTTCTGCTAATTCCTACCCTATCCTTTAGTTTATTGGGTCCAAATCTAGATTTAGGCGCAATTGGCAATGTAAGCTAACCATCTCCTAATATACACAAGTCTGACAGGTGAAAACCCCACGGGACATCCTCCTCAGTAGACGTGTGCGTACTTATCATGAGATGAGAGTTCCAGAATCATATAACGATCCGGTTACCGTCAGGTCATGACCACATATAACATCACAAGAACAAGTATGGCATATAAGCGTTTTGAAAATCACATTCACGGTTTTGAGGCGGGAACAAAGATGCTGCTATCGAACAATAGTGACCTCACACGGAGGGCATGGTGGGTTCTAAGACTGCACCCAGTCACTGGCAGAGTTATATGGAGAGCTGAATCCTTTCCATTACCAGTGTGTCGGTTATGGATTCATACTGATCCGTATTCAGGGAGCTAACATTTACGTGTCCTTAGGGTTATGTAATATCGCCCAGAGATGCCCTGCAGGCCAGTAATAAATTAGTGCTTCCTACTTTGGCGGGGTTTTCTAACTAACCAGTATCCGAGGATATGCAGGAGATGTATGCAGTGTCCACCACTTTATTTCTAGTCACACTAGAACCACTAGTTCCAGAGCTAACTCTAAATAACGTGACAGAAGGAGGTCCAGACAATTAATAAGCCCGAAGGCTGGTAGAGTGTAGACAGAGGCAATTACTTATAATAGAGGCCTTAAGGAAAATGGCAAATTTATACAATTTACCCGGAGGGCAGTGTTACATATCCACTACTCCGGAAAAGAAACTAACACAAAATGTCTCCTACCGAGTAATCTTTCCTACTACTATAAACCTATCCTATCGAGCTAGAATAGTCCAGGTTTAGTCGGCCGCATGTCATGTTCACGTAATGAGAACATGAACTGCGACCTCAGTGAAAAATTGATACTGTGCGGGGAACAAGGTTATGCGGGTGTTGGTGCTGTATTGTGTAACCTAGTGATACTACGATCCAAGAGTTTTTATAATAAACAAAACGATCTAACATGGTTGGCTGCTGCCATATCCCTAACCTTACAGTACAATAGAAGGTCACTCGACCTTGCGGTGCTCATAGGCACGGGAAACTAGAATAATATATACATAATAATAATAAATTATAAAAATGCGGACCCAAATGACCGGGAGGTACCTCTTGGTCATCAGTACCTGCTACATCAAAGTGATACAATAATAATATAATAAAACAGAGTACATATCTGTCATCGGTATGGAAGAAGTCTCATATTCACGACAGTTGAAAGCGTAACATAATTTGGAACGCCAGATGACACGATGCGGAAGTCAGCTGCCACGAAAATACTGCAGTCATACTACTGATACGGCTCATTCTCAGGAAAAGTGAAGACGATCCTTTGCTGATGAAGATGGCTAGTAGATAGTCCATTCACATGAAAAGTTATTAATTTATCTGAATGGTCTAATAAGTTCCGTACTGGTGCGGAAGTTGGAAAATGCCCTACAGTTCTTGATGGGCTACGGAAGGTTGTTAGTTAATGCGCATGCATTCTGGTGGTCCACAAGACGAGATGCATCGAATAGCGCACACAATTCATCAAGCAATGTTCCCGTAACATAGGTCGAAATGTCAAAAGACTAACACATGATGTGCGGATCAATTTCCACCACTGGTTGCGTGGCACGGCTGATCTGTTGAGTCATCACCGAGCATGGCACTCGCCCCAGCTACTGAACAATGAGCTACATCGGGGCCAAAAGGCCCATCCCCTCGAAAGGTCCCTTTGCGGAAGTGGTGTCTTGGGCTACCTGACTTTATTTTGTTTCTTGCCCCCAGGTGATATCTTCCTATGAGCTTAAAAAAACTGTAGTTGCGGTGGAGTGCCTTGTGCCCTAAAGAGAACGAGTCTGAAAACCGAAAGGATCCACAGCAGACGTTGAACATCTGCATTACAGAATTCAGCCACCTGCGTTCGTCCTCTCAGACCAGGCACCTCACCACCACTTGACTGCTCTCGAAACTGATTTTCCGACCCCTTATATACTGCCTTTGACGTCACAAATGGAAGGTCACAGCCAATCAGCGATCACGCATTAGAAAGCGGGAAGTGGGTCACGTGACATGCTATAGTATATAATATTTTGAAAATAGAATAAGTGGGCTCATTTAGCCATAACCCATCCAATTCTTAACCAAGAATGCCGAGAAAGATGCAATCTAAAAGGATTACGCATACCAAGTCAGTACTGTTTGAGATGCTTTTTCTGCCCAATGCTAACGCGCATTGTCAAGCAATCTCCGACGCCAGCGCATGCGCACTACGCAACGCTACAGACTTAGTCATTTTACGCCCCTCTCATGATCGCCTCTACACACATGTATCGTCCTACCCAGGGACGCATGCTCGGAATGTACCCGGCCCGGCCGTCCCGCACCCAACCTAGCTGGGATGGTTTGTACCCGATCGGCCGATCCACACTACACTTGGAGGATGGCTTTATGTCTCACCCGAAGAACAAGTCATGCAAATGACGCAGCATCAGGGACTGAAAGAGATCACCTGTTTCCACCACTAGTCGACCAGGATTTGAACACACCCACCCACCCTCCCCAACCATTATCCAACCCACCCCCCACCTCCCACACCCCCACCGCGCACCTTTCGATATGTTTGTGAACTGCAAGGTGGGGGTGGGAGTAAGCGGGAATTTGGGGCAGAAAGTCGAAGTTGGCGAAATTTAACCAAATTTGGTATGTAATTAAACACATAATTTAGGATTGCACGATGGTTACGTTATGCTCCGTACCCATGATGGGTTGGGGGATGGTAGGGCTGGTGGATGCGTGGTGGTAAGCGGGTGGGTGGGTGGCGTGGGAGCACAACGTTAAAGTTGGCGAAAGCGTAGGGAATTGCGATGGTGTGCTATCATCCGCGCATTCTAGTTTATTATAGCGTTACCCTGCATTGACTCTCTAGTGTGAACACAGCCGTAAATGCATTGATTGGAATGTGAAACCTCATGCCGGTTATTACATCAGACATGTTTTGAAATATGGTTTGCAAAATTATCCAAACAAGAGTTGTATGCTTTACTTAAACAGTTAAACTGTAAATTCCTCAAATACCTAACAATTCGTACAATCGTGACATACTTGTTGTTTTGATATACATCCCCGATCGAGCTGTACGTCAGTTCGAGTGTGATGTAACGTATTTGATTATGATATCAGATACTTGAGCGACAGATAGAATCGCTACATTGAGCTACTTATAGATCGAATAAGTGACTGTGCGTAACAGATTGTGGAACAGCTAATGCCGTGTTCGCACTAGCGATTTAATCCGGAGTAACGTCATACTTCAGTATGAAGTTACTCCCGATTAACACTCTAGTGTGAACAAGGTCTAAGGTAAATTGCAGCATATGCATGCATTCGCTTCACCTGTTTCACAGTGCTCGTGTAAGTCCTTGAAAACATTCTCTTCAGATCTGTGACTACAAGACTGACGTCAGCTTTCTCCAGTCTGTCTTTACATCGCAATAACATCCGGGTCTCATCAACTTCTCTGAAATTAAATGTAAGGCGTATAAGAATTACTCTAAGAACTACTACCGGTATAGTGTTGCTGCTACTGCTGCTGCTGCTGTTGCTACTGCTGCTATTATTAATCGCCACACTACCTTCTCTCCACCTCCCTCCCCCTCCACCTCTCCCTCCACCTCCTTTACGCCTCGCCCCCCTTCCCCAACTCATCGGGATCCTCCTCCTCCTCGCACACACACACCTTTTTCTCACCCCACCCCCTCTCCTCCTCCTCCTGCTACAACTACTACTACTACTACTACTACTACTACTACTACTACTATTACTATTACTACTACTACTACTACTACTACTACTACTGCTACTACTACTACTACTACTATTACTATTACTACTACTACTACTACTACTACTACTACTATTACTACTACTACTACTATTACTACTACTACTACTACTACTACTACTACTACTACTTTTTTTTCTTTCTTTTTTTAAAAACCGACGCTGACGCAGTCGGACAAAATTCACGGAGGAACTCCTTTAAAAAGGCTTGCAAACCCCCATAAAAAAACCTGGTGAACTAGTAAGCCTGATTAATATTACACCAAAACAAAAGATAAATAATGAGCATTAATACAACCTATAAATACATATGGCTTAAAAAGTATAGATACAAAACAATAGGCTGATAAAGCTCCGATAGCAAAACAAAACTTAACAAAGGCATTACTACTCAACCCATGCGTAGTAGTAGACCCGTGTGGCGAGTGCAACGATCCAACAAATGAAAAGTGCCTCGTCAATCAATGACAATCAGTGGGCGTAGTAGCATTTGGGTAGCATAACATATATAGTCAGCAGGAAAATTACAGAAAAATAGATGGAAATAGATGGCGCTCTTGTTTACATTTTTGATTCACTTTGTTGTAAGGTTTTGTAAATTACCCGGGAACAAATAACCGTATAAAACCCTGTGCAAGTTTCTAAAATTACCCGGGACGATTTTATAATTCAATGGCAACTTACTTTATCGATTGATTATTAAATTACCCCCGTCTGTTTATTTGTTAACATGAATTATTAAACATAACAATATCAAAGTGAAGACTAAAATGAATTACAGACCACAGCTTAATTAAAAGACACAGATAAATCAGCTGTAGTAATTAAATGATTTAAGCTAGTGCAGGCTCATTTATTTTTACAGTTCCCAACTCTATTGAAACTATGTTAGTTTTGCACCATATGTCCTTGAATACTTGTTCTTTACCATGCTGCTTTAATCTAAAATATTCGCAAGGAATATGATTCAGCAGCAATGAACGAAATATTGCCTTTATTGCTCTATTGTGATTGGTCATAGATGGATTTTTCGTCTGTACACACCGATGTTTCCAAATGGCCCAAACACCTATGGTTAGCATTGTTATTAAAATAGTCCTTTCAGACTTTATGATATTTACACCGCTTGATCCAAATTCTCTAAATAAAACTACATGCGTTTCTAGAACAATGGCCTTTGCTCCAAATTGTGCCAAGATTTGGCTGATATAGTCCCAAAATTGTGACGATATTGGACATTCCGCAAATAAATGCTCGATTGTTTCCTCGTCTGTTTGACATAAGTAACACCTATCAGAAGTCGTAATATTGCACTTGTATGTCAAGTGTCCCACCCATAGCCGTCGATGTAGTAATCGCCACAATAAATCACGTGCCATATTTGGTATGTATGGCGAATGTAAGATTTTCCGTACATTTTTCCAACTGGATGGTTTATAGCTTGAGTCATCTCATCTCCTAATTGCTATGGCAGGTGTTACTTGATTTCGTCTCATAATGTGGTACCATTCCTTGGATCTCATCTTGTATTTTAACATCTCATCATCAAGAACTAATGCAGGTTGTGGAGCCAAACTATTATTATTTACATTTCGCAGACGAAACCATTCAATTGGTACAGCATGTTTTATTTTATTTAGCAACCGCTGGACATCTATATGCCTCATATGTGTTTTTCTAGCTACTTCTTGCATTGAAATCCATCTACGTGTTTGAGGCTGTATCATATCAGATAAATGTTGAATGCCATATTTTGCAAAGGACGGTAGATAAAGTACTGCATTGTTATAACATATATTACTATTGCCCCACAATTGCTGTTCTAGTACTTCCTTCCAGCACGTAGGTGGAGGCATGTATCTGTCAAATATTTCTAACTCCTTAACTTGATCTTTAAACACATCTGGTATCATTTGGCTATTCGCAGGTGGCTTCTTTGAGGTACAAACATGCTCCGCCAGAAATAGTTCTACAATTCTCTCCATGAGAGCTCGTGAAACAAATGCCCACGTCTCATCTGATGTAATAAGATCATTCAAAAATTTTAACCTTAAAGAAACACATTTCACTTTAATATCAATTAAATCAAGTCCTCCTTCTAACTTAGCATTATTGAGAACATGGTGGGAAACCAAATGATTCTTTTCTTCCCATATGAATGACAATATCAACATATCAACCTCCTTTTCTACATGTTTTGGCATGTGTACAACATATGCTGTATACGATAGGCCAGATAATGCCACGTTGTTGACAACAAACACTCTACCAAGAATTGAAAGATGGCGACGCTTCCAATATGATAATATTCTCTTAAGCTTTGTGTTGTATTCGGTTTCCTGCTAAAATAGATGCCTAAAATCTTAATGGTATCATTAGACCAATTGATTTCAAAAAGTCACTCATTGGCGTTGGCCGATTCTTAAATACCGAGCAGACGTAGTAGCCTTTACGTCGTAAAATGCACAAAGCAAAAGTATGCAAACTATGACTACATAGACGGCGCTCTGGGTTCACATTTTAAATTTATTTCATTGTAAGTTTGTGTAAATTACCCTGGAACAAATACACCTACAGTAAACATTTACAACAGGATGTTAATTGTTTATATGTAAGATGTCATACTCTATTAACCTAATGAACCCGAAAGTCGGATCACCTCCAGAATATTGCCGCGATGTTCAATTGATATTTAAATATACTGATTCCCAAGGTTAGTTTATTCGTCAAAATTATCATCTCCTAAGACATTAAAATTTTAAAATTAACTCAATTAAATTAAATAAAGTACCATATATCAATATACAACAAGCAGCGAGTGTACTAGCTTATACAAGTTATGCTTCTGCTATCTTTAGATATCCATGTTCAATTGATACTAGGCCAGTTTTGCATCATATATCTTTAAATCTACTTTCTTTTCCATGTTCCACAAGCATGTAAAATTCACAATGAATGCAGTTTATCAACAATGATCGAAATATAGCTTGTATGGCTATTTGGTGGTTGTTTCCTGTTTTAGCTCTGGCCTCTGAACATAGATGCTTCCAAATGGCCCACACTCCTCCAGATAACAGGGTTAGTAACAATTCTTTCTCCTTGCTATTAATGATTCGTCCGATAGTTGAGCAATCTTTGAACAAAATTGTTTCAGCCACTAAATTCACATATTTGGTTCCAAATTTAGCAAGGAGCATATTGATATATACCCAAAAGCCTGTAGTTATGCGACACTGAGTAAATAGATGGTCTATCGTTTCCTCCTCAGTATTACATAATAAGCACCGGTCTGTACTTGATATTTTACACATATAAGTAAGATGACCGACCCATAGCCTTTGACGGAGTAATCGCAATGCCAGGTCCCGTGCATTTCCTGGTAGACAAGGTAGATGTATTGCTTTCCAGGCATTTTTCCAGTTCTTTGGCGTGCATCCTAAATTGTTCCAATGCCTAACCACAATAGGAGTCTGTCCCTTACTTTGCATTAGAATTCTATACCACTCTCTAGATGCCATGTTGTATTTTATATGTTCTGACATAAATACTAATGTTGGTTGCAACATATCAATGTTGCCACGTGCTTTCGGAAATTTGAACCATACAGCAGGTATTGCATTCTTTATTCTAACAAATAAGCGCTGAGCATCAATATGTCTCATTGATGTTATTCTTGCTACATCTTGCATCGCAATCCATTTACGAGATTTCGGATTTACCAAGTCACGTAAATATTGAATACCATTTTTGGCCATAGAGGGCAAATATAATACATCATCATTATCACGAATCAACTCGTTGCCCCAAAGACGTTGCTCTAAGGCATCTTCCCAACAATTGGGTTGTGGCATTGATTGTGTAAATATTTTTAAGGCTTCGAGCTGTTCTTTATATACATTTGGAATCTTTTGATGATTAGGTGGCAATTTATTGCACATAAATAAACATTCTACTGGAAATGGGTCAACGTACCTTTGGAGAAGTGCCCTTGAAACACTTGACCAAGATGAGTTTGAAGTAAGTAACTTATTCAAGAATTTCAATTTTAAAGAAGCACACTTTGCTGAAACATTAACCAAATCCAGGCCTCCGGCATGCTTTTCATTGGTGAGGATTGACTGTGATACTAAATGGGCTTTGTCCTCCCATAAAAAGGACAAAAGTAATGTGTTGATCTTTGACTCTACTGATTTGGGCATATGAACTACAGAAGCGGTATACCACAGTCCAGATAAAATTAAATTATTAAGGACACATGTCCTGCCAAAGACAGTTAGGCGACGTCGTTTCCAATTTAGTAATGCACACTTTAGCTTGGATATCCTTTCTCCCCAGTTTAGTAATACATTTTGTTCTCTACTAAAGTAAATACCCAAAATTTTTATGACATCATTTGAGCAGTTAATATCCATCACATTATCAGTTCTGCCCTTCCAATCGCCCAAAAACAATCCCTTAGATTTATCTTTATTGACTTTAAGTCCTGATGCCTTTTGAAAATCTGTTAATACTCCATTTAAAATTCTAAAATCCGTATTTTTACCCGCAAACACAGTCGTATCATCTGCATAGTGAGAACCCTTTAGTGGCCTTTCTACGCCACGTATACATATTCCTTGAATGTCATTGCATTGCCCCAATGTGGCCCCCAACGATTCCATAGCTATGACGAATAGAAGCGGGGACAGTGAGCAACCCTGTCTGACACCTCGTTCCAACACTACAGGTTCCGATAGCTGATTGTTAACTAAATAGCAACTTGATATATCAGTATATAAAATATTGACCCATTTAATAAATCTGGAACCAAAGCCAATATGGTCTAAAGATTTAAACAAGAAATCCCATTCTAGTCTGTCAAACGTCTTCTCGTTATCAAGTGCTATTATTGCTGCTGGGATACAATCCTTTTCAACTAATTGAATAAGGTCCCGTATAAGCAAAGTGTTGTTTAATATTGATCTTCCTGGCACAGTGCAGGTTTGATCATCATGAATGACTTCGCCTAGGACTGCACCAAGTTGTAATGTTAGTGCCCGAGTAATAATCTTATAATCTACACAGAGTAGAGAGATTGGTCTATAATTCTGTATTTTATATCTGTCACCCCTCTTGTATATACGCCGACCATATGCTTGGGCCATCGATGTAGGGAGATGCCCTTGCTTAAAAATGCTGGTTGCTAATTCTTATAATACTGGCCCAAATATGTGCCAGAATGTTTGATAAAATTCAACTGGTCAAGTCCGTCACATCCAGGAGACCTTTCTAACTTCATACCTTTGAGGGATTTTGTCAAATCATCAATTGTTATTGATTGGTCACAGCTTTCGCGACATGAATCTGGAAGTCTTTTCTTTATATTAGCTAAAACATCTCTAGTTGCAGTTTCCTCGCTTCCCTCAGATTTATACAATGATTTGTAAAATTCGGATACTGTTTCAATCATTTCTGCATTTGAGCACACTGATACTCCATCATTAGTCTTCAGTGAGCGCATTAATTTCTCTATACCTCTTGCTTTTTCCAAGTTACAAAAGTAACGTGTAGGCTTTGCGCCCTCGGTGTGCATTTGTGCTCTTGACCTTATTTTGGCGCCATCAAACTGATATTGCTCTATTTCATTTAGTCTACCTTTTAATTTAACTAATAGTTCGTAATTATTATATTCCCCATCATTAATTTTCTTATTAATTTTACACAACGACCTCTGAAGCGCCTTTTTACGCTTTCGTATTTCACGTGCTTTCCTAATGGAATACTGCCTTGAAATATATTTCAGGTGTGATTTAGCATCTTCCCACCAGTCTGTTATACATTCATACGAACCTCTTCTTTCATCCCAATGCCTCCAACAACTTTCCACACATTTGCGGTAGCAACTATCTCGTAGCAATGCTACATTAAGTTTTCAAAATCCATCTCCTCCTTTGACCCAGTCAGCATTGTCTAATGTGATGGAAAACATATTGTGATCAGAGAAAGTTACTGGTTTTATGTTAGTTTTACACAAGCAACATTTCAATGAACGTTCTACATGGATCCTGTCTAACCTTGAAGCTAACCTTCCATCGGTTGAAAACCAAGTAAATTCGTGGCCTTCTGGATTTTCAATCCGATAAGTGTCTAAGAAGCTTTTATTTTCACAAATGTGTTTCAAAATATTATGCGATGTGTCATTAAAATTAGACCTAGAGTTTCTGTATTTAGCCTCGTCTAATATGCAATTAAAGTCACCACCCATAATTGGGTTTTCAGGCGTTCTGTCTTGAATTATTGTGGAAACATCATTTAGAAATTCACGGCGCAATTGATGAGAGGTAGGTGCATAAAGGCACATCAAATTTAAACTTGTGTTTAGTACATCAATTGATACACAAATCCATCGTCCATTTGGATCTGATGACGACGATATAACGTCAACATAGTTGAGACAGTGGGGCAGGATAAGAATGCCCACTCCCGCACTATTATCTTGTGAGAAAGAAAAGAAAATCTGCCCTTTTGAAATATCTTTGAGAGATTCATACACTTCAGCTTTTTGAATTTTGGTCTCTTGTAGAAAAACAATATCAACTCTCTCATTTGCCAATTCTTCAAGCAAGTGGCGCTGCTTGAATTCGGTATTTAATCCTCTGCAACTGATGGTGCAGATAATCATAATTTGTAAAATGATGTTTACAACCGCCATCATTAGATTAACTAGACTTGGGTTTTTAGCTCGTTTCTTAGACCATTTACCTAATTTTCCTGCGAATTCAATATTTCCTAGTTCTACCACAGACAAATATTCATATTTGGAAATATCAGAATCATGGCGCAGTAGACGATATTTCACGCCTCTCGCCGTTACATATGGCACTAACACTTCACCCCCTTCTGATCGGTACATTACCATTTCATCTTTCATCTGTGAACTCTGTGTTTGAATGGACACATCTGATTCTGCAACTGACATTGTATCATCATCCATATCATTTACTTCAATCTCAGATTCTGAGCTATTGTCTTCTTTATGACGCTTATTGCTACTTAAGTAACATTTGGCAGGAGCATCATTTACCATATCTTCAAGCTGACTTAAATCAAGTGGGCTTAGTGGAAAATCGACTGAACTTTCTGTCTTCTGAGTCCTAAACTTATCCTGTCCTAATTTTAATTCATCTTCTAAGGAATTGTAAACTGGCTCTTCTGTAAGATCATCATTTTCCTGCGTGTCTTTTACAGCAACGTTTGGCTTCACTGCATTTTGAGTATTTTCTTGACTTAAGGTTATACCCTCCTCTAATACATGAATGTCATCAACTGTAGTTACTTTAACAGGATTTGATGATTTGTTTGTGTCATTTACAGTGGCATGGACCAAAACAATAGCTTCCGTAGCGGTTGCTTCAGAAGCATTTGACTCAGTTGCATCCTTTAATGGCCGATTATCCCCTGATACTGAGGGCTTGTTTTGATTTTTTGGACAGCGCCATTTAAAATGGTCAACTGAACCACAGAGCAAACATGTGTTTCGATTGGGACAATCTGTTGCCAAATGGTCAGTACTTAGCCAGATCCGGCATTCTTTAATTTGCCCTCTATACCATAAGGGCAGGACAAAGCTGCCATCAAGCATCAATCTGCTTGGTAAAGGGCTATCCACTTTATCAAACCAAATACGTCTTACACCGTTTTCTAGCATTCTGTCAAAGGGATACGTTTCCCGTTCAATCATTTGCACTTTGCCATACTTCTTGAGTTCACTCATGATTCTGTCATCTGGAATTTCTAGTGGAACTTTCATCTTCACTAGCAACCTATCTGACTCGATTTCCTCTATGTTACAAACTTCAGGACGTCAGGGAAAGAGCTAAACACTAAATAAATAGTGTCCCCTTTTGAAACCCTGACGTCTACCAACAAATATACGAATAGAGAGTACAGTCGTATATTTGTTAGTTTGAACCACTTTCTAAGTGGTTCACTAACACCTAGCCGATTAAAGTATACTAACAAATATATGAATAGATAGTACAGTCATATATTTGTTAGTCTGTTCGAGTTGACTGGGGACAGCCAACTGACTATAAGGATTTATATAGCTAAAGAACTAGGCTTGTGCTTACAAATGACAAAGGAATTAAATCCACTCACTCAAGCGATCTTGCCAAATATAATGCGCTAGCCTACGAACTATAGAAATAGCAGACTGGCGCGGGGAGAAATGTATTGCATTGACCACAGTAAGAGGAGCCCTATTAAATGGCGGAAACCGCCAGCTAACACGAATGCCTTTAGAAAATGGAGACACAAAATGCAAGAATTTACAAATTAAACATAAAGTTTGAACGGAAATACTAATACGAAATATATGTATAAAATTTGTCTACAAAATCGCGCTAGAAACTAGCAAATTCGGGCAGCAATTGCAGAGCTAAATAAACGCGTGCGTTCACTTCGACTACTACTACTATTACTACTGCTACTACTACTGCTACTACTACTACTACTACTACTACTACTACTACTACTACCACTACTACTACTACTACTACTACTGCTACTGCTACCACCACTACTACTACTACTATTACTACTACCACTGCTACTACTACTACTACTACTACTACCACTGCTACTACTACTACTACTACTACTACTACTACTACTACTACTGCTGCTGCTGCTACTACTACTACTACTACTACTACTACTACTACTACTACTACTACTACCGCTACTACCACTACTACTACTACTACTACTACTACTACTACTACCACTACTACTACTACTACTACTGCTGCTGCTGCTGCTGCTACTACTACTACTACTACTACTACTACTACTACTACTTTTTTCTTTTTTTTTGGTAACGCGATCAAAGGATCGTGTGGAAAGCCTTTCTACCCAAAAATAATTACTGACAAAGAACACTAAAATGTAGGGAAATTAATTAACACACAGTATACGTCAGTATCAGGTAAAAATAAATTCTATAAATTTAAAAATATATTTATAACATTATATAAATCATATTATTGCATTGCTATAAAAGCAATGAAACGGTGCTCATACAATGAAATTAATATGGACCACTTAATTTATGTTTATTACAAAATACCCTGATGCAATTGCCGTACACACATGAATCTCCAAAACTGTTTAAAAAATTACCATATTATGAATATTTTGGCTACTGTGAATACATGATTAGACCAAATTACAAAACATAAAATGAAAAAGCCAAGTTAACTTACTTTGAATGGACGTTTTGAAAATTACCCCAGAACAAATGATACTAAAAATAAACATTCCTGTAGACCGTGTGGTTGACTATAAACACTATTTGAATTTGTAATCATGATATACAAGGTTACTTTTGTGGTTGTTGAAAATTTAAAGCCAATTTGATGGGAAGCTGTTGCTAGCATGCAGAAACAGCGTCCACACACTCAAATACTAAAATAAACAATACAAAATCTAGTGAAAAACATGTTTCCTTGCAAGAAATCCGTTAAATATTAGGAACGTAACTGAACTGGAAGGCATTGCTGTCTTATATTCCAATCCAGTCCAATCACGCCCAAAACATTTCGAAATGCTCCAGTTGCCTAAACTAAGGCAAAATAATGCGATCTTTTTAACATCATTATTTACATTATATCCAGAAAGGTCGTGAAACAGTATTTCGGTAGGTGCAATTTGGAACTGCGATGCATCAAACTTAATTAAAACACGTTTGATGTATGTCCAAAACTGAGCAATACCAGTGCAATCCACAAATAAATGGACGAGTGTTTCCCCTGCTGTTAAACACAATAAACACCTGTCACTCTCAGTAATTCCTACTTTCTTGAGGAGAGAGCCCACCCATAGCCTTCTATGGATTAATCGCCAAACAACAGCTCTGGCTCTATTAGGGATATGTGAGGAATGAATGTTGCACCACACATCATTCCAATTTACTGGGAAATAAATGGAATTTTCCCAAACAGCAATTGCCTTTGGAATAGCCGGATTTTGTAGCTTTAACATGTGGTACCAATACTTGCATCTTACAGAACATGTGAAAATTCTATCCCCATATTTTAGCATAAGTTTTGGTGTTTCAACTGTCATAGATGCTTTGGGTAGGCGAAACCACTCAATGGCTACCTGCAACCGCTTTAAAAGGCATTGTGCATCGATTGGTCGAAGCTTGGTTGTCTGCACTATCTCATGTAGGGATTTCCATTCACGCGTGGTTGCACTAACAAGATGAGAGAAATATTTTAATCCATGTCTAGCTAATGAGAAACAGTATAGAACCCCACCATTATGTAGTATTCTATCATTTCCCCAAAGTTGTTGATTTAGTGCATGTTCCCAGTATAATGGTGAGTCTTCCATTTTCACAAAACCATCTAATGCTTTTTTAACCTCCAGATATGGACTAGGAATGCGTGTGTAATTTGGTGGTGGTTTAGAAGACCAAAAAACGACTTTGCCGAAAAGGGTTCCACATATCTTTCAATGAGACATCGAGATATCTGTGCCCATTGATTGTCAATCGCAATGAAATACCTTTATTCGTGATGTCTGGAATAGCTAGACCTCCTTGAAGATTTTCTGAACAATCATGGATCACGGATGCAATGCTGGAGAAGAATGCAGCCCGTAGCCCATGAGATGCTGGGGCATAAATCGACATAATATTTACTCTGGTATCAGAGACGTCACATGTGACTTTAACCCACCGACCAACAGTGTCAGTATCTGCTGAAATGATGTTTATGGACCCGAGGCATTTGGGTAAAAATAAAATAGCAACTCCTGCATTTGGCTCAGTGGCATCAGATGTAAACACTTCACCTTGGGCAAGTTGTTTAAAACTTTCGATGGCTTCAGGGCTTCGGAGCCTTGTTTCCTGAAGCAGAGCAATATCAACCCTAAGCTGCAGCATTTTTTCCAACAATAATCGTTGTTTTAAAATGTCGTTGAGGCCGCTACAATTTAATGTACAAATAATCATAAAAATAAAGAATCTGTATATATTGGCCATTATACCTAATTAGATTTTGGTTTCTTACTTTTCTCCTGTTTGGCCCATTTGCCCATTTTAGCAGTGAAATTGGAGGTTGAGAGGTCAACAATTGTTAAATGTTGATATTTGGCAATATCAGAATCATTCCGCATAGGCCTATATCGTACACCTTTCTGAGTAACATATGGTACTAAAATTCTTCCAGTTTCAGACCGGTAAACCACCATCTCATCAGAGCGCCGAGACTGTTGTGTTTGAACGTATCAGATTCTGCTATTGAAATCGAATCATCTATATCTTCCTGTTCATTTTCATCATCACCAGAACTCAGGTCTTCTATCTGTCGTTTAAGAACATTTGGTTGTGCTTTGGTATTTGGCAAAATAATATCAGTCTCAGTTAATAGCGTTAGTGCAAAATCTGTTTCACTTTCTCTTGATTGCGACCTGAATTTAGTCTGACCTGGGCAAAAACTAGCGAGTTCGCCATCTTGATCATCTTCCATATCAATGTCATTCTGTGATGGATTTGCACTAACATTTGATGACATTGTAACATTATGATTGGCCCCTGACACTGGTGTTTGAGGTA